>CM053600.1:64929402-64957350 GCA_028646575.1 Pseudocheirus occidentalis | reverse complement strand
TTTCTCTTTCCAATTTTTCCTCCACTTCTCTTATTTGGTTTTCAAAGTCCTTTTTCAGTTGATGTATAGCTTCTAGGCATTCTTCAATTGTCTTGGAAGCATTTGGTGTGGGAATTCTGAGTTCAGGGCTCTCTTCCTCACGTTCCATGCTTTGACCCTTTTTATCCACAAAAAAAGGATTCTAAAGTTTTATTGGTGTTTTTATTTTGCCTCCTTTTCCTCGTGTTGGCCAGTCAATTCATTGGTTGGTTTTTTTAGGTCTGTGAAACTCTGCTTCCAGGGGGGAAGCCCTATTCCAAATTGCTGTGGTTTTCCCAACTGTCGGAGCTATTAGGGAGGTGTTGCAAGTCCCTCCAGCTTTGGCTTGCTGAAAGTGCACCCCAGGACCTCCACCCAACACCTCGATCCGGATGCAGGCCGCTCAACACAAGAGCACTTGGCCCTGATCAATCAATTCAGCCCCCCTGTGGAGTCCGCAGACCAGGGGCTCTGAAGCAGCCCAGTGGGGGCCGCCGCTGGTTCCAGCAGTTCCCTTCCCCCACTGCTTTCTTGCCCCAGGGGCAGATTGGCCGAACTGCTTTACCATTCCCAAATTAATTTTCAAAGTTTCACTTTCACTAACCGTCTCTGACAATTTTAAGCTCCCCTAAGGCAGGTGCTTTAGATTTTCTTTGAAGTAGACTCAAGCTGCGGTTTGTGAGACTCTTCTCCTCCTGGCCCCCTGAGGCCTAGCCTGGCCGTGGCTGCGGTTTTGGGCTGGCTGGGTCTCTGCTCCCCTGCGGTGCGATCTGCCCCTCTCCCGCCCAGTTCCTCATGCTTTGGCAGATGTGGAGGTGCTGAAGGTTGTAGAACCTCTGCAGACTGGCTGAGGGGCTTGGCTCCTTCCCACCTCCCCAGGCCTTGCTGCGGTCTTGGCTTCAGGCTGTTTCAGTCTCCACTCCAGGCCACCACGATGAGCCCCTGTTACCGAGCTTCCTTCAGCGAGAGATGTGTTCTCTGAATTTTTGTGAGTCTGAGAGTCCTAGACTTTATCTGGGCTCATAATTACATGGGTGTTTAGGGTGACGGTGTGGGAGCTGTGGGACCTTGCTGCTTCTACGCTGCCATCTCGGCTCCGCCCCTTGTGATTCCATGATAATAGTCTAATGTTCAACCAGGTAGTGTAGTGGATAGAGCTCTGGGCCTGTAGTCAGGGAAACTTGAATTCAAATATAGCCTCAGATACTTATTAGCTCTTTCATCTTGGAGAAATAATTTAAGTGCTATCTTCCTCAGTTTCCTTAATTATGAAATTGGAATAATTACACCTTATGCCTCACAGGGTTGTTATGAGGATCAAATGATATAAAAATTTTAAAGTGCCTAGAACAATAGCTTGTACATAGTAGATGTTTCATCAATGCTCACTCCAATCTTTCTACCTCTTTCTAAAATAAACATTAATTATATCTTGCATCTGCATAGCAAGTTACATTAATTAAAAGTATTTTCTGATGTGTTATTTCATTTTGCCTCAAAACACCCCAATGAAATTGAGGATGTGCTGTATTATTTGCACTTATATTTACAGATGAAGTAAATGAAGTAGAGAGTATTTAAGGAAAGAAGTTTCAGATCTATGAGCAATTAGCTTTGTGGACTTAGCTAAGTTAACTGACCTCTCTAAGTTTTCTTTATTTGTACGTGATTTACATTAGTTCACAGAAGCAGAAAAGCAAAAGAGTTGCTAGAGGAAATCCAGGAAAAGCATGCTGTGGGTAAAAAAATAAAAAACAAAACCACGCCCAGAGGTAGAAAACCAGATAAAAGTAATATTGGAAGAAAAGTTTCCCATAACTCATACCATGTTTTCTCTCTCCTATCAAACACTTTCCTAATCTGACAACTATCTGTCATTAGGTTAATATCATAGGTTACTTGTGTAATGGGGACTGGCACAGGTGCCTCTCTATTTTCCCACTTGAAAACACTAGGCAGTCTGATTCTGGGAGAAAAACAAAGACTTAGAAGTGTCTTAGAGAGATGTTGGAGCATATGAATATTCTTAAATTGTTTCTAGTTTGCTAATCACATAATTAGAAAAGGCAGGAACTTGAAATGTCTTCATAAATTCCTGAGTTGGCCTTGGCAGTTCTCTTTGCTTCATTGGTTTGACTACTTGATTTTGATGTATCTCTTGGATTCTTTTAACCTCACTGCCTGTTGAGAGTAATGCTCTATTAAAAGCCTTTGGGGTATCTCTCCTCTGAGGCCAAGTGGTCCTGTAAATATTAGCCTGAGTTTTTTGCCTATCTTAGTATTTGTTCTTTTTCATTAGTAGCATCAATGCAACTTCCACATCACCAACGGTGACTGTAAATATGCCAGCATAGTTCTCAGTCACAAAATATAACTTCTCCATGTAGAAGATAAAAGCAAAACATTCATTTATACACCAGAAAACCAAATCCCTATACCAGGAAATTGAATCCATCATAGCAACATAGAAGTTAATCCACTACAATGCAGCAGAAAGCCCCAACATCCTTTAGCCTTCCCACAAACCAACACTCACAAGTCTAGTTGAATCATTGGATGGGTCCACTCCTCCCTCCAACTCTAACTGCTCTGGCTCCCAGCTTTCTGTGGGCTCTGCTCCACCCTTCAACAAACTCCTCCCACCACAGGCTCCATGTGATTACATTTGGCCTATTAGGGGGCAGGGAAGATCTTCAAATCCCATTATCATTACATAATTTCAGCTAAAAGAAGCATGATGTCTCATATCCTAGCATTAGTTTCACAGCCATCTCAGCAGTGATACTCTAAGGATCTTCAGGACCTAGACTAGAAGTAGTTGTGACATGGAGTTATCTGAAGTGATGCTGCATTTGGAAGTTTTCTTAGTGTAACCAATGCTATATAAAACCTGAACTAAGTTTGATCTTAGTCTTTGTAGGGACTAAGTTGGTATGAGAAAAAGTGTGCCACTGAAATATTGTGTGAAAGTATTTGTACTTTGGTTCAACTTTGAAATAACTGTCTCTTTGTAAAAAACTGATTGATGTTGGGTGGTTAAGTGGTACTATGGTGTTAGTCACTAGTACATACTAGTAAGGGCTGTAGCTTGTATGGACTCAAGCTATTAGCATTAGAAAAGAGACATCTTTAAATGTTTTGAGGGGGAGATATAGCCAACTTGACTCTGACAGAATGAGTTACTAGAGGGTACTTAGTACTTGCTAATAGAAACATGGAAGATAAAAAGAAAAAAAACTGAAAAAAAGGAAAAAAAGCAAGTACGGAATGAAAGAATAAGAAATAAAGAAAAAGTAAGAGAACAGATAATATTGTTCAGTCTACTTTATCTTACCTGAGTGCTATAAAAGATAGGAACTATGAAAGAAGAGGAAAGATTTTTAAAAAGCTACACAGCTTCTGTAAGGTGTAGGATATTGAAACAGTTTTATATAAGATTTGTTGTGATGCTCTGTTTCACAGAGGACAGGAGTAGACTAAGAAGAAGATTATGTGAAAGGAGCCCTGATTATTCATTTAATTGGTATGAAGCCAAGGGGAACATTTATAGTAATTCATGTTCCAGGAAGCAAAGAGTTTGACATGAGTAAAATCTGATTTATTTCAGAGACAGCACCAAGAGGAAAAAGACCAATATTGCAATGAGGATTTTTTGGGTAATTTCTCCATAGGGACAAGTTTAAAGACCATTCACTCTCTTTATGAATGGAACTATAGATACAGGAAAGTCTGTGACCTGGTTAACAATGTTGTGCTATTTCAACATTTCAGTATAAGTATTGAACAAAGTTGGAACTTAGCTATACTTTCTATCTCTGTGTCTCATTTTCTTCATCTACAAAACCAGAGGACCTCTGAGGTTTTATACAGTCTAAAATCTATTATTCTATTATTATTATTATTATTCTAGTGGAATGAAATAAAGAAAAATGTTTTCAATATGTATAAGAAAACTGAAGAACGTCGGTAGCAATGCAATCATTGGAGTTTCATCAAAAAAACAGTTGGATTTAGATAGCTATTTTAGAGAAGAAAGTGGTATGTGAAAGGGGATAGAGAGGGAGTGTGGGAGGGGAAAAGAGAAGAGGTGTGAAAGGGAGAGAAAATAGTCTCGTTATAGAGTGAACTCAGGCTAGTAGAATTAATAGAATTAGGATCATAAGAAATGGAAGGAAAAACAGAATCTATGATAAAGGAAAGAAATAGAATCTATCAAAGGCAGAAGAGGAAAGAAGGTGATATCCAAAGGGACTATTAAAGAACCAATTACATTTACAAAAATATAGGGAAAACACAACTCATGATGGGAATATATAATGCAAATAGGCCAAAAATGTACAAGGGTAAAGGTAAGTATTATAGGATTCAGTAGAGGAACAGTGTTGAATACCAATGGAGAATCTTATTTGAAGAGACTTAGTTTAAAGATGAAGAATATGTAGAGAAGTGAGATATTTCTCCGCCACAAATGATACAGCTTTTTTGACTGGATGATATGTAATCATAGATATAAATCAGAGATTTGTCAATATGTATACTACAATGAAGCAATGCTTCTTAAAGTATGATGCGGGAATGCCTGAGGGGGTCCCTGAGATGCTTTGGGGGGAGTGTCTACGAGATAAAAATTATTTTTACTAATTATGCTAAGATATTTTAATTTCTAATGTGGTAAATATCTATAGCTATAACACACACAAATAAAAAGTCTTTGGGAAGTCTTCAATAGTTTTTAAGAATATAAAGGGGCTATAAGAAAAAAAAGTTGAGAACTGCTGCCCTGAAGTATTGTCACTGGGAAAATTAAAGATATAATAGTCTAAAAGAAATGATGCTATTGGGATAGGATTTGGATTGCATCTTAGAACTGATGTCTTAGCACATGCATCTATTTCTGAAGAGAATGCAAGACAATCATTTTATAATTGCATTTGTTTGGACAGGATAACTGAATTATTCATGAGATGGTACTGTTTCCATATAGCATTATAGCTGATTTTTGGCTTTTTGAATAGGCCACCTTTCATTCTAAAGATCATTTCTGATGTTCTATTCAGAAATCATCTACCCTTTGACATCATGCATAAAACATTCTTCCTTCCTTTTCCTAGAAACCACTGTAATCATCCTGTATAATGCAGAAGAAAAAAAATACTGTAGTGAGAGAGGACCTTGACTGTGCAACTTACTACTTGTGTTACCTTAGTCAAGTCACTTAACAATAGCTAGCATTTACACAAGGCTTTAAAATTTATAAAGTACTTTGCATATGCTATCTCTTCTGATCCTCACACCAACCCTGTGGTATAGAACTTGTTATTATCCCCATTTTAAAATGAAGTATAGAGGAGGTGAAGTGATTTGCCCAGGGTCACAGAGTTAGTGTCTCAAGTAGGATCTACTGTGCCACTTAGATGCCCAACCTTTCTGGGCTTCAGTTTTCACACATGTAAACTGAAAGTGATAGACTAGATCAGAGTTGTAAAATACAAGGTCTACAAACTTTATAACCAGATTAAAATATAATTGGAAAATATTGAACAAAATCAATAAAAATGCAAAAGAATGTAGATAATGTGGTTTTCTTAGTCAATCAATGAGGATCCATATATATGGATTAGTGGTCCCCATTTTTTTTAGTTCAATACCACTGGACTGGATGCTCTCTAAGATCCTTTCTAGCTCCAAATACATGTGTCTATCTTACATATGTCTTAACTCATTAGCACATTTATTGAGCACCTTCTCTGTGCCTAGTGTTGGGCAGGACACAAAAGTAAAACAAAATATGGTCACAGCTATCAGGAGGCTAAGTGTGGTTGAGAAAATAAAACTGACATGCACAAAATAATTATATGGTATTTAGGGATTAAGGGAGTTTTTACTCTATTGAGTCTCAAGCTGATGTCTTATTGGAATATGGAGGTGACTGTGGTTTCTCAATGGCTACACAAGTGTAGTGTAAGCTCTAATGGGCTCTACAGTTCTGAAAAGGCTTGAAAGTATAGTCCTAGAGAAAGACTGTATCTGTTTTCCATGGACCAACCTAATTATATGTGGAAAGGTATATCACGCATGGGCTGGCCAATTGATGATACACTTTTTGGCTATGGCAAACTATGAATCAAAGGAAAATACCTGATGTCCTTTAATACTGTATAGTCTTTGATTCTTAAAATGATAGTAGCAGGAAAGGGTCTATGAAGTCTAAGAATCAGTTAAACCTTCTATTTGATTATTAATACTCTAAATGTTCGATTTTTATCTAGTTATTTGATATATTATGAAAAGAGTTGAAACATATAAATCCTGATATTCTTGACATAAATAAAAGCAAAATAAAGAGGAAGTGGCAACTAATCTGAAGGATAGTAATCCTTGAGAGGCAAAGAAAACACGTAAGTAGATTTCATTATATGACCAGAGGCTACCAAAAACATTATTTCATGAGATATTTGGTCAACATATTGCATTGCTAACAAAAAGTATTTGAAAAAAAAGATTACCAAGTTTTATATATATATATATATATATATATATATATATATATATATATATATATATTTATTACCAAGACAAGGTTGCAACTTATGCAACCACATTTGTTGTTGAGGAAAAGATGTAAAGAAATATTGTAAAGAATATGTTAAGACCTTCCAAATTAAATCAATGTGTACTCTGATACTTGGTGTAAAGGTAGAAAAGTTGATGATGGGGAGACATATATGTGAAAATATGGTTCAGGAAGGGTCAGAGACTAAAGACTTGTAGATCACACTGAATCTTTGCTCCTTCATAATATGAATAATTTGCCTGAGAAAAGAAATGGTAAGTAAAAAACAGCATAATAAATAGTGGATACAAACACATGATTAATACAGAAAAGACTTCTTATTTATGTGAGTTATCCTTCATTCAGCTCTCTACATAGTCAGATCATTTACTAGTCAGAATTAAAATCAGAAAGCTTAAAAAGAAAATAATAATAAAAAGAAATGCATATAATTAAAACAACTCAATACTGAACTATTAACTCTTTATTAATTACTTAACTATTTCATTGACAATCAAAAATTATAATTGGACAGCAGAAGTTACACCAACACTGATCATAATTTTGTAAAGAAGTTTAACCAATGTTAAATAATACCCTGAATAAGGAAATCAAAAGAGCCTAGAAAGCATTTTAGTCAGTAATCTTCTGGCAACTGCCAGAGAACTCTGGCTGCCAAAGATAATACTTGGTGAGAATATAAATTCATTTACAAAATCATATGAAAAATATGACAGACAATTATAAGTAGTATCCTTCTGTAAAGCAGACAGAAGCAGTGCAAGGCAGTACCATTTTAGCAAAACTCGGTAATCCATCTAATGAAGCAAAGTCATCCCTTCAGCATTTAAGAAAGAAAATGGAAAAAGTTAAAAATAAATAATAAAAATTACTGTAACAAATTGTCTCTTTTTTTTTGCTTTTTGGAGGGCAATTGGGGTTAAGTGACTTGCTCAAGGTCACATGGCTAGTTTTTCTGTTAAGTGTCTTGAGGCTGGATTTGAACTCAGGTCCTCCTGACTCCAGGGTCGATGCTCTATTCTATGCCACCTAGCCACCCAAAAAATTTTTCTTCACTGAGAACAATGGAATCATCATAACTGGACTGTAACATCACAGTTTTGGGTGTGCTTACAGAGGATCAGAAATGGTATTAAAGAAGGAAAACAAGAATGGAAAAAAAAACCAGCTAGATTGGATCAAATTGTTTATAGAGGAGAATCACACTGGAGTCAATAAAATTGTGAAGGGTATTGAAGAATTAATATGCAAGGTAACTGAGGGAGAAAAAGATACCAAGATAATGTGAAAAAATCTCAGATGTTATTAATTCTGTAAAAGATGAATCAGTATTTTCCAACCCATATGCCTACTCTTCCACTTCTACAAAATTTTTATGAGGCTCATCAGTACATAAATTGAGGGCATTTTCAATAAAGGGATTAATTTCCTCAAAAAGAGGGATCAAGAAGGCTTTTGTAAATGATATTCAATAATGAATTACATCTTGACTATTTCACGATTGACTAATTATGGAAGAAAAAAGAGACATTTGATTCCATAGAGCAAAATATCTCTTTATTACCAAGATATCTCTCATCCATATATTAAATCACTTAGTATTTCTTGAAATCTGTAACAACAGAAATAGCTTTATTCAACCATTTTCTGATCATAAACTCTAATAAAAAAAAAGAATATGGCTACTTGCCAGAGATACTTTTCATTGTGATAAAAGTGACCCAGCAGAGTCCAAGATGGAGGTGATTCTTTATGGATGAACCACTTTGATGCTCCTTTTTGTAAATATCTTTATGCTCATTGCAGTAAGCTCTGAAACGCTGAAGGACTTTTTGGAAAAAATATGCAATCATTGAAAAGAGTTTGGTTTGATCATTAACATAAAAGTAGATGAAAATTTTTCATATACAACCATTTATGAAAAGTGTGTATTGCTCAGATTACATCATGCACTCAGATGGACAATCTATAGACCCTTCTCAATATTCTATGTTTATCAGTGACAAATAGTAAAGATGGATAATGAGCTTGGCTCAGAGTTGAACCAGAGGAAGAGAAACAGTCTAGATTGTTTTTAGGAAATAATAGAGCTTTTTTAATGACTCAAAGCTTCCTATGAAAACAAAACAACACCTTAACCCTAACATTCTAGGAGAGTTGCTGAGTACAAAATTCTCCTAGGAAAATACAACAAAAAAGATAATGGAAAGGTATAAGGTGAATGTGGGCAGGCTGAAATGTAACTAATGAGAAATTTCTAAGAACTGGTAAAAGATGCCATCAAGAAATTGTATGAATGGGAAGAAAAATGGCAAGGAGTGACAGGTGGATAAGAGTGTTCCAGATATTATACTCATAAGTGGCAGAAGAAAGTGTGGAAGGACTTCTTCCCTGGGTGAATATTCTGTGATGTACTTTTGAAAGGACATGGACAAAAATCTTATAGGAAAGGCAACCATGGATGGATTACAACCTCACTCAACAGAGTGAAATTCTAAAATTGATGAGATGAAAGCCTTGGTATTTGATAAGAGCTTAGAGATGTGAGGGATCAGTGTGAAATTATGCATAATGAGAAGGCTTCACTGGAAAATGGGCCCAGGAGACTCAGTGGAATTTGAGTTGGTGGATCTGAAAAGAGAGACTATTCCAATTTTAGGAGATAGGCAGTGAGGTGGAGAAACACAGCAACATGTAAAGAATTTCCCCTCTCTAGAAAACCTGCTTAGAAAAATTAGACAAAAACATGTCTTCATCTTGTTGAAATGTCATGGTCATGTTCAAATAACTGAATTATCCCTTTTCTTTCATATTAGTTTAGACTTTTGCAAATAAGTGATAAATTACACAGTGATTGAGCATAAGTAACAAATGGGTTCAAATCCACTTAATTAACTAGAAAAATCAACTGATCAACTAATAAACATTTATGAAGTGCCTAATATGTTCTAGCCACCATGGTAAAAACTTGGGATATAAAAAGACACAAAAGAGAGTCTCTGCCCTTGAGGAACTTATAGTCTTATTACAATAACTAAATCAAATATAAACAAAGCAAGTTAAATATAGGATAAATAGGAAGCAATTGAGAGAGAAAGCATGAGACTTTAGAGCAGTGGTTCTCAACCTGTGGGTTATGTTCAATTTGTAAAAATGAAAATACATCCTGCATATCAGATATTTACATTATGATTTATAACAATAGCAAAATTACAGTTATGAAGTAGCAACGAAAATAATTTTATGGTTGGGGGTCACCACAATATGAGGAACTGTATTAAGGGGTCGTGGCATTAGGAAGGTTGAGAACCACTGCTTTAGAGTGATTGAGAATGGTTTCCTGTAAAAGGTGGAATTTTATTTGGTACTTAATGGAAGTCAGAGAAGCCAGGAGGTGGAGATGAGGAGGGAAAGTATTCCAGGCACCTAGGACAGCCACAGAAAATTTGGGGAGCAGAACAGCAAGGAGGCTAGCATGAAATGGGATAAGGACTATGTGGTGAAGAATAGGAAAGTTTGTAGAAGACACATGTGTATGTGAAGGGGTGTCATAAAGGACTTTGGCACACAATGCATTTTGTACTTGATCCTGGTGGTGGTAAGGAGTTACTTAAGTTTGGGGTAGGATAAAGATACTTGAGAGTCACCAGCATAGAGATGGTCATTAAATCCATGGGAACTGATGAGAGCAGCAAATGAAATAGAGTAGAAGAAGAAGAGATCAGGACCCAGAACAGAACCCCAGAGAGCCTAAACTGGTAGAATATTTAGGGAAAGAGACAGTAGATAAAATCACCAGATTTTAAATAAGTACAAAGCTATAGCATTATTTTCATGTATCTTTAATGTCATTGTGAACAGGTCTCTCCTGTAGTTTTCAGAAGTTGAAGTTAAGACATGAAGAATTTGCTTAAATATGTTTAAGAGAAATGTTTGAAAGAATGTCAGGCATCATTCCAAGGCTTAATGACTTAGTTTCTGGGCTAAATACATGAACAATAGAACTTTCACCAATAATTTTTAGGCATTCTTTTTTATATTACTACCTATATTTTACAAGACTGTCATAAAATTTTAATGAAAGTCAATGGTTGGCTATTCCAAAGTAGATTTGAAAAAGGTGGATAAAGTGCAATATCTTGAAACAAATAACATATTACTCAGAAACAGAATTACAATTCCAATATGTACATCTATAATTCTTCCACATAATTTCAAAGAAATTATTAATTTTACAGGGTTATCTTTTCTCCTAATTTAAATTTCATATAAAAGATTTTTTCTTCAAATATCATTCCCCCTTATAAAAACCATCTGTAACATCAATAGTACAAAAAAATGGAATTCAAGTGTAGCTAAACTTAGGACCTATTTACCCTAGAGTCTGTCTTTTAAAGTTAAACCTGAACTGGTTTAGTTTGGACTTAAGCCTATAAAAATTAAATCTTAGCAATTTTAATTATCCAGAGCATATAATCTTTTTAAAAATCTGCCAGAAAAACTCTATAAGTAAAAAAAAAATTTATTCCCCAAACAGTTGAGTACCAACACATTTTTAAATTGAACTTTAAAATCTAATGATCCAGGCAAAGAATTAGGTAAAATTGTGAAGTTGATTAATTCTATCTCTGAGACAGCCTCATCACCACTTTCAATGTCCCTCCCAGACATACTTCAATGGTCTCATGGTGACTCCAAGAGCCTTAGTGCTCCTCAGTTACCCTCAAAAGGCAGTACAATTTTTCATAAATCTCCCTTCTCTTTTATAGTGAAAAGCTATGTATTATGTCTCATTCTTTCATTATTGTTTTAACAGATCATTCATTCTTCTGAGTGAATATAGCATATACACTGATTATCTATCTATGTATGTATCTATCTATCTAGCTGTCTGTCTGTCTGTCTGTCTGTCTGTTTGTCTGTCTATCTGTTGAGGTTTAGGGAACCATATGTTGATGTCTAGGGTTTAGGGTCACTTGATATCCCAAAATATCAACATGCCTGGTCCTGCCTATTGAAATTGATTCAAGTCTTCTCTCAGCCAAAGTAAAGCAAAGTTTATTAAAGATTCACCATAAAGGATAGACTCTTAAGGAGCCTAAATATCTGTGACACATGTATTGGACAAGCAGGCCAGAATAATCTGACACAGAGTGAGTCTACACTAGATTACTCTCAACCCAGTCATGGAGGCAAGTTGGATCTTACATACAGAAAGATTGTGGGAGGATTTAGGGGTGGTCTAGAGGAGGAGTTTGGGGGGGTCTTGAGGAGGAATCTAAGGAGCATCTTGGATGGGACTACAGTAATGGAATTAAAGGTGGGGAAATAGCTGAAGGCTAACTGGAGATGACAGACAATGTAGGGCTAGGCTAGTTTAAGGGTAACAGATTTGGGTATAGATATTTTGATAGGATCAAGGGTGGGTAGTAGCTGGACAATGGAGGGCTAGACTAGCTAAAGAGTAAGAGATTTGGGCCTAGCTATAATGAAAGGTTTATGGCCTCAGGTAAATGCCTCATCAAGTGGAAATATTCAGTCAGAGTTCAAGGGGTTTCCCACAGCCTGTACCCCATCTTATCTATCTATCTATCTATCTATTAGGTAGTTTTCAAAGAACAAGTATGCAATAGTTGTGGTGATGAGGAGTCTTGTGTGAGAAGTAGTGTAGGTGATCCTTGAAAAAGGGAGAAGAGAGAAGTACAAGATTTACTTTTTAAGGAACAAAGCTGTTCCACAAAACTGTGGTAAGCACCTTACAAAAATGAGCAAAACTAAGCTGGAGAGCAGGAGTCAGATTTTTCCCTAACTCCTTCCTTTTAGGCAGCTTCTGGGTTCTGGTTCCTATTCTACCCCCCACTTCTGAGTAGTGGAAACCTTTAAATTGCCTAGGAGAAGACAATTGGAAGAATTAACTTTGCCTGAGGCACTTGCCTCTTCTCACCATTTAAGTCTATTGAATCCTGATTTATAGGCTGGAACCATGGTTGATTCTGAGTCAACTAGTCTCTGCTGTGGTCTAAGAGTTAATAAAATATCAAAACAATGAGATTTTCTCATGGTTATAGTTTAGAGCTCCCAAGTTATGGTAAAAAAAAAACCAATAAACTACTTTATTTTAGACTCTAATTCAAACCTCTGTCCTATTGTCTGTTAAAAGTCATTTACATGGCCTTTTTCATTGCCCTCCCTATATAATTAATAACAGACATGGATCACATGGAAGTTATGACTGGGTATAGTTTTAATATTGAAAATAAGAATCTAAAAACAGCCCAAAGAAAGAGAGAATTGTTTATGAAAATCTTTGTCTTAGAGAAGGCAGGCAATCACAAATTCCTTGTCCTATAGTTGATCATAGATACAGTCCATTTGAGCCTTATACTTCTCAGAATTTTGAATAGTCAGAGTAGCCAAGAGAGCTCAAGCTTCATTGACAGACCAGTTTTAGCCTCCAAGTCACATTGGAATTTAGTCTCCATTCAAAGTACCTTCTGGAACATCTTTATCTGGGATATAGACTCTGGGAACATCCTTGAATCTTCCCACTTGATCTGGCATTCTCCAGAGGCCAAAAGTCTTCCATTATCAATAGGATTCAGTCTGTTACCCTTAATCTAGACTAACCTGTCCCTTGTCTGTCATTTCCAGGTAGCCTTCAGCTACCTCCCGCCCTTGATCCCATCAAAATCCTATTCTCCTGGGTCCTGGGGAAAAACCTCAGTTCCATCAAGATCCTCCTTAGACTCCTTCTCAAGACTCTCCCCAAATCCCTCTTTTAGACCACCCCTAGATCCTTCCTAAGTCTCTCTGTATATAAGATTCATCTTGCCTTCACAAAGTCCACATCAGATTGTTCTGGCCTGCTTGTCAATACAAGCATCACAAATGCTTAGGCTCCTTTAGAGTCTACCTAATATGGCTAGTCTTTAATAAACTATTTTCTCTGTGTGAGAGAAGGCTTGAGTTGAATTCACTTGGCAAGACCTAACATGTCAGTATTTTTGGGGTCTCAAGCACCCTTAAATCCCAAACCTCAATACAACCACCTTGGTGTATTTATTCTCTCCAAACTGAAACCAAATTTCCCACTGAGCCCCCTTAGCTCAGTGTCATTCCCCAATAATTACTGATACTGTTAAAATAAAAACCTCTGTGAACTGTTAAAAGAAAATCCCAGATCCAAAAGGTCCAGAATGAACCAGACTTCAAATCACAGTTTATAAAGATTATAAATGCATTTCTTGCCTGAGAAGTTTGTAAGCTGAAACAGTGAGACAATGTCCACAATGTCTGAAGTGGGGGGGGGAAGGGTTAGAAAGGGTGAGGTATTTATACTTTATGCTAAACACAATAAATTAGGAAGTCAGGTGGGAAGTGGGCATCTATGGAGAAGATATCTGTAAATACAATAAATCAGAAAGCACAGTGTTTTCTGCTCTTTAGATAGGTTAGGAACCAAGACGTCTGCTTCCCCCTTAGATAAATCAGAAGCCAAAATGTTTGCTTTTCTCTCTGAGCTGGTCAAGATCCATTCCAGTAGCTGCAGGAATCTCTGAGTTGATCTAGGGTTTATTTCACAAAGAATCACTGGTGTGTCAAACAACCTTGGGCAAGTGAAGTCCTCCTGATAGGCTAGTTGTGCTACTCCATTGACTGGTGTCCCTGTGAAAAAGGAAGATTTGCCTTATTTCATACCAACATTTAGTACAAGCACCACAGAGCACATGTTCAGAATACTCATGTCACATTTATATATAGTCACTGAGACACTCAGGTTACATTTATATCCATAATATTTAAACAGCTTAAAGCAACAGGAAATAAGAGTTGAAAGATATTTGCCTGAAAAGTAAAAAATCTATGATAGATAGTGAAGTCTTTTCTTGAATTGCATTTATTCCATATAGTTTTGTAAGGACATGTCCTTTTGTAGAAGGAAAAATAAAATATTTAAATGGATAATATAATTTGAACGAAATCTTTTAAATAGCATTGCTTGTGCCACTAAGTTGTTTTATTTTGTATTTTAACCTTCTGCTTAATTTTTACTCTTTGAAATAAATCTCACCTGAAAAAGTGCCAAGCATCTCAATTCACTTTTGACTTTTTAAAAATGGAATCCATTACTAATCTCTTTATGTTTATTCTTCTAATTCAGCTCCAAATAATAATCAGCAAAAGATTTAAGAAATCCAAATTAGTCTTTGTTTTAGTATTTCTACTTGCTCACAATTTTATTTTTTTTCTAATATGATTAATAAGTTTATGCCTCTGTGTATATGAGGGAATAATTGATATGGTGTCATGAATTTTCATCGCAATCATTGATTTAGTTTACATGGCAACAGACAATCAGAATGACTTGTTAAATATGGCTCTGTGAGATGCTCATCAGATTAGTATATGGAGTGGCAAGGGTTCTGGATGTCTGGATGGTGATTTAAAGCATGTTCTTCTAAACGATAATAATTCTGCAATAGGTTAAGGATTCGTTATTTCATTTGTATGGGTACTTCCTTTAGCAATGAAACGGCAATCCTGTGGTTACTTTCTATAGCAAAAAAAATCATTACCTTTGACAGTATAACTGTTAATATAATTACAGAAATTGTTAATACCAAATGTAATATAAAATGTCACTACCTCTTAATGATCCTAGCAACATCAGAATTCTAGTAATGTGCTTGCATTACTACCCTTAATATATCGTCAGGTTGATCTGAACCATACCCTAAGTCATAGCTGGGATATTACCCTATAAACAAAGTCAACTTGAGCTAACCCAGATTCCAAAGTAGCTCCTAATGTCCTTGTGACCCTTGCATTGGGATTCATAGCATCCAGAATGAAGTGGTTTTCCCTGCCAGAATTGCCAGGGCCTTCTGGAGTCTCATTATCAGACCTTGCTACCTCATACTCTGGCCTCCTCCTTTTCTCTGAAAAGTGTAAGAACCCTTTAGTGTAAGTGTGCTGGTGGGCACGCCCCAGATTTATTACTCGGTCATCTCTGTTAAGGAATCTTTATTCCGCTTTATATTTCCGAACTTGACAGCTTTGACTCAAACTTTTTTGTGAGGAGTTATGAATTCAGGTATCTTGGTTTTATATGTGTAATTGTATAGTCTTTTCTCAAAGCTTTTGAGCTTAGCACGAGCTAACATAACCTTTAGAATATCATGATCAGGTCCCCATGAGGGCAAGGCATCAAAGAGGTATTTAATAAATTTATTTGTTTTCACTCTGATTCTCTGGGTCTGGGTATTTTATTCTAAGCACATTTACCTGCTCCCTTTATACTTCCACCACTGCTAAGACTAAGGGTGCTAGAACCCCCAAACAGTGACATGCATGTCATACCCTAATGAATTTGCCTCCAGCCTTCTTTCAATCAAAGAAAAAAATAGTTTATTAAAAATCTGCTATATTGGCCAGACTCTTAAGGAATATGAGTATTTGTATTGCTAATACCAGTGGGCCAGATTCAATATGCGCACCTTCTTAGAGATGATGGATTTTATATACAGAAGGTCTGTGGGAGGGATCTAGGGTTGACCAAGTAGTCTGGAGGTGATAGGAGGAGGGAGTTCTGGAGAGGGCCTTGACACTATGCAAGGAGCAGAAATAAGAGAAAATTGGCAGCTTTGTCACTTATACTCCCAAGGTAGGTCTTAGACTTAGTGTGAACTGAGGAGTAGCTCAGAACAAATGGGAATCTGCTTTTCTGTCACTTTGAACCTACATAGTCATCCAGTTAGCTGAAGGTGGTTGGGCCCAGTAGCAATCTACTAGAACTCTAACCATGGCAAAGCTTGTATTACCTAGAACCAAGGTCAAAAGCATGCAAAGCTCCATCTAGGAAAGAAGAAATTGGATTTCACTCTGGATCAGAGAGCTTAATGTTCACCAAAAACTTACGGGTTCCCAGCCTGAATTGTTGGAACTTGAACACTTGGAGAAAGTGGCAGCAGGACCCATGAGAGTACAAAATATGTCCAAATATGGCCAGACATTACCTTCAGAAGTGCTCAGAGCCTACCTTAACATAAAATCTGAAGTCAGGAAATAGGGATGTAAGAATGAACAAAAAAGGACAACAAAAAAGAATCTCATCACAATTGTTATTATTGTAACAGAGATGCTATGGTAGAAACAACATGCTAATGCCTCTTTCCACACAAGTTAACAGGTTCTCTTTTAAAAGTATTGAGATATTTTATGAAACTTGGTTGGCTAAATGGACTAAGGGTTCTGACATGTGATGTCACTTTGTCATTGCCAGAGTATGAATGGAAAATGAGGAATTTAATTGATGTTTTGGGGCTTGGCTTGTGGATCATAATGAATCAGGTAACTGAGCTTTGGTCAACTGAATCAACTCAAGGTATTCTCAGTGCCTATTCTTGTTTAATAGTCTTCCACTGGGATTAAGTAAGAATCTTTCACCTTTGCTTCAATATTGAATCTAAAGCAACAGAAGACTGGCCTGAGTTAGGAATGTAAGGAGATCATGGATGAGGTACCCAAAAGGAATCCAAATGTTCAAAAGGGCACAAGTCAAGAAGTTTATTTCTCACAGGCATGGAAGCAGGTGACTGCTCAGCCTTTCAGTCCACAGGCTTTAGGCAATGGCAATAGCATGGGCATATGGTGGATATTTACTCTGATTGAAAACTTAGAGCTCTGGGTTTCATCCCTTTTATATAAATTTGCTGCATAGATTCAAAGGGACTGAATGGAAGGAGAGGAGTCAAACAGTAGGTAGGCTGGTCTTCAATCTCATATTGATCACAAGGGCATTGTGATTAGGAAAGTGTCCTAATCTTACATACTTGTATTAGATAAAGTTTGCTAAACTGATTATAATCAGAACAATTGTGCATTCCTTATTCACTAAACCAGATATTGGGTACTTTGGAATTTCTTATATATGAGAGTCAATAAATGGTCAAGCATGAAGTCATTTCTATAATCTAGGGTTTAGTAATACAGTAATCTTCACAAGTCCCAACCAGGAACAGATACCCAAAGCAGAAACCCAGAAGAAAAAAAAATTGATTCTAAAGCATCTTCAATCTCATCATCAAAGAAAAACACAAAGTAGGTTTCAGTTCATCTACAATTCCTGGAAAAAATGAAACAAATTTTTTTAAAAGGAGTTGAAAATAAAATTAGAACTCTAATGGAAAATTCTATAAAGAGAATTAACAGATGGTATAAAACCTTACACAGGCAACAGACTACTTCAAGAGTGGACAAAATAGAAATGATTCTATGAGACAATGAAAAATATTAAAATAAAGTCAGAAGACTAAAAAAAATTCCAGTAAAATATTTCATATCTTAAATTACCTGGAAGACAAAGCAAGGAAAGATAAGAAATATTGGAATATTTTAAAGCTATGACCAAAAAGTATACATATATACATGTATGTACACACACATATGCAAGAAATTATGAAAAAAATTGCCTAGATTCCTTAGAACCAGAATGAAAAGTGATAAGAGAAAGATTCTATGATTCATCTCCTGAAAGGAACCCCAAAATGAATACTCTAAGAAGATATCTTAGCTAAGATCCAGAGCTTCAATCAAAGAGAAAAATACTATGTCCCCAGGAGGGATGAAAAGAATTTATAACTATTGTCAGGACCACACAAGATTTAATAACTATAACAATAAAGTAGTGGAGAGTTTGGAATACAATATTTCAAAAGGCAAAAGATACAGGCTAATAAACAATAACAATTCAACCAGAAAACTGAATATAAATCCTATGAGAAAAAAGTAAACCTTTAATGAAATAGAGGACTTCCAAGTATTCCTGATGAAAAGACCAGAGCTGAGTAGAAACTTTGAAATATAAGCATACCAGTCAGGGGATACATAAAAAGGAAAATATAAGCAAATTGAATTATTTACATTCTATTATGAGATGATACAATTATCTTCTCAGAGCCTTCTTGTAATCAGGGTTTTAGAGGAAGTCTGATAAGATGGAAAGTCTAAGAGTGATTTTGTCATAAAGTCAAAAAAGACAGAGATTTTGGCAATGATTTTGTTAAATTTTTATGATGTTTAAAAAATGGAAAGGAGAGGAAAAATAATTCATTGAAGGGTAACACAAATTATCTCACACGATTAGTGTGTTTGAGTAGAAGATATATAAACAAGGAGGAATGAGTGGCCAGATCCCAATCAGTTGGACAGTTGAATATCACTTCATCTGAACTGGTTAAAGGAATAAGGTATACACATATAAACACATACACACACACACTCACACACACACACTTTTGTATACAGAAATATACTTTACTCAACTGGGAAAAAAGCAGGGAAGGAGGAAGGGTAAAAGAGAAGAGGAATGGTAAATTCAAATCATAGGCAAAACAAAGAAAAGTTTAGCAAGAAGTGTGCTCAACACCAGGTTTGTTTCATCCAATCTGATTCTATTGTCCTGCCCTTCTTCTGTTTTCCTTACCAAGATCCTAATCACAAGGGAATTTCTTTGTATCTGAAGTCTCTAGTGAAATTGCAACCAGTATTGTAAAGAAGGTATAAGGATGTTATGTTATCTGGAGGAAGTTAGGTCTCAGTGAGCCCAAGAAGATGGAAGAAGGGAAAAAGGAAGAAAAACAAGTTTGTTACCATTTGGTATAGACATTCTAGACAGCACAGGGGAGGAGCTGAGTAGATTTTGACAGGGTTGAGTTAAAGTGGATAACTATGACTGAATAGTCAGTGGAGAGACAGGGAATAGGATTAGTACAGTGACTAGCTGGTGATTGGTATCACTGGGGAGAGCATAACACCTCTGGGTGGGAAAATGCACATTTTTGAGGAAAGAGTTCAAGTAGGTTACCTTCATTACCTGGGGATCAGACATCTGGTACAGATGTGGGTGGACTGGAGGTTAGGCAAGTAGTGAAGAGTAAAGTGATTCTGGGAAGGTGGCAGACTAGGTCAGAAAGTTCTGGGCTCTTCAAATTCCTCCATAAAAAGACAGAACATTTCCTCAAAGTGAACATAGAACTGGAAAAATAAATAAAAGTTGGTGAAGGGGTTGTCTTTTTAAGATAACTTGAGAGGACTTCAAGAAAGACCCAACCTCCAGGAGTAGAGATTTGTCCTGAGTGAAATTCAATCAATCCCAGGCAGATTCTGCTGAATCAACAAACAAGAAGTCCTAGGGGAAGAGGCCTCAGGAACTTTCGCCTCATGGATAGGATGGGGGTTCAGATATATTCTAGGGCTACTGTTGTAAGTGAGGTCTGAGCATATATCTAGTGGGTTCAGTAGCAAACGGGTGGGCACCCTGTTGGCTATAGAAATTTGAGGGAGAGCAGAGTCCCTGGTTTTCATTCCAGTGCAGAGCAGAAAGTTGAAGTTGGCAGACTTGGGAGGGACCACAGGAAACAATAGCATTTGTGGAACAGTATGGCCAGGGGCCCATAGGCATGACTTAGGGGTGGAGAGAAATATCCAAAGTTGCTTTTACCACCACCCCCCAGCTCAGAAAATAACAATAAGGACATGAGGCCTGGGGTACCATTCTCCACACCTTCAGACTAGAACCTGATTATAATAAACTGCTAAAAATATAATGAAACAAAATAAAAATGAATAAGCAAAGGAGAAAGAGCCTAACCAAAAACAGCTGGCTACTATGGGTATAGAGGACATATGGGTTCATATTCAGAAGAAAATAGTGAGATTAACAAAAAAAAAAGATACTCCTACCCCAAAGAGCAATGTCAAATGGTCAAAAGTGGTATGGCTGGGTCAAAGGGTATGCACATCTTTATAGATCTTTGGGCATAGTTCCAAATTTCTTTCCAGAATGGTTGGATCAGTTCATAACTCAAACAGTGAATTAGTGTTCCAACTTTCACACATCTTCTCCAACATGTATTATTTTCCTGTTTCATCATGTTAGCCAATCTTATAGGTGTGATGTGGTACTTTAGAACTATTTTAATTTGCATCTCTCTGATCTATAGTGACTTAGAGTATTTTTCATTATGACTATAATATAATATAATATATAATGATAACTTAGTTTGTTCTTTGTTTATTCTAATTCCTTCAATTTATTTTTCTTTTCTTATTTCTAAATTTAACATTGTTTACATTTTATACATGAAAAAATGTTATCATTATTTTTAAGATTGTCATCATTACTTTGGGTGGTTTGAAAGAAAGTCTTGGACTGAGCTGATTATGATGTGATTCCAAAAAATAAAACTTTGTAGGGAGAGGTCAAAATGAGCAATTGTCTTCCAGTGCTTCTTTATCTGTGGTCATGACCCCATTGTGAAAAATTTGGCAACAGTAAAACTTTTCCGAATGTGCAATGACCAAAAATTAGTTAAAAATCTAACATAATGAATCCAATGTGTTTTGGTAGCTCTGGACTAATTTGCATTGCACAACTTCACAGCAGCCATGGTTCTGAACAAGCATTTGCACTGCACATGCCATCATAGCCCTGCAGATCCAACAAATGCTGCTGAAAGGTGAAAAGGTGAAAAAAGTTAAAGAAGCCCTGTCTTATACAAATTAGACATGAAAGGTAGAACTGATACAAAAGAATCAAGTGGGGATAGAGGTCTGATAGTGCAGGAATCTTACTCTCAGGTGGACAAGACAAACATTTAGAAAGGTATAAAGGTCTTCTAAATTTATAAAGAAATAAGATAGGACAAAGGAGGGACTTTTAAAAGGGTATATAGATTAAGAATTAGGAGGGTTGGGGAAAGGGTAAGGGAGGGACTTGTAGAAGGGTATGTAGTTTAAAGAATAGGAGGACAAGATAGTGGTTAGAAGTAAATTAGATGATTGGGAAGGAATAAGATAAATAGGGCAAAAGGGACTGTGAGGAAAAATAGGATGGAAGAAAATAAACAACTAGTAATTATAACATTGAATATCAATGGGATGAATTTACCCATAAATTGGAAACTGATAATAGAACAGATTCAAATCTGAATTCAGCAATATGTTGGTTACAATAAAAACAATAAAAATGACAGATACACAAGGTTAAAATGAAAGACTAGAGTAGAATTTGTTATGCTTCAGCTGATGAAAAAAAGTGATAGTTATCATGATCTCAAAGTCAAAGCTAAAATAGATTGAATTAAAAGTGGTAAATGGGGAAACTCTACTAGGTGTCACCAATATTATTCAACATTGTTTTAGACCCTTTGAAATAACTTTAGATAGCATAAAATACTGTGGATACGCCTGCTAAAACAAGCCAGGAAGTACTTGAACATAACTATAAAATGCTCTTTATACAAATAATTTTTAAAATGTTCATTGTTCATGGGTAGGCAAAGGCAATATTTTAAAAATGACAATTTTATTTAAGTAATCTATTTATCAATGCCATCCCAATAATATAAATTTTTTTTAAAAATCTTAAGTTAGGAAAAATAATAACAAAATTTCATTTGCATGAACAAAAGGTCAAGTATCTAAAAAAAAACAAATGAAAAAATGTGAAAGAAGGATGTTCAGCAGTACCATAACTTTAAGTATATTATAAGGCAATAAATATCAAAACTACTTGGTACAGGTTAAAAAGTACAAAGGTAGATCATTGTAACATTGTACATATACAACACATAGTAGTCAAGGATTATAGTAACTATGTTTGACAAATGTAAACATTTAAGTTTGGGGGATAATAATTAATTATTTGGTAAAAATAAAATGTTGAGAAAGCTGGAAAGAAGTCTGGTAGAAATTGAGCATAGATCAATATCTTAAACCGTGTACCAAGAAAAGTTCGAAATAGATACATTACCTATACACAGAAAAGGAGACATCACAAGAAAATTAGAATGTAGAAAATAATACCTATCAGACTCTGATAAGAGAACAATTTATGAATAAACAAGATAGAAACCACTGTGCGGTGTAAAATGAATAATTTTGATTACATTTATTTGAAGTTTTTATATAAATAAAACCAATGTAGCCAAGATCAGAAGGAAAGCAGAAAAACATGGGGGAAAGCTTATAGTCTCTCAGATAAAGCTCTCATTTCTCAAATAAATAAAGAATTTGTAAAATTTATGGCATTTTCTGATCAATAAATGGTCAAAGGATGAAAACGGACAGTTTTTCCATAATGAAATCAGAACATTATATAGTAATATAAAAAAATGCCCTAAATCATTATTGATCAGAGAAATGCAAATTAAAAGAACTTTAAGATATCATCTTACATTTATCTGATTGGCTAAAATGATAGATGCCTTTCAATTGGGGAATGGATAAACAAGTTGTGAAATATAATTGTGATAGAATACCACTATGGTATAATAAATGATGAGTTGGTTGACCTATGAAGGAAGACACTAAGCTCCAGAGAAAGAACTGACAAATAGAAATATGCATAGTATGGTCTTACACACACACACACACACACACACACACACACACACAACATATGTACATATGTGTATGTATATATGAATATACATGTATCTGCATATATACATACATGTGTATATATACATAAATATATGTATGTGCGTTTATATGTATGTGTGTGTGTTCACATATTGTATTTAATTGTAGCCTTCTCTAGGGTGGAACAGGGAGGTAGGGAGAAAAAAGTACAGTGCATAAAGCAAAGGGAAGCTTAGAAGGAAGCACAGAAAAGCTTGATAGCCTTGAAAACAATGTGTAGTATTTATTACATAGTTTTTTAAGTAAGCAGTCTGAAATGGAAATTTATAGCTTTATATAGATATAAATTTATATTTATAGACAGGACTTTTATATTTTATATTTACAGTTTATATTAAATCAATGTTTTCTTTATGTTCGGCTGTGTCCATGGAAATGTTTCCCCTCTGCATTTTGTGTTTAAATTAAAAATGAATGAATATTTTTTAAAAACTAAAAAAATATATACCCACAGATTCATTAAATTGTTCATTTCCCTTATCTAATCATTAGACTGCCAGGCATCAATAGTAGAATGTTGAAATCAAGAAATGAAATTTTTGACCACTACAGTTCTTGGAGTTCATCTGTTAAATTGTAGAGGCATGTCCATATATCCTGCTAAAGAGAATACCCACACCAACAAAAAATAAGAATGAAAGACAGAAAAGAAATAGAAGAACATGAAGTGATTTTATCTGGGAGGAAATTTTGGTTGAATAAATTATTTGTTTGAAATTGAACAGGAATGGTAAATCATTCAAACAGTTCATTACTGTATATTTTTTCTTTTCAACCAATTGTGAAGAAATAACCTGAATTGTGATAGCATGTTCAAATTCACATTTCAAGGATACAAAAATGCAAAAAGGCATGTGTTTTTACCTGACTAATGTAAAATAAAATCAGTTTTCTGGGAAGTTTATTTTATACTTTCCTTTATAAACTCAAATAGAGTACTTAAGGGGGGAGAATATTGTAAGCTATGAAAGAATCATAAGGTTCCTTATATGCTTGAAGGTTTTAGTGACCTCTTTACTTAATAAATGACATTCCTTTTCCTTGACATTCTACTTTTTAAATCAAATTTGCTGTTCCTTAAATTGGTTGGAAAATCTAGTTTCATTTTATATTGTGCCCTCTGTCCTTTTTCGCTTATCAACTCCACATTGATTTCAGTGAAGCACTCACTAAGCTTATGAACTTGGGCAGCTTCTTTGAAAACAAAAAATGAGTTTGCTTGTAATCTTGTTTTCTCCAAGCATTCCTCACACTAATTACTATTTCTGCAGTGCAATAACTGATGGGCGGGAAGGACTAAGCATAAGGTTAGAGAAGACAGAAAGCAGTAGTCTCCACTACATCCTGTGAGCAAATACATCACTATATCTCCTGCTGATTACTTCCAATACAATATGTAACCATCAGTCATTAACAGTGTAAAGAATTGGAAGTTTAATTTGGAGTTGCCTATGAGACCTGATGCCTTATATAATGGAATCCTA
Source organism: Pseudocheirus occidentalis (assembly GCA_028646575.1). Taxonomy (NCBI): domain Eukaryota; kingdom Metazoa; phylum Chordata; class Mammalia; order Diprotodontia; family Pseudocheiridae; genus Pseudocheirus; species Pseudocheirus occidentalis. Next base: position 64,932,789 of record CM053600.1, on the reverse strand, counting down.
GGCTATTAATGAGTAATTTCCTTTATTCTAGCTCAGAAAATGAAGTCATTAGGATGTCTTTTTTTGCAAGCTTTTAAAGCTTAAAATGTGTGTGTGTGTGTGTGTGTGTGTTTTAACAGACTGATATATGTAATAGAATAACTGATCTTCTCATAAATAGCTAGACTCAGAGCAAAATGATGATGGGGGAAATATGCAAACAATTCATACACTGTACCTAAACTATTTATTACATAACTTATTCTAATGGATCTTGTATTCTATGTAAAGCAGTGCTTGTGCTCTGGTGAACTGTGAAGATTTATCAAAAATGCCTTGCTAGCGCGTATTACACCAGAGTTTGGCTTGATATTTCCTAACTCTCTAGCAGCTGCTGATTATTTAAGGTACCATCAGTCGGTGAACATAAAAAAAATGTCCACCTGTACTAATCTTACTTTATAAAGGATCTGTGGTTGACCTTGAGGTTCTTCTCATTTTCAATTGTAAACGAACCTTGAGGTCACCTCACTTTCTGTGAAGATCATTGAACTACATTGTATCACATTGTATCAATGTTACTGTATCTGAAAAATTGTTATTTTAGCATATATAATAGTTTTTTAAAATTGAAATCCACATAATTTAGATTTTTTAGATGTTTTTTGTCTTGCTTACAATAGTTCTCAGTGAAAGGAAATGATCAAGGAAGCTGATAGATTTGATTAGTTTATAAAGAGTAAACCTTCCTTTGGGATTTTAATTATATTAAAAATCTATTGAGGTTGTGGCCATGCCTATTGTTATCAAGAGATTTAAGTATAATCATACAAATCTCAACAATTGGAGGTAGATTGATTAGTTAGAACTTTAGGGGATCACAGCTGCCCCTTATGCTGGGTTGATTTTTAAAAAATAATTTAGTCTCAGACTCATCCTTTTTTATAAAGTTTCAGAAAGAACACTGGGCATACACCAGAAATCCTAGATCTGAGAACAAATCTCTACCCTGAATTTAGTAGTCAGTCAACAAGCATTTATTAACTGATTGCTATGTACCAGACTCTGGGCTAAGTAATGGGGTTTTTAAGAAAAAAAGACAAAAAGACTCTTTATCCTCAAGGAACTCATGTTCTTTTTTTAGTTGTTTTTTGTTTTTGTTTTTAATAAAGAATGGGTTTCCTCCCTACAATCATACTACTGATATGAATGGGAGCTTTCCCATTCTCCATTTCCCATTTCCATTTGGGGTCAGTTTGCCCCTTTTTAGGCATCCTGGTAATACCTCAGTTTTGGGAGGCTCTCCATTTCGATGCTGGACTGAATTCAGACACTCAATTGGCTTAGGTCACTATGGATCTTAAGCTCTCTGGGAGCTGGGATTAGTTGCATGGCTCAGCATGCCCAGGGGGAAATCAAATTCTAATGGGGAAAACAACATACAAATAACTGTATATACAAAACATATGTAGGGCAAAAGGAAGGTGGTCTCAGGAGGAATGGGAAGTTTGAAAGGTATATTAAGAAGGGTATACTTTTACTGTTGAAAGTAGAATTTTAGCTGAGTTTGAAGGGACTCAATGTCAGGGAGGAACCTGTGACCTCAAGGTCATATGTGGCCCTCTTGGCCTTAAAGAATAGTCTGAATCAAAACTTCACAGAACAAATCCTCTTAGTAAAAGGATTTGTTTGTAAAACTTGGACTCAGTCAAAAGACCACACCCAAGGACCTAGAAGGTCACATGTGGCTTTGAGGACACACTTCCCCACCCTGGAGCCAAGCCATAGGTAAAATGAGGAGGGGGAGCATAGTAGCCATGGGAGACATCCAATGAAAAGGCTCAAACTTGGGAGATAGAATGTCATGCATGCAGCATAATCATAAAGCTTTTGTCTTTGGAATAATAGATTATGTTGGGGGGAAAAAATATAAGAATACTGAAAAGAGGCTGTTTTAAAGGGCTTTAAATAGGCTTTATTGATTTTGTATTGATCCTGTAGGCAAAAAAAACCACAGGAGTTTATTGAATAGGTCACTGACATGGTCAGACCTGAACTTCAGGAAGCACATTTTGATAAGTGAGTAGAAGATAGACTAGAAAGGGGAGACACTTGAGGCAGAGAGACCAACCAGAAGACTTTTGTATTAGTAAAGGAATGAGGTGCCAAAGGCCTATACCAGGTGGTAGTTGTGTGAATAGATAGTAGGAGACATACAAGAGATGTTGTGAAAGTAGAAAAGACAAGTTGTGTTAATTAATTGGATATGTAGAGTGAGTGACAGTGAAGTGTTGATTATGACACTGAAGCTATAAGCCTGGCTGACTGGAAGGATAGTAGTATTTATATTGGTAACAGGGAATTTTGGGAAAAAAGAGGGTTTTTTGGGAAAAGAAGATGAGTTTTGTGTAGGGCACATTAAGTTTGAGATTTTTATGTGACTTATGATCCAAGATGACCAAGGAAATCAGCTATTATTAATTTGATTTATTTTTACATTGGTTATAGGATTAAACTACCTTCTTTAAGAAGAGCTAGCCTTAAGCTAAGCCAGACTCATAGAGGATAGTCTCCTACATCTAGGTTACCTATAGATTTAGTGCATGGGTAGATTGAAGAGACTTTATCATTTAATAACAGAGAACTTATAAGAATAAAATATAAGATTATGAAGTTTTTCAAAAGGCTACATTTCCCTTTCTAAAAGGAAGGAGAATTGACCAAATGCTGAGTCCCTCTTTCTAGCAGAAAGTAGGGTTAGCCAGAGGCTGTTCATTTTTCCAGTCTTAATGTAGTCATAGATTCTACAAAGAAAGATGTGTGACTGCAAACCACTGACCACAAGTTCCTCTTTCACAGTACACTTTCTGATTATAACTGGGACCGCCTAGAGCAGCAGTTCTTGACCTGTGGTTATGTTCAATTTGCAACAATGAAAATACATCCTGTATATCAGATAGATTCATAACAGTAGCAAAATTACAGCTATGAAGTAGCAATGAAAATAATTTTATAGCTGGGGGTCACCACAACATGAGGAACTGTATTAAAGAGTCATGGCATTAGAAGAGTGAGAACTACTGACCTAGAGGAAAGGATGTCTGGTACAGGATTAAGAAAGTCTGAGAGCAAATAAGTAGTCAGGTGACCTGCTTTGCCCAATAGAATTATGTTCAAAACAAATTTCTGTAATTTTTCCAATTGCTTTTTTTGTTATAAAAACCTCTGTAAATCATTCCTTATCTCTGACCTTGGAGGAGTCATGTGAGGAGTCATTTAATACAAAAATGCGTGGTGTTACAAAATGCTAGGTATGAAATAAAATTATAGATGGCTAGGTAACTTCATCCTCAGTTTCTTTTTTTTATTTCAGATAATCAGTTTTAACAAAGATGACCAATAGGCACT
>CM053600.1:64906534-64928902 GCA_028646575.1 Pseudocheirus occidentalis | reverse complement strand
ACTGTACATAGTGCATCTCCCCCCGCCCCAGTAGACAGTGGGAATGATGAGAACAGGAGCTGCTTTGGGCCTTTATATCCTCAGCACTTAGCAAAGTGCTTAGCACAGTGTAGACACTTCATTAATGTTAGATGACTCTATAAAATTACCATTTTTCCCCCACTAAACTACTTCTTTCATATAAGTATTTCCTAATAGATCAGAGTATGGAATGGGAAGAGGGGAAGGACGAAAATGACTACTTCTTCAGTTTATAAACTAAAACTGCTCCCCCCAAACCCTACAATTGGTTCTTTATTCTGTTTCTTCTCATCATGCTACTTAGGAATATTCAAGGTATACTTTCTTACATTTTCTCTAACAATTATGTTGCCATGAGCTGTGAACTTTACATAGCCCTTTCCTCTGCCTAGAAGTCCCTGACTCTACTTGGAGAGGCTAGATTAAACCCTGGACATTGTGCCAGTGAGAAAAGGAGAGATTCATTGGTTTAGGAAAGTAGTTATCAAAGACAGAATGAAAGGCACACAAGGTATTGCAATAGTTTTGAGATTCTTGGTTGATTTGTGTCATCAGCCAAATACACAATTGCCCCAAATGAAAATTTACTCAAGAGAAAGATTAAATCAGTAGAGCAAAATAAAAAAAATAAAAATTCAGTTTACTAAATATAAACAAATGCTCTACAAACATCTATAAACTGACACTCAGATATTCAAGGAGTTTGAGAATTGGTAGGGAATTAAGTGGCTATCTAGCCTAGCCTAACCCAGTCTGCAAGGATATATTGTCAAGTGTAGTTTTCCCAGTCCCCATCAATGAGGACCTCAGGTCAATGCAGAAGCCCATATAGGAATAAACAGTTCATCAAATCTGAAGAGTTATAGTATGCTCCTTATGCCAGTTTATAACAGCAATAACAACAATAATTAGCATTTAGATAGTGTGTTAAGATTTACAAAACATTTTACAAATATGATTTCATTTTATTCTTACAACCCTGGGTGGTAAAAGCTATTAATGTCTCCATTGTATTGATGAAGAAGCTAAAAGTTAAATGAAATATCTAGAGTCACATAGCTAGTAAATTTCTGAAGATGGATATAAACTAAGCTCTTAATGACTTCAGGTCCAGCACTCTACACACTAAATCACCAGTCTACCTATACAAAATTATGCAGAATTCACAGAAACTAACCCTTATGCATTTACCTGACCCTCCTTCCTATTCTCTATCATATGCTCTTTAAATCATGAAACCTAATTAGCCTATTCAATCTAAAGCCTAGCTACAAATTTACTCCCAATGCTTAGTGATGGGTCAGTGGCAGCCAAATAAGCTCAGAGATTAGTTAGTGGCCATATGGTAGATGTCAACACTAATGAAGTCACCGCCTTTCTGAGTTGGAAACAACAGGTTAAACTGAAATCTTGACTTGAGTATTTGTTTCTGAATCTGAAGAACAAGCCTATGACAAGTATGAATCAAACATCCTGTGTGAATTGTTCCTATACTCCTTTGTATACACATGGGACAACATACACTTTGTTAACCTGTGTTAACACACATGGGACAACACACACTTTGTTAACTTGTGTTAGCTAGAACTTGGATGCAGAATGATACAATGTCTGGAGGAATTTCTGTTGTCTAGAATAGCAGAAGTTTTGTAGCTGCTCAGTGGATATATATGGTGTATTATTACATAGTGTCCTTGCGATAAAGTACTATTTATTTACTTATTGATTTTGTGCTAAAAGTAAAAATAAAATTTGTATGGCTCCAGGCACACAGGTGTATGCACCTACTTCCACAGGCAACCATCTCCATTATGGCAAAGTCATGTGACTCTTGCTCATTGAAATGCAATATATATAAAAGGAGATGGGAATAGCCAGATGTGGGAGTTTAAAGCCAATAATGATGAAAGTTACACAAATCCTTATACTCCACGCAAAAGAGTCTATACTGCCCCAGAGAAGACAGAACTAAAGAGATAAATAAGTCAGTGATACTCTGATAACCACAGACAGTGGAAATTACTCAGTTTTTCCTCTCCAGTCAAGTATACACAAACTTCTAAGGCAAGGGTGGGTCTCCCCAGGGAAATGTAAACAGTTCGTTCCACCTGGAGATTAAACATTAGTAATTTTGTGTCACTTATTAACATTTTCATGTTGCCTAATTTTGTTTGCACCACAAATAGAGTTAATCAGGACCAGTATCATTAGCTCAATTTAGAAAATTATGAAACCCAAGAAAAAGTAAGTGTGACTTACTTTGAGGTCATACAACTAGTTAATGGCAAAATCAGAACTATAAACCAATTCTCCTGAATCCTAGACCCATACTTTTCTCTTTAGATCATGTTCTCTCTATGGCATTTATCTTTCTTTCCTTTCTTTCTTCTATATTTTGTATTTTAAAAGTGGAAAAGAACCTCCTTAGAGGGCTATTGTTTGAGCTCCATGAGATTGGGGACCAATTTTAAATAAACATTTTCTCTTCCCCAGTACTGAACATAAATTGTTTCTTTAATATATGTTTATTGAATAAATGAATGCTACACTATTATTTCATTCTTATTACTCCAAAATTTTTCATGAATTACAAAAAATAACTGGAATCCTACCTAATAAATTATGTGAAAAGTCTACTACAGCTGTTTTTTAAAAATCCTGTCAATCAAATGGGCTCCTATCTGTATTGATTAAATCATTATACAATGACTTTGTTACTGTAAATCCAAGATTTTTATTACTTCTGACCAGTAAATTCTGCTTGCAATAAAACATTATGATTTTGTTCATATCATTAACCTCAAAATAAGCAAAAAGTCTATCCTAGTAAAGTAAAATAAATGTTTTTTGTTTGACGTTCAATGTATTTTTTTTCTCCAAATGAAGATAAAATGTAATGGGAACCAATTTCACCTACTGTAACATTTGCTATTGCAAATTAAGCAAGATCTTTCCAAGTCAATGAACTATTCCCCTGAGTATTATTTAGTTCATTGGTGCAGTAATCCACTAAATGATACCTTAATGAACTAAGCAATTTAATGCCCTTTCCTGAGTTCAACTGTCTTACTTCCTAGGATCTGGTTTAAGATTTGATAAAACTCAGTACATTTACTCTACAAGCAAACATGAATTCTTGTATTTGGCTTGTTTTCTGCAGTCTATCCATCAGTGGTTTCTCTCAGATTCACATTTCCTTGTAAGTTGTTTTCATAATAGTTACCATATTTTCTTGGTTTTATATTTCCAGTAAAATATTCATGTCTGAATATAATAAATTAGGGTTGTATAATTTTCCACTTCAATTTCTTTGAATTCAGAGTGGCTGGTATTTTAGCAAACTTCCTTCATTTTGATGAATCATAGTATTTCTCAGAAATAATTGTGAAAGCATCTTGGTCACCCACCTGGCATTATCTCTTGAATTTTCATAGAATGCAAATTCTAGAAGGGATTTTAGATACAACTTATTTCAAGTCCTTCATGAAACATTAATTCCATATTCATTATTTCCTCTTCTCAAATACCTCCAGTGAGAGAGAATGTACTACCTCCAAGGTAGCACATTTCAATTAACAATAGTTCTAAATATTTTGTTTTAAGATTTATTTATTTATATTGAGCTAAAAAAAAAAAGCATCACCCTGGAATGTTCAGACATGGTTCCCTGCTTTTTCTCAGAGTTGCATAGATTTCCAATTTCTCCTCCACATGACAATTTTAAAAACATTTAAAAACATATGTGGTACTGCCATGAAAATAAAATACTAATCTTATTATAGAACAGTTGCACCGTCTTGGTTGCATTCCTTTAATATCTTCTTCTTCTTTGTCAGAAATGAGAGTCCCTAAAGAAGGATGATGTAGAAATTTTCCAGTCATCTATGTGATTTCAAGTCCAACAGAATAAAAATACAAGTCAGTATAAATAATGGATTAAATAATAAATAGAAAAATTACATACACGATGTAAGAAGTAACAAAAATATTATATCACAAGAGGTGATTGAAACTACCTGTTCTGCAAAACTGGAAAGGGGGTAGATTCATATGATATAAGTAATTCAACTTAAACACATCACAGTGGTATATACACTTACACTTGATCTCAACTAACTTAAAATAAGGCATTATATATCTATTGCCAAAAGATGAGAACACTAACTATTCTTCTAAATATAAGTCCATTACACGTTTATACATTTTATACTAAGCACTTGCAGCTTTGCATAATTAAATATGTGTATATGTGTGTAGACATGTGTAAATGTGTGTGTGCATATTTGTGTGTATATACATACACATATATGCATGCACAATATGTAGCTGATGGTCAAAGGAAGAAAAGAATGTTCCAAAATATCCTGAGCATGGGATGGGAGTAGAGCAACCTATTAAGGAAATAAGTCAATAATAACTAAATGAAGATGGTGAAATAAAAGCAGAGGTTTGTTTGGGCTCTCTTCCAAACCCCTACAGATACCTAAAAAGTTACTCTAACTAAATTCTAGAGCAGGAGAACCCACAAAATGACTAAATGAAACAAATTTCCAGCCCAAGATGACCTGGAAAGTAAACAAGAAAAGTCTTGTTACACCAGTCTGAAAGAGGAGCACAGTCCACCATGGGCAGAGCTGGTACAGATGGTTCAGAGCATGTCTTAGGGCACTGAATCACTGGCAGCTCTGGCGATTTCCAGACTTCTTCATCCCAAAACGCCAAGGCAGCTTGTAAGGCCAGTGGGAAGGGTCTGTAAGACCTGTTTGAAAGAGGAGTGTGGTCTGGTCCCAGCATGGAGGAGGCCGTGCCATGACAGCAACAGGGGTTGCTTCCAGAACTCTTGGCCCAGAGACGATGGTGAGGATCAAGCAGCTGATCAGAGGGGAACTGTGCTTTACTGGTGCTGGATTCTTTTGGTTTACCTCTGCTTGGACCTTGGTCACAGTACTTAGTGGCAGTCCTGGGATAAGGAGGAGTGCTGGTGTGGCAGAACCTGTGGTGACTGTGGAGGGGAAGTCCTCCTCAGAGTTCCAAAGCAGAAAAGAGTACTTCAGGTCACTTATAGATTAGAAAACAGGCAAGGAAAGGAGTAAATACCTTTCCTTTGATCATACCACCTTGGAAGACCTGAAAATTAACAGATCCCTAGAAGTACCTCTGAAAAAAATTGCACAAAATCTCTGAAATTTGGAACAACGCATCCACCTCCCCCACTGGAAGCAGAGTACTACCTTGACATAAAGCTGAAATGTCAAGAAATTGTCTGGGAAAATAACCAAATATCAGAAAAAAAAAAACCAGACTATATAATCTTACTTTGATCACAAAGAAGATCAAAACATACAACCAGAAGAAGACAAAAAAAATCAAAGTTCCTACATCCAAACCCTCCAAGTAAAATGTGAATTGGTCTCAGGAGCTCAAAAAGGATTTTGAAAATCAAGTAGAAGTAGAGGAAAAATTGGGAAGATAATGAGAGCAATGCAGGAATATGATGAAAAACAAGTCAACGGACGGCTAAAGGAAATCCAAAAAAATGCTGAAGAAAATAACAACTTAAAAAATAGACCAACCCAAATGGCAAAAGGGATACAAAAAGTCAATAAGGAGACTGCCTTCAGAATTTGAACTGACCAAAGGGAAAAGGAGATTCAAAAGCTCACTGAAGAAAATAATTCCTTCAAAATTAGAATGGAACGAATGGAAGCTGATGACTTTATGTGAGATTAAGAAATTATAAAACAAAGCCAAAAGAATGGAAAAAATATAGAAGACAATGTCAAATATTTTATTGGAAAAACCACTGACCTGGAAAATATATCCGGGAGGGATCATTTAAAATTATTGGGTTACCTGAAAGTCATGATCAAAAAAAGAGCCTAGATATCATCTTTCAAGAAATTATCAAGAAAAACTGTCCCTAATGTTCTAGAACCAGAAGGTAAAATAGAAAGTGAAAAAAGCCACTGATCACCTCCTGAAAGAGATCCCAAAAAGGAAAACTCCTAAAAATATTGTAGCCAAATTCCAGAGTGCCCAGATCAAGGAGAAAATATGGCAAGCAGTCAGAAAGAAACAATTAAATCATTATGGAAACAGAATCAGAGTAACACAAGATTTAGCAGCTTCTACATGAAGGGATCAGAGGTCTTGGAATATGACATTCTGGAGGTCAAAGGAGCTAGGATTAAAACAAAGAATCACCTATCCAGCAAAACTGAGTATAATACTTCAGGGGGGAAAACAGACATTCAGTGAAGCAGAGGACTTTCAGGTATTCTTGACTAAAAAAACAAAGTTGAATAGGAAATTTGACTTTCAAAAGAAGACTGAAGAGAACCATGAAAAGGTAAACAAGAAAGATAAACTACAAGGAACTTATTAAAGTTGAACTGTTTACATTCTTACATGGAAATACGGTATTTATAACTCATAAGGCCTTTCTCAGTATTAGGGTAGTTAGAGGGAATATACATACATACATACTTACACACATGTGTATGTGTGTATATATATACATATGCATATGTGTGTGTGCATGTGTGGGGAGAAAGACAGAGACAGAGACAGAGAGAGGGCACAGGGAAAGTTAAATATGAAATAATGACATATAAAAAATAAATTAAGGGGTGATAGAAGAATATATTGGGAGAAGGAGAAAGGGAGAGGTAGAATAAGTTGAATTATCTCACATAAAAGAGGTAAGAAAAAGTTTTTACAATGGAGGGGAAGAGGGAGGAGGTGAGGGGGAATGAGTAAAACTTACTCTCATCAGATTTTACTTAAGGAGGGAAAAACATACACACTCAATTGTGTATGAAATTCTATCTTACCCTTCAGGAAAGTAGGGGGGAAGAGGATGGAGGTGGGTGATGATAGAAGGGAGGGCAAGCAGGAGAAGGGGATAATAAAAAACAAACACTTTTGAGGAGGGACAGGGTCAAAGGAGAGATTAGAATAAATAGGGGGTGCAAGATAGGGTGGAGGGAACTATAGTTAGTCTTTTACAATATGACTGTTATGGAAGTTTTTTTGCATGACTACACATCTGTAACCTATATCAAATTGCTTGCCTTCTCAATGAGCATGGATGGGAAGGGAGGGAGGGAGAGAATGTGGAGTTCAAATTTTTTTTAATGAATGTTAAAAATTGTTTTCACATTGCTATTGTAAAATAAGAGATACATGCAATGGGGTATAGAAGTCTATCTTGCCCTACAAGAAAATAGAGGGGAAGAGGATAAGAAAAGTGGGAGGTATGATAGAAGGGAAGGTAAATTGGGGAAGGGGTAATTAGAATGCACATTGCCTTGGGTAGGAGAGGGGAGGGATAGGGAAAAAAATCAAATTCAAAATCTTGTGGAAGTAAATATTGAAAACTAAAAATAAATTAATAGAAAATAAATAATGATCATTTAAGTAGCGTTTATACTGGCCTTGTTGATTATCATAAACCTTTAGTAACTCATGACTTATTCCTGTATAGCAATTATAAGTAGAAGCAAAGTAAAAACTATAGAGTATTTGATTTTGTAAATATTTATTTATTTTTAGTTTTCAAAATTCATTTCCACAAGACTTTGAGTTACAAATTGCCTCCTTGTCTCTCCTCTACCCCCCCACCCCAAGAAAGAGAGCCTACTGAATACCTCTTATCCAATCTGTTTTCTCTTATATCCTCTCTCATCACATACACTTCCAACCTTATAGTAGGACAAGATGGGCTTCTATACCCCAGTGCCTGTGTATCTTATTTCCCAGTGTGATGGTAATGGGGATTTGAAGATCTTCCCTGCCCCTTGTCATGGCAAGCAAATACTTAGCACCTTGTTTCAAGTTGAGCCTTGCCCTAACTATATCAAGCCTTTGTTAAAGAACAGAACTTGTGAATCTCATAGTAGAATGAACTTGGTGATGTTAACAAGAAGGGGTGGAACAGGTAGAAACTTATACCATATATAAGTAAAAGCCCAAGCTAGAGAGCCAGAGTTGCTGAGAGAGAACTGCTAGGATCCTGAGAACTTCTGAGGACTGCTAGGAGCTGGAGAATTTCTGAGAGCCAGCCAGAGATGCTGAGAACTTCCAAGAGCCAGCAGAACTACCAGGAACAAGAATTCCTGAGCACCAGAACTGCTGGGAGCTGGAACTGCTGGGAGCAAGCAACATGGAGGATGAGCAGCTACCATGAGTGAGGAGAGCAGGATCCTTGCTTGAGGGAGTGAGAGAGGAGCGTCCTTGCTTGACAGACCCTGCTTTGCTTTGAAGGCTTGGGAATGTAGGTGTCTGATGCATTGGTTATGTGCACCAACTTCAGGGTTACTATATTGACTTTCACTTTCTGGTTTTAGGACTTGTTTTCCTGGTATTTGAATAAATGCTTTGGTTCTGTCCCACATGTGGAGAGCCTGTTACATTTTGTGATTAACAACACCAGCATGTTCATAGTTGCTGTGCGGGCTGTGAATATAGCATTGCTGGTATACCCATTTGCATGTAAAAAACCTATTTTTAACATTTTTTTAAACTTTGATTTCCAGATTCTTTCCCTTCTTCCCTCCTCACCCCCCCCCCCACTGGGAAGAGAAACAATTCAATATAGGTTGTATGTGTATAGTTACATAAAACATTTCCATAGTAGTTATATTGTGAAAGACTAACTATTTCTGCTCATTTCACTCTTCATTGTTTCCATGCAAGTCTTTCCGTGTTTTTTTTTCTAAAATCAACAAGCTTATCATTTTTTATAGCATTGTAGTATTCTACCAAAATCACATTCCACAACTTCTTTAATCATTCCCCCAATTGACAGGCATCCCCACAATTTCCAGTTCTTTTTCACCAAAAAGAGAGCAGCTATAAATGGAATATATAGGTTCTTTCCCTTTTCTTCTAATCACCTGGAGAACAAACCTAATAGTGTATTACTGAGTCAAAGGTTTTAGACAGTTTTATAGCTCTTTGTACATAATTCTAGATAGGTCTCCAAAATGGTTGGATCAGTTCACAGTTCTGCCAACAGTGAATTTGTGTCCCAATTTTTCCATATCTCCTCTAACATTTATCACTTTCCCCTTCAAACATTTAACCAATCTTATACGTTGACATGGCATCTCAAATTTGATTTAGTCTATATTTCTCAGTAACAATTTAGAGCATTTTTTCATATAACTATGTATAGTTTTGATTTCTTCATTGAAAAACTGCCTATTCTTATCCTTTGATGATTTATCAGTTGAGAAATGACTTGTATTCTTATAAATTTGACAAAGTTCCTTATATATCTGAAATATGATGTCTGTATCTGAGAAAACGTGTTTGGAATTTTTCTCCTCGGTTTTTAACATTAATTTTTAAAACTCTGAGTTCCAAATTCTCTCCCTTTCTCCTTCCTCACTCATCCCAATCAAGAAGGCAAGCAATTTGATATAGGTTATACATATACAGTCATCCAAAACACTTCTTCCCTCCATCCTACCCTGACCACCATTTGTTCTATTCTCTTTTGACTCTGTCCCTCCTCAAAAGTGTTTGCTTTTGATTACTCTCTCCACCAATCTGCCCTCCCTTCTATTGTCCCACATCTCTTATTCCCGCATCCTCTACTTCACTATAGTGAAAGACAGATTTCCATACCCAACTGAGGATGTATATTATTTCTTCCTTAAGTCAAATCCAATGAGAGTAATGTTCACTCATTGCCTCTCTTCCCTTTAAGAGCTTTTTCTTGCTTCTTTTAAGTGAGATAATTTACCCTCATTCTCCTTATCCTTTTTTCCCTCTTGCAGTGTATCCCACTCTCACCCTTTAATTTAATTTTGTTAGGTATTCTCCCTTCCCATTCAACTCACCCTATGGCCTGTGTGTGTGTGTGTGTGCGCGTGCGTGTGAGTGTGTGTGTATGTGTACATACATTCCCTCCAACCACACTAATACTCATGAGTATTAGGAGTTATAAATATCCTCTCTCTAGGTAGGAATGTAAAGAGATCAGCTTTAATAAGACCCTTATGATTTCTTTCCTATTTACCATTCCATGCTTCTCTTGACTCTTATATTTGAAAGTCAAATCTTCTATTCAGCTCTGGTCATGGCATCAAGAATGCTTGAAAGTCCTCTATTTCATTGAATATTCTTTTTTTCCACTGAAGTATTATACTCAGTTTTCCTGGGTAGGTGATTCTTGGTTCTACCTTGTTCCTTTGACCTGCAGAATATCATATTCCAAGACCTCCAATCCCTTCATGTAGAAGCTGCTAAATCTTGTGTCTTATTCTGATTTTGTTTCTATAATACTTAAATTGTTTCTTTCTGGTTGCTTACAATATTTTCTCATTGACCTGGGAACTCTGGAATTTGGCTACAATATTTCTAGGAGTTTTCCTTTTGGAATCTCTTTCAGGAGGTGATCAGTGGGTTCTTTCCATTTCTATTTTGCCCTCTGGTTCCAGAATATCAAGGGAATTTTCCTTCATAATTTCTTGAAAGATGATGTCCTGGCTCTTTTTTGGATCATGGTTTTCAAGTAGTCCAATAATTTTTAAATGATCTCTCCTGGATTTATTTTCTAGTCAGTTGTTTTTCCAATGAGATATTTGACATTGTCTTCCATCTTTCTTTTTTTCTTTTGTTGTATAATTTCTTGAATTCTCATAAAGTCATTAGCTTCCATTTGCTCCATTCAAACTTTGAAGTAGTTATTTTCTTCAGTGAGCTTTTGAACGTCCTTTTCCATTTGTCCTATTCTAATTTTTAAGGCATTCTTCTCCTCATTGACTCTTTTTTTAACCTGTTCTGCTTTGGGGGTTAGTCTGTTTTTTCAGATGTTATTTTTCTCAGTATTTGGGAGGGGTGATCTCCTTTAGTATGCTGTTGCCTCATTTTTCATGATTTTCTTGTATCTCATTTCTTTTCCCAATTTCCCTGTACTTCTCCTACTTGGTTTTCAAAATCCTTTATGAACTCTTCCAAGGCCTAAAACCAATTTATATTTTTCTTGAAGGTTCTGTATGTAGGAGCTTTGACTTTGTTAGTTCATTCTGGTCATATGTTTTGGTCTTTGTCACCAAAGTAAGATTCTACAATCTCAGTGTTTTCAGTTATTCAGTCATTTTTCCTGTCAGTTACTTGACTACTTAAATTTTGTTAAGGTAGAAATTAGTTTCCTGTGTGTACTGTCCCAAGCTTCAGTAGTTTTGTGCAGCTGTTTTCAGAGATACTTCTAGAGACCCATAAATTTTCAGTTTTTCCAGGGTGGTATGATCAAAGGAGAGGTGTTTACTCCTCTCCTGGCCTGTATTCTGAACTGTGAGTGACCATAAGCACTATTTTCTGCCTTGGAACTGTGAGGAGGATTCCCTCTCCACTGCAGCCACAAGCTCTCCCATGTCAGAACTCCTTGGCCTAGGATTGCAAACCAGATCCAAGCACAGGCAAAGCAAGAGAATCCAGCCTCAGTGCCAGTAAAGAGATTGCTGATATCCCCCTCTGATCAGCAGCACAATCCCTCTACCATCTGTGACCTGAGAGCTCCAGAACCAGCCACTTCCACTGTTGCCACTGCCACCCTGCTTCTGGGACTGGACCTTGCTCCTCTCTCACCCATATCTGACAGATCTTTCCCACTGACCTTCAAAGTCGTCTTTGGAATTTGTGGGTTGAGAAGTCTGGAAACTGCCAGTGATTCAATCCCCTAATGCCTGTTCTAGATCCATCTTGGTTAGTGTTACCCACACTGCCCTGTGCTCCTCTGCCAGTCTAGTGCAACAGGCCTTTCCTTTGATGTTCCAGGCTGTCTTGGACTGGAAATTTGTTTTACATTGTCATTTTTTTAGTTCTGCTGCTCTAGAATTTGTTTAGAGTAATTTCCTTCACAGGTATTTGGATGGGTTTGTGGAAGAGCTGAAGTGAGTTCCTGCTTTTACTTTTACAATTCCATCTTGACTCCACTCACAAAACTTTACAAAAAGTTTTTAATTCAGTGTAATCAGAATTATTCATTTTTCACCTCACAATGCTATCTCTTGTTTATCCATGAATTGTTCTATCCATGACTGATAGGTAATATGTCCCATGTTCTTCTAATTTTCTTATAATATCTCCCATTATATCTAGGTTATATATCCATTTTGACAAAAAGATGTGCCACCACTAGAAACCTTAAGTTTTAAAATAATAGGATGATCTAATCCCTTACGTCTCCTACCCATTTAGTTGCTTGTTTTATGCTCTTGTAACAGGTTAATAATAACAATTCATAAGAATGATGATGGTGATGAAATTTATATAGCACTTTACAAGTTATAAAACACGTCAGCTCATTTGATCCTCATAATAACCCTGGGAGGTGGTTGCTAGTATAACCTTCATTTTACAGATAAGGAATCTGGGTGAGAGAGACTATGATTTGCCCATGATCACACAGCTAGTAAGTGTGTGAGGCTGGATTTTAACTCAGGTCTTCCTAATGCCAAGTCTAATACTTTATTCATCCAATAATGCAGCTGCCCTGTATTAATAGCAAGAATTTATATAGCTTTTTAATGTCTGTAAAGCACTCTGTATATGTTAATATGATCTTGACTGACGTAAGTCAGGTAGTAAGTAACAGATCCAAGATCTAAAGGTAGCAAGTCTCTGATCATCTACTAAAAGGAGGGGGAGGGGGGTAAATAAAATGGATGCTTATTTCAAATGTAGTATTGTATTTTGATTTGAAGGGCATCTCTAGAGGTAGAATATTGGAATCAACTTGATTTTGTTGATATGTTAGTAGGTTCTTCAACATGAATGTGCTAATATAGACTTAAGTCTTATATTTCATATGTGGTTACTTAAGTCTGAAATAGCGTCTGGATATGCTCTTTCTTTTAAGCCATACCAACCAAATTACAGGTAATTGCTTTTATTTGATCTTCCAGTATTTTAAAAAGTGCCTTGAGGGTACATTCTACTCCATTTCATTTGATCAAAGAGAGAAAATTCCAGGGTTTTTTTTTTTCCCCAAAGAACCTTCAGATCCTTAGAGAAGAGTGTTAAATGAAGACTTATATAGATTCTATTCACCAATAACCAATACAATCACCAAACCACCACTACCACCCCCATACCAGCCTTATAAAATTGATATTCATTAACTTAACAGTAAATTGTTTTAGAATGGATTACAATTGTTTTAGAAAGGATAACAATAAGACCTTGCAAGTATGCATTTGAAACTACTTTTTTTTAATCCCAGAAGGGAATGCTTACTTATTTCAAATAGTTAATGTTTTAAATTTTAAATCTATAAAATAATTAGAGGTTTCAGAAAAAACAAATAATCATAATCAAGTACTGTGTGTTCATTTACACTCTCGATTTGAATAAAAGACTTGTTCTTAAGACCATGATTGGATTATAATACCAACCTTAATTTTGATACCAAAAGATAGGATAATATCTTTGCCTGAATGTTAATTTTTTCTTGCTAACCTTTGAGAAAATTGATTTCCCATTATCACATAAACAGAAAAATACTTTAAGTGCAATTTTAAAAATCATTATGTTTACAGGGCTCTTAATTCTCTTTATCTATTTTATTGGCATTTCTTTTAGTGTTTCATCCTTTAAGGGTGTTTATCTAAACACTTCTGAGTTGTAAAATTAGCATATAGTCTTCTCTTTAACCTTTTACTGAGTTTGTGGCAGAAAACTGAAGATGATGTGTTTTGGCAAGCCACTATCAATGATGAGGCTTACTCATACATAATCAAGCTAGGTAACAGTAAAAGCTGACTAATTTTAATAATCTATGAAAAATGAGCAGTAAAAGCAGCACATCTCAATGATTCCTTTTTAGTTTTGTGAAAAGATTTTCTCAAAGGGTTGATTTTATTTAATGAACCACATGGTAATTGTTCAACCATTTCTACCAACTTAGTGGGGTGAAGGCAATGAGTTACAACTATATGATAAAATACATCCCAATCAGGCATAAGCTCTATTTTCAAAGGCAAATTTTGACCACTAGATATTTGCTGAATAGAAGTGGAGTTCTGGAAATGCACCAAATTCTAATAATGGTTAGCTTTCTTCTCAAGAACTCTTTAGTGAGCAATAGCTAACAATAACTAGAAGTTACACAGTGATTTGAAGTTGACTAGTCAATACATATTTATTAAGTATCTACTGCATCCCAGATACTAAGCATTGGGGATACCATGATAGGTGAAACATAGCTCCTGCCCTCTAAAGAGTTCACAAACTAATCAGGGAGAGACAAAAAGCAAATAAGTATATACAAAGAAGATATATGCCCCCACCCCAAGAAAATAAAGTTTAAAATGAAGACACTAGAATTAAGATGGGCTGGGAAAGGCTTCATGTAGAAGCTGGGATTTTGGTTGAGGTGTAAAAGAAGCCAGGGAAGGTGGAGATAAGGAGGAAGAGAACTACAGCCATGAGAAAGAGCAAAGGAAAAAGCCCAGTTTATAAAGCATTTTACATATGTTACCTCACTTGATTTATTTTCTTTAATTAAATAGAACATATTTAATCCTGGGTTTCACTGGAATATCACCTGTTTTGACAGCAAAAAATCATGGGAACCACATAAGAGTAATTACTTTAGATCCAGGATATGTTTTCTTACTGGTCCAGTACCCACTTAGGAAACAGGATATTTGGCATAAGATAGACCTCTTTATGCTAAATTATCTAGAGAAGATAATATTAAAACTAAATTCCAAAGAAATACCTTTTTCTACATCATTTTTCCATCTTACTCAAATTGATGTAGAAAAAGGTATTTCTCAGTAAGAGAAAGAACAGCCAATATGGTTATTTTAGTTTTCATAGTCTTGGGATACTCCTCGTTTCCTATGTTTCTCATTGACAGTCATAATTTGCAATACATATTCAGGACATTTTTTTAAACTTCCATAATACCTACAATTTTTACAAATAGTGAGAAAAATATGGGAATACAGTTTCATATTTAAAACATTAAAGTTCCTTTACTCAGTCTAGACCACTCTTTGTAGTATTTTTTAGTTCAATATATGTTTATACCATGATTCTTTTATTTGACTAAACTTTCTCTTCTTGCTGCCAAAGAAGTCTATTCTCAAAATCATCTGAATTATTGATTCTCTTTTGCTAATCAATTCTGCTACTTACCTGTCTTTGCACCCTTTCACCACTGATTTTCTCTTTATAACTCTCACTTTTCTCATGTCCCAAATGAGGAATTTAGACTACATAACTTCTAAGGTCCCTTTTAGTTCAAAATTCTATAATCCTATGAATATCTTTTTTTCCCATTCTAGCTAGAAACATTTGTTCTTTAAAGAAAGGAAGCATCAATATTAAGCTATATCTCTTTTGGGATGCAGGGTTATTTTCTGATCCAGATACACTATCTTCCAGATTCATTAATATATTACCATAACTACAAGATGAAAACATAACTACCTACAGGTTCATAGCCAGCAAATATAGCAGTGAACTTCTGACAGGTCATCAAATATCATCACAATATTTCAACTATGATTAACCTCATAATAAGTTGTTCATATAATTGAAAACAAAAATTATTTTTAAAAAATCAAGTAGAAAATCAATTAAACCACAAGTATATCATAAATGTAGTAACACTGAATTATTTAAATTTCTACATATACCTATTGCTGAGAAACAGATTGATTTTATATATTTTCCATTTATTGACTTTGAAATTCAGCATGTAATTAAAAGAAAATGTTCAATATATTTGTGTGAACATATAGTTGACCCTAAATATTTAGTTATATGAATATTTTTAAAAATGTTTTGTATTATTAGCAACATTATGAATATCTAAAACCGTAGTGAATGTAGTTTCTTATACCAATTTTTAAGAATGAGGTCAGGATGAGCATGGATATTAAAAGAACCAAAATAAATTACTCAGCGTTGTACTTTACAAACTTTTTATTAATGATGCAATTCGATTCATTTACATTTTTATGCTGTTACTTTTTTAAAAAAATCATAGCTACTTATAGCATGGCTAGAGTATACAGTTTCATTTTAAATGTAAAATCTTATGTAGTGATAAAAGGGGAAAGAAAAGAACCCCATAGATGCCATTTGTGTAAAAGGTATTCATTGTTGTTAGTACTGATACCCAGTAATATAGTTTCCATAGTTTTGTTTACCCTTATGGGATATGGTTTTTATGTTTGTATGTCTCAAAGGGATGCAGGGTCTTCCATTCCATTCTAATCTCTTAATGAAAAAGTGAACTATGTCTCTGTCTCATTAAGAGAAAAAGAGCTATATAGTCCCATCTCTACTTGCTGCCATCTTTCACACTAAGAAAAGATTTGGCAGCTACTTGATTTTTGTTTATGTGACGGCAGAAAGTGACTCATAAGTAATAGCAATAATGGTAAGCAATAAAAGAACAAGTCTTTCATAAGGAAGAGCTGTTGAGCAGCTTGTGATGATGTACAGAACTGGATTCTGTCCTACACCTCTATCCTTCCCACAAATGGGAGAAGGAAGTGGGGAAAAAAACAGTTAAGAGGATGTGAACTAAGAATTAAAGCCTCCTTTAATAGGCAAGGTACATTGTTATCAGGAGGGGGGGCAAAAACTGTCAGCTCTGTAACATTCTTACCCAGAATTCCCCAATCATCTCTGGGGTAAGGTGGGGGGGGGCAGGGTTGGAGGTACTTACTCAAGTTCCTATCATCAGCATCTGCTGCCAAACTGGTAATTGTACCAGGGGAAGAGGGCACAAGGGAAGAGATACCCACAGATCAAACAACTGCCACCATACCTCTGTATGAGTCCACAGGTAAATATTCTCCCTCTCTTTCTTGAAGTCTCCTTTTAACACCAAATCCATACATCTCAGCTCCTGTAATCTCTTTGTAAAAGTAAGCTGGCTGACACAGGCACACCTGGGGTCCTGAATCCATCTGACAGCACTCATTGTCAGGGTAGGTAAGAGGTCAAACTTTGCATTCAAATTGAAAATAAATGTATCTCTCCTCTTCATAAAGTGATTTAAATATTGTTTACAACTGAGACTGCCACATGATAATTATTTCCTAAAAGTCCTACTCTCGTTCTTCATAACAAAGCTAGAATTCAGGGTTTCAAGTCAAATAAATGTCGTTTATTTGTATGATACCTTTGTAATATCTATTTAAAGTATCTTTGAAGGTTGGGGGTTTGGGTTTTTTTGGGGGGGAGGTTCTTTTATCGTTTGGGTTCATTCACCATTATTGGCCAGCATTTTGAAATATTTGCAACCTGAATCTACATAGCATGAGTCCCTCCCAAAGAATCATAGGATTATAAAATTTAGAACTGGAGCAGGACCAATCCCACACTCATTTTACTAACAAAAAAGCCCCTGATACTCAAAGAGGTTGAATGATTTGCCCAAAGTCATTCTAGCAGTAAGTGACAGAACCAGAATTGAACCCAAGTCCTTTAACTGCATAGGTCTTTTCATTGTACTATAGTGTCTGTCTTCAGGATTTAGAAAGAAAAACAATTGCCTATCCCCAAACTAACCCCTATATGCAAGGATTTATGGTGGAGTTATCTTATATGTGAATCAGTGTCTTAGTATCTTCTTGTATGAGAATATTGATTCAGTTCTCTTTAGTGGCTCTGGAAGCAGCCCTAATTGTACAGATATAGGACAAAGGTATCTAAAATCTGGACTCTGGTAACACACCACCCAAAGGAATGTCAAGCAGTACTGATTGCTACTAGACCACAAATTGCTGATGCAGCCTCAGAAAGGGGTTAAACTGACAGATGTTTGACTCAGGTGAATACTTCCTGAAATCAATTGAATACTTAGTGTAAACTTTCAGTGTTGGGAGGAGAAATGTTTTATAGGCAAATCATTGTGTCAGATGACTGAAGTTAACAAAAGCCTATTCCCTTTTTGGTTTTTAGAGATGATAATGTACAGACTAGAAAACTAGTAACAATAATTGGTGTTTTTAAGAATTATACCCATGAATTGTGACAGAGACTAATGATTATTATTATAAGAGAAAGAAAAGACTTCAATTTTTAATCAACTCAAAATGATTTTTAAATGACATTCTTCTATTACATTTCTTAAAAATTGAATGAGCCCAAGTACAATTTTGTGAAATGGTTTATACTCTCAACCTCACAGCCACAAACTGAATCTTAAGTGCCCCAAAATAAAGAAATACACTTACCCATCAGGGACTAGGTATGGAGGGATGTGTTTATGTGAGAGAATACATCAATTATCTCTAAAGTACACATGGTAATAGTAGATAGTAAGCAGAGCTAAGGCTATAAGCAAGCACAGAAACAGCTGCTTAAGAATCTCCTTAAGGCTAGCACAAGCAGAGAATGTATTTATGTATCTATGTATGTGTCTATGTATGTATATGTATTTATGTGTATGTTAGGGGTAGGACTGAAACTGGAATTTCATCAAGATAAGTTGCCCCTAACGAGGAGTCTCCCTACTCACTGTTTCTACAGCCTCTAGTCTGGGAAACCAACAGATTAATTTGCAAGAACTCAGCAACAAATATGAGGGAGACTGAACTTGATCCCAGGTCTTCCTGCCTCTGAAGTCAGCTATGAACTATGCCACCTATAATAATGGGGATAGGGACTAGACATTATTTCACTGGGATAGGGACCTCCTGTATGGGGAAACTCTACCAAGGTCGGTCAGGAGTTTACCCTCAATTCAAAGAATTTAAGAGTTGTCTAGAGCACTAAGAGGTTAAGTGACTTGTCCTTACAAAGGCTGTAAGTCTCAGAAGGTGTACTTTTCTTGAACATGGTCTTCCTAACTTCAGAGTTAGTCCTGTAGCTAATAAGCAACACTACATCTTAAATATTGCTTTTAATATTTTAGTATGAGAACACCACTTCTCGTGGTATGCAAGTATTTATTTTGTGATATTAAGTTACATGTGTTACACTGTAGAATCAGGAGCATTTATTGTAATAATCAGAGCTGGGATGGGGCAAAGGAGAAACCATTCTCAGTTCCTATGTAGAGCATAGAGAACTCATGCCAAAAGATGAAGCTAACTGTCAAGGTACACTGGATGGTACGGTACAAAAGATCTTTGCATTCGAAGAGTTAGGTTACAATCCCATTCTCTGCTATTAAAGATAAATCCTTACATTTATGTAGCAATTTACAGTTTGTACATTGTTTACAGATGCATAACAGAAAACATACGCAGCTTACCTGAACTAAAAGATGAAGAACTCATAACAAACTGTGCTAGCCTTCTGGACTAGTCATTCATATCTGGTAAATAATGTTTCAAGGAAGAACAGGTTGGTAGGAATTCTCTCTGAACATCAAAGCTGATGGCCTGTGAAAAATAGATCTAATGCTTTTTTTGCTTTTTTTAATATTATAAGTTGTTTTTAATTCATCAAATTATTTATTAAAAGAAATTTGTATGAAGCACAGGGAATGATGAACATTTTTATCAAGTACTGGAAATGTTTTATTTACTGTATGATAATGTAAACATCTGTTGCCTTGTATGATTTCTTAGTTCAATACATAAATGCTGGCACAGGGGGGAAAAAAATTCTCAATTTTCACAACCTTTTGAGTTACTAATGAACTCTTGGTCTCAGTTTAGTCCTTTATAAAATTATAAAGTCTAGCAAGGGTTATCTTTTAAAGACATATGCAGCTCTAACATTCTATGATTAATAACATAAAATAAAAAAGCAAGTATGATAGAGCCTTGTACTTTAAACGTACCTCTAGTTTCAAGTGCAGATGGGGCATTTTTCTTATATAGCACAAGAAAAATATTAGTATGATGCAGTATTCTCTCTCCATGCCCCGAAAATAACAAAAATGCATAGGTGGGAAAACTCTGTAACTCCATAATGAATCTTGCCCATTTTCCTAGATTTCATTTACCTAAGAGGGATACAAAACTGACACAAGCAACCTAATTTTCTGAAGTGCGTATGTACTGCATCAAGATATGGGTCATAGCCCCACCCTACTTCCCACCTCCCCTGTCACCTGTCCTTGCAACACGACATATTTCATTTTCCTGGATTTTGTCATAGACCTATAAACACTGATAAATCATTGGCATTTGGGTGATATGACATTAAATTTCAATTTAATTAAATTTAAATTTAATTTAAATTTAGCATTTAGGTATTAAATTTACCATTTGGGCATTTAGAGGATATGACATTCAAATTTAAATTTAAAAAAATGAAAATTTACCATACCTGTTTTCTTTGGAAAGGAGATAATTCTTCATTTGTTTTTGTAACTATGCCCCCAAAAACACATTTAGTAACATCTTTTCATTTTTGAATATCCAAGACAAATGAGAAAGACAACAAAAATGCAAGTGTATTAGTTTTATGATCTTTGAAATAGTTTTATGGTGATTCAATTAAGGACACTTCCCATTAACTATCTCCATGCTCTGTGACACATAATGATATATTTTTCTTCAGTACCTAGGAAAATTTTGAATGATACTGGTTGTTGCTAACAATAACTAAGTACTGCTATACTTTTGTTCTGTGTGTGCATATTCTGTTTTGTACATATTAAACATATACATATTATAGGTATAACAGTATATATACATGTGTGTATCTATTACATCTATATACATATGCTTCAAGTATTTTGTTCTAATTTATCTATTAAGTTCTGTATATTTTCTTTCTAATCTTAGCTAGATAAAATTCACCCAACTATTAAGACACTTTTGGAAATGAATGGTAAAACCTATAAAACAATTTTTCTTTCAAGGAAATAGATTAGAAGTTGGAGAGCATGCTTGTGATTGTGCACATATTATCTAGAAAGATTTGAGAATGTAAATTTTATCCAACATAGTACGTGGAAAGTGTTTGCCCAGCTAACTGTGACAACAGTAAATCTGAAAGGGTTTTTTTAAGACCAGCCTTTGGTTTCAGTCTGAATGGAACTGACCAGGGGTGTAATTTTCACTGAATGGCTGTTGGTGCAGATGGCTGTAGGGATGTAAACCTGGTGGAAATAATGACAGGTCTGTAACTCAGCAGTGTGTCTCCACTTTTCCCCCTTTTTAATGGAAGCTGTAGTCCTGACTCAAGATTAAAAATTATAACACCTGGAGATTTGTCACAAATGTCACTGAAATATTAATCAAGATGCCACAGAGAACAACATGGTTTGCTTTTCCTGTATTTTGTATAGATCGTCTCCCTCTGACTTCAAGAACATAATCTAAAAATTGGTATTTGTGCTCTGAACAAGACCTGTTCAACCTAAGGCACCTGTGATGATTCTTGATTTCTTGTGTGGACCTGAACACTATGTGTTCTTTCTATAGGCACAAATAGGTATAAAAACACAAATGGATGATTTAGAAAGAGTTTTAAGGATTTTTGCTATGCTTTGAAGGAGGAAGAAGAGCAGAAGTCAGAATTTTTTTTAATTAATAGGCACAAGCAAAAACCATTATGGAGTCACCTCTCACCCCAGGCTTCAACTTCAAAAGATATAGGAAGCTTATAATACTGGAAATAGAGATCTTCAAATAATTTTGAAATATTTTATTTTAATAGTTTCTATGAGCTAATTACTTTGAAGGAAGAAAAATTCAATGTGTGCTACTTTTTGTGTATATGATTTAATAGGAGGGAGGTTTGTTTATATTCTACCAGTCAAAGTTCTCTGAGATTTCAGCCATATGTTGCAACAGATTTTTGAATTAAATATATTGGTCATTAAAATTTGCTTGCAGTTAAAATGCCCACATAGATATGACTTAGAATTATTGCTAGTACTCTTCCAGTAAAAGAAATTAACTCATTATGTAACCTCCTCTATTCTGACTTTTATGGCTTTCCTTTACATTTGTGTTGTCTGTTATATGTTGTCTGTTATGTGGACCAGTCATCAATGGCAGCAGACAAAGATTCATACTAATATTAATTGAAGCACACAGTAACAATATAAGAATTTTCTGGTTTTCTACTTATGTGTAGCAATAAAAATTAGATTGTCTCAAATGGGTATTTATTCCCTGGACAGCAAGTTCTGTCCTGAGTTTATTCTGAATTCCTCTTAGAGAGGTAACACTGGTGTGGATGTTAACCCTTTAGAAACTTTGGCAACCAAAGGCTCTGTTTAGTCTTTAGGGAAGTAATGTTAAACCGAGATTACTTGAAGTGCACATTAAACATTGTAAAGGTTAATTAATGTCACTTTGCAATGCATCAGTCAATATTTAAACCTCTGCCAAGGCAAAGTTCATGAGCAGCAGGGCAAAGAAAAAGCTTCATAAATATTGTAATAATTTCTAAACTGAA
>CM053600.1:64867405-64906034 GCA_028646575.1 Pseudocheirus occidentalis | reverse complement strand
ATATTTTACTAAATTAGAAAAAAATAATATTTTTGTATAAACAAAATGTCAACAATATCAAAGGAAATGATTTTTAAAACCAGGTCTTAAACTATATTAGAAGGTAGTAATTATCAAAACTATGTGGTACTGGCTAAGAAATACAAATAGTATCAAATTGTATCAATTGATACAAATTGTATCAATAGGATACAATAAGCATACAATTTACAGTAGCAAATCAACACAATTTTGTATTTGAGAAGTGTAAAGAATTAAGATTTTGAGACAAGAATTTATTGTTTGGTAAAATTTGTTGGAAAAATTTGAAAACAGTACGGCAAAAACTGGGCATGGAACAATATCTTGCACCCCTTATCAAGTTAAAGTCAAAATGTATACATGAACTAGATATTGAGAGAGATTACAAGAAAATTAGAAGAACATGGAATATATTGTTTATCAGACTTATGTATATGCAAACAACTTATAAATAAATGAGATAGCAAAGTTAGATATAAAATGGGTAATTTCAATTACATTAAATTAAAATGGTTTTGTGCCAATAAAACAATGTAGCCAAAATTAAAAGGAAAGCAGAAAATTGGGGGGAACTTTGTAGAGAGTTTATCAGATTAAGATCTTATATAAAAAAAACTTTGTCAAATCTGTAAGAATGCAAATCAGAACAAGAAATTTTTCATGAATAAAACAAAGCAATTTATACTCATATTAAAAACTGCTCTAAATCACTATTGATTAGGGGAGTGAAGATTTTAAAAAATCTTTGAAATATTATTTTACACCAGTCAGATTGGTTAAAATGATAGAAAGGGATAGTGACAAATGTTGGAAAGAATGTAGAAAAATTGGGACAGTGTCATCATAATTTGAAGATCTTCTCTGTCTCTTTACACGCCTAAGGGAATTTGAAGATCTTCCTTGCGCCTTATAAGGTTGAATGTAATCACATGGAACCTGTGGTGGGGGGAATTTGCTAAATGGGTAGAGTAAGAAAGATGGAGCAAAGCCCAGAAGGAACCTGGAAGTCAGAGCAGTTAGAACAGAGGGAGGATAGGATACAGGCAAGTAGACAGTATTATGAGTGTTTGTTTGTGGGAAGGCTCAAGCAATGGTTAGGCTTTGGAATGGTGTTGCTTCCTGCAGTGATAAGATATATTAACTACTTTGTAGCTTTCATAGATTTAGATTTCTGGTGTTAGGATTTGGGATTTGGCTTTCTGGTACATGAATAAATGTTTTGCTTCTGTCTTCAATATGTGGAATATGTTATGTTTTAAGATTCAGAAGTATGTCAGTATATTCATAGTCACATTGGTGCTGTGAATATTTCATTGGTAATGCTGACAAAAATTCATTGTTGGTGAAATTGTGAAATAATCCAACCATTTTGGAGGGCAATCTCGAATTATGTCTAAAAGTGTTATTAAACTACCTGTACCCTTTGACCCAGAACTACCACTTCTAGGTCTTCCAAAGATGATTGTGGAAAAAAGGAAAAGAACCTATGTATTCTAAAATACTTACAGCTGCCCTCTTTGTGGTGGCAAAGAACTAGAAATTGCCCTGATGCTTGTCAATTGGGGAATGACTGAACAAGTTGTGGTATATGATTATGACAAATACTGCTATTATTCATAAGAAATAGCTCAATGATCTTAGAAAAAAAACATGAAAAGACTTGCACAAAATAATGAAGAGTGAAATTAGCAGAACCAAAAGAACGTTGAATACAGTAAGAGCAACATTATTTTAAGGATGACTTTGAGAATACAAGTTTTTTTGTCTATTATAAGTACCCAAATAAAGGATATGTGAAGAAAGATGTTATCAGTATGCAGAGAAAGAACTGATAAATAAAAGTATGTGTAGACTAATTTTATATGTATAAGTGTTTATATGTGTGTGTATATGTATGTATGTATGTATATATGCATGTATGTGTGTGTTTGTGTTTAATGGTAGTCCTTCTATGGCAGGGAAGAGAAGAAAGAAGAAACAAAATTGCATGATTAGTTTTTGTGTATTTGAAAGGAGTAACAAGTTGTGCATAATAGATTTGCAATTTCATGTACAATCATCTTTTTATTGTATTAAGTTATGAACGTACTTGTTTTATTACATTAATTTAAAAAAAAGAAATAGTAAGGACCTTCAGTTAGACCAGCAATGCATAAAAACACAAACCTGCTGGATTAGTGATCCCCTTTCTCTTTAAAATAAATGAGAATGGGGGCAGCTAGGTGGCGCAGTGAATAGAGCACTGGCCCTGAAATCAGGAGGACCTGAGTTCATATTTGACCTCAGACACTTGACACATTTACCAGCTGTGTAACCTTGGGAAAGTCACTTAACCCCAATTGCCCTCAAAAAAAAAAAGGAAGAAAAGAAATGAGAATGAACATGAACAAATGAAAAGGAAAAAAGTCACCAGTATGACCAGAAATGTTCCAGGGTTATTCCGAGACTCTAGTTCAGTGACCAATAATGCTCCAGGGAGACAGAACTTGGAAGTGCTCTGATGGGGATGCTCCAGGAAGACAGAAAGCAATTGCCTTCAGAGGAACCTTCAATTCACCAGCATGACCATAGTAGTCCTATAAATCTGTATAATCTGGAGGGACTCAAAGACTGCAGGATTCTGACCCAATACGATCTAGGAAGATCAAGAGAGATCAGGAAATACACAAAGAAGAAACAAAAAAATCTACAACTAGTACAAAAAGAGAAAATGACTTGGCCACAAAAATTCCAAGAGTGGCTAAAGAAAATGGAAAAAAGAGATTAAAATGGAATTATATGAGAAATAAGTGCTATGGTGGAAATAACTGGGAGAATAAATTGATTTGAACAAAAGGAGGAAATTTTCACCATTATCCTCTTTGTCAAGTTAATCATTTCAACTCTGTCAAATAAGAGTCAGTCTTCAAAACAATGTTAATCTGTTTCTTTGATTCACAGGAACAGTTGCATTACACTGCCTGGGATGCTAACCTATCAACAAAAGCTATTTGGAGAGAGTTGTTTTCCAGCAGGCATAAGTTTTCACTTCCCTGAAATAGGTGATAGTCTCAACTAACTTACTTTTTCAGCATGATGTGTGATAGTGATTCCAAAACAGTCTGAAAAAAGGAGTGTTTTGTTGGGCTGACCCTCATCAAACAACAGCTTGTGAAAATAGCAGCTACCCAAGAGAGTCCAATTTATTGAAATGCTGTTCACTGAAATATGTTACTCTCCTGAAATGGTTTAATGCCTACGAATATAAATCATAAGCTACAAAGGTTATATCACACTGACTTCCTAATCTTTTTACCCTTTCTAATTCTCATTCTGTAAAATATTCTTCATCTTTTAATTGCCTGATTGCTATGATTAATTTTAAAGTTGTGAACACATATTCCGGTATAGGGAGGTTTCTTTGAGAGTGTAACCATATCTGGTGTCCTCTACTATGTTGTGAGACATTTGAATGTCATGGGGATTTTGATTCCTTTAACAACTACCACTGCTTTTAAAGCAGTGAATTGTTGTTTCCCTTCAGAAAATGCTTATAAAAATACTTTCTATAGTAACAGTAACTTAGGTAACATGCCAGATGTTGCTTTATGAGGAATTTATTTTAAAGAAATCTGTATAACTTTATATTATCCAATTTTTTAAAACTTCTATAAGCCTATACCTAAGTAATAATGTTAATATAAAATAAACCTAATAAGTTATTCTTCACCTCAATCATATTATTATCCTATATTCATTACTTTGTTTCTCCATTCTAAAATTAGCAAATTTTGACTTTGTCTTTCGAAAAGCAAAACGTTATGCAGAATTACTAAAAGAAAAAACTTCTTTTCATATAAGTATCCAGTAACTAAGCTACTTGTTTATAAATGCCAGTATTTTACAGGTGCCAATATTTTATACTGTATTTTATTAATGCGTCTGCTAATGTATTGTGTAGTTATTTACATTAATGAGAGGTTTTATTTCCCAGAAAAAAAGTAAAAAATTCATAACAGTAATTTTGTAAAAGCAGAGAAGAAAATATATCTGGGATGCTACAATGAAGAATAGCCAATCAATTGTCTTCAGTACTTCAAGAATCTAATTTCAGTACTCTCAACCTCTCTATGGTTTATTGTAGAGAGCTTTTGAAGTGACTCTGGGCAGAAAAAGTAATCACTTGGCATCCTTAGAAAACTAATATACATTCCACACTGTACTCAAAGATACAATATTTCTTATATTTATCCTCTTGTATTGACTTTTAGGGCCCCTACACTAGTTCAGATTCTTATGATCTTTAGCCTAGATCATCAAATTTATTGCTGTTCAGTCATTTTTCACTCATTTCTGACTCTTTGTGACCCTATTTGGTGTCTCAGTGCAAAGACACTAGAGTGGTTTGCCATTTCCTTCTCTAGCTCATTTTATAGTTGAGGAAACTGAGGCAAACATAAGATCTGAAATCAGAAATATGACTCTTCCTGACTCCAGGCCCAGCACTCTATCCACTGAGCCATACAAATTATAATATGCTACTAACTGGCTAGGTGGCTCAGTGTATAGAGCAATGGCCCTGGAATCAGGAGGACCTGTGTTAAAATCCAGCCTCAGACACTTAACACAAAATCTAGCCATGTGACCTTGGGCAAGTCACTGAACCCCAAACACCCTACCTTCCCCCCTCCAAAAAAAGAATAAAATAATAGTAATACACTACTAATTGTCATCCTGCTATCAGTGTCTACTCTCCTCTCTATCCTCCATATTGTTGTCAATTTAATATTTAATATGTATAGGTTTAACTTGCTCTTCTGCTCAAACAACTTCAATAGCTCCCTGTTATTCAAGAATAAAAATATGAATACCTCTGGTATTTTAAACTCTCCTCAATCAGGCTTCATCCTACTATATGTTATTGGACTGTTTTCTACATCACAGTAAGTAGATAGCACAATGGATAGAGTGGTGGATCTGGTGTCAGAATGACCTGAGTTCAAATCTAGCCTTTGATGTATACTAGCTGAGTGACTCCAAGAAAGTCATTTCACCTGTTTGCTCCAGTCTCTTCAACTCTAAAATAAGAAGAATAGCTGTTACTTTATAGGGCTGTTGTGGGGATCAAATAGGAAAATATTTGTAAAAGTGCTTAGTGAAGTGCCTAGAGCATAGTAGGCACTAGACAAATGCTTGTTTCCTTCTCTACATGCAATAGATATAAAGTCATCGTGATCTACTTAATGTTTCCAATGCACTCTTCATATTCTACCTCTATATAGGCTATCTCTTCATGTCTGAAATGCTGTCCCTCACCACTCTGTACCTTTTTTAATCTTTTCCTCTCCTCTAGACTAAGCTTCAGTGCAGCTCCTTTAAGAGACTTTACCAATTTCCCAGATGTTAGTGTCCCCTCCCAAATTGCTTTGTATTTATTTTGTATTTCCTTATTTATTTACATCTTGTATCCTCCCAGTAGAATGCAAGCCCTTTGAAGAGAGGGACTAACTTGTTGTAACAGTAATGAGATTTGAAGTTCTTTTGTTTTAGTAAGTAAACAGGTACTTAGCCCTCAGTAACTAATCAAGACTCTATGAAAGAAACAGAAAGTATAATCTCCTGTCCCTGATGTAATAGGAAGGAGTTGGCTGAAACAGGAAATAGCTAAGAATGGGTGTATATGAGAAAAGCCCCAGAGAGGCAGTCAGAATTTCCTGAGAACTTGTGGTGGCAGAGCTTCTTTTGAACAGGAGCCTAGGAGGCCGGAAGCCCAGGTGACAGAGGAGCTCAGGAGCCCAGGAGAAGACTGAAAAAGCATCACCAGGATGCTAATACTTTGTCTGTTTGTGGCTTGGTTGAGCCTTGAATTCTCAGAAACAGAAATTGCAAAGGTTTTGAGATGAACTGGACCCTGTGAACTGCAATGTGGAGTAAGACCTACCCATAGAGCTGGGCAAGGAACTGGGAGCTGTCTGTCACTGAACCCAGGTGAATCCAGTTTGGTGAATCCAAGTAGAATCTGGATCCATGGAATCTAAGAAGCAGTCCCAAGTCAAGATGGAGAAAAAACCCTCTCTTTGGATATTGAGTGCTGTGATGATAACATGGTTTACTAGTGACCTCAGGGTAGGGAGTTTGTGTATTTTCTAATGATTTTACTTAGTGATTAACAACACTGATTGCTAAATAAGTGTCTGATTGAATTAACCTAGTTGCCCCATGAGTGGAAGAATAACTATTGTACTCTGAGATGACTGAATGACTGAGTAAGGAGACAAACCTCCTTAGGGATACCAGACGATTGTTCTTTGTTTGAAGCTGTTGTGATCACTTGGTGAAAACTCTGTAGCCATTTTAATGATAAGCTGTTGTGAACACTATATTGTAATTTTCTGTGATAAGTTGTAATGTTGTGAATAGTGTACCTTGATTTTCTGAGAATGTTTTGCTTTGATTTGTTCTTGAATAGAGTGTTCACTATACTGTGTAATCAGAACCTTAAAAGCTGTTCACATTAGCATTCTTTTATAAAGCTACTCGTGCATGGTATTACACTTGCTTTTGTCTTTGTATTCCCAAATACCTCTCAAAATACTTGGAAGAGAGAGTTTAAGAAAAAATAATTGAACTAAATTTCATCATGAAAGGACTTTCCAGAACTTGCATTCCAATGACAGTTATCAATACCATATACCTACATGCAATGTGGTATAGTGGAAAAATGATGGATTTTAAGTTAAAATGTGAGACTGTGATGCTTGGCTGTTATTTACTGCTCCTTATTATCTATATCACCTTGTATAATTTATTCAATCTCTCTGAGATTGTTTTTCCTTGAGTCAAATGAAATATTTATTAGTTACCTCCAAAGTGAAAGGTATCATGCTAGAAAATAGAAAAACTTAGAGTTAATTTTTCTGTGTTTCTCTACCATATATTCTGTTATGTCAGTATTCTCTTAGTTCAGGTTTGATTTGGGGACAAAATGGGGTACTTGCAAGTCATTGAACAGTTAATAAAATTAGATTTATTTTGCTTCAACAACATTAATAAGTAATAAAGATATAGTGGCACCTAGATTTCCTAAATATAGTTCCTTTATGCCCATATAGAAGCATGTCTGGTCATGGGGACAAGGTGTGGTAAAGAAAATGACAACTGGAGTAGTCATCAGAAATCTACCAACTCAGGATGTCTCAGACTCCATATATGCCTTTAGGCGACCAGGAAGCTGCATCAAGAAAGATACTCCAATCAGTTCCCAAAGACAACTATGTCTCCTTTTAAAGAATGGTAACCCCTGTTATATGAAGGAGGAAAAGTCTCAGCCATGTAGTCAGTGAGTGAGGGGAAAGAAGTTGGAAACACAGACCAATCAAGTCTCAGAATCTTTTGTCTCCTTTTGTTGTTGCTGTTGTTATTCAACTTTTATTCTCAAAGAGGACCAATGAAATAACAAGGGTGATGTCTTGAGTTGCATGTGAGTTACTTATGATTGGACAGAGCTACACAAAGTCAACAGACTCACTCTCTCCTCCAGAGTCATTGAAATCCAGTGACACAACAAAGGTCAAGACAACTAACAATAGGTCAATCTGGGAGGGGAAGACCCTCAGTGCTTCAGGCTAGAATAGAAAAAAATTGCCATTTATAGTCATTCTAAGGCATAAAAACCTAAACAATGGGGTATATTAATGTAATGGAATACTATTGGGCAATAAGAAATGATAAGCAGTCAAATTTCAGAAAAACATGGAAAGACTTACATGCACTAATACAAAGTGAAATAATCAAAACCAGGAAAATATTATACACAGTATCAGCAACATTGTGTGATGATCAGCTATGGATGACTTAGCTCTTCTCAGCAACACAATGATCCAACACAAATACAAAGGACTTATGATGGAAAATGCCATCCATATCCAGATAAAGAACTGGTAGACTCAGAATGCAGATTGAAGCATACTTTTTTCATTTACTTTATTTTTTTGTGTTTTTTTTTCTTTTTGATCTGTTTCTTATTTGTTTGCTTGCTTTTTGGAGGTGGAAGGAAAAAGCAGTTGAGGTTAAGTGACTTGCCCAAGGTCATATGGCAAGTATATGTTAAGTGTCTGAGGCCAAATTTGAACTCAGTTCCTCCGGGGCTAGTGTTCTCTTCACTGTTCCACGTAGCCTCCCAGAGATCTGTTTCTTTTTTCACAACTTTTCCTAATATGGAAACGTTTTTACATGATTGTACATATGTAACATATACCAAATTGCCTTCCACTTTTGGAAAAGGGGAGCAGAGGCATGGAAGGAGGGGGACAGAGGGAAAGAGAGGGAGAAATTTGGAATTCAAAATCTTATAAGAAAATGAATTCTAAAAATTGTCTTGACATATTATTGGGATGAAAATAAAATAATATTACAAATTTTGAAAACCTAAACAATGAGCCACAGAATCATAGTTTGAGACTACCATTGGCCATTCAATGAAGGCCAGAGTAATTTGGGTTTTAAGGTTGAGTCAAGTAGCTCCATTTAAAATATAATGAGCTTTTAAAAGTTTATCTTTCCAGAGCTATATTTCAATAATTTTTTAAAAAATCCCCCAAACCATGCAAGACCAAAAAAGCAAGCTGTGCCAGCTTTTTGGGAAAAAAAAGGAACAAAATACCATTTCCCAGCTTAGATTTAGT
The DNA here is from genome assembly GCA_028646575.1 of Pseudocheirus occidentalis. Lineage (NCBI taxonomy): Eukaryota > Metazoa > Chordata > Mammalia > Diprotodontia > Pseudocheiridae > Pseudocheirus > Pseudocheirus occidentalis. Next base: position 64,897,350 of record CM053600.1, on the reverse strand, counting down.
CCTAAGAGTGCAATAACTACTACTCTCATATAATATGGTATAAAGATGGTTAATACAAAACATTCTCCAAAAAAACCTAATTCATACCTTCCCACAAATTCAGCCTACATGAGAAGAGTAAGTTTGAACAGACCATCATAACTGTAGTGAGTTATGCTACATACTAGTTTTTAGGAAAAAACTATTCTTTTTTCCAGGAGGAAAGGATGGTCTAGTCCAGTGGTTCTCAACCTTCCTAATGCAGTGACCCTTTAATACTCGTATGCGGGCATATCTGCATGTGGGCAGACCCGCCTGGAGATGGGTAGAGGAGCAGTGTCTGGGTTCGGAAATTTGTGTTTTCTGATGGTCTTAGGTGACCCTGTATGATCCCAAAAGGGGTTGTGACCCACAAGTTGAGAAGCGCTGAACTCTAACCCATGTTGTGAGGAAACGCTAGTAGATATTTGTTCTATCACTTCTTCATACTCTCACACCAAGTTATCAGACACTGCCTCCTCATCTTGAGGGGCTTACAATCTAAGATATATGAATAATACCTAGTAAAATAAATCAGTATATGATAAGTACCAAAAGGCTACAGGAAGGAAAGATCCAGAAGGCTGCAGTGTTCAAGACTTCACAGAAAAATGAAACTTGAGCTGAGCTTTGACTTGAGTTAGTTTTCTAATAGTTGGAAAAGGAAGATGAGGGAGATTCCAAGTTAGGGAAAGTATGTGAGGAAATATTTGCAAGTTAAAATATGCATGATGTTTTCAACAGATAATTAGGATGGCAGATGGACCAAAGCAGAAGATTCTTAAAAGGGAAGAGAGAGAGGTTTGAAGATGAATTTTGGAATTATAGAGCCTTCAATTCAAGTAACAAAGAAATCCTTTAGACATTAGGAAACTACTGACATTTTTGGAGCAAGGGAATGACATGATGAGAAAAGCATTTTAGAAAATGACTTGGCAGTGATTTTAGACTTTATGAGTTATTGAGGTGGGGTGGAGAGAGGTGAAAGGTAAGGAAGTTATCTAAAAAAAGCTTTTTAGTAATACAGACAGAACTCATGAGGACCTATACTAAGGTGGTAGCAGAGATATATACAGTCAAAGGTCAGAGAAACACCCATAGAATCTCCAATGCTATGGAATATTAGAAAGGGAACTGGACAAAAAAATTGCTAGAGATTATGACTAAAATCCTGCCTTTGACTTTACCAGCTATGTGACTTTGGGTAAGCCCTTTAACCTTTCAAACCTCAGTTTTCTGAACTTTAAAATGGGGACAATAATGTCCATGGTACTTACCTCACACTGATGAGGAGCAGACCACATGTAATAATGAATAAAAATGTTTTCAAATGTTAACATTATAAATAAATATCAATTATAGCTATTATTATTATAGTCCTAATTTCTAGTTGCAGTTAAATACTATGCCAGTTTTCAAGGTTATCTTCCTACCACATTGCTTTTAAATCTCATAAAATATTTTAACCTAATGCAAAAAAACCAAAATGATTTATTCAAGTATCATTTGTGGATTGTTATTATGTTTATGTATGTATGAGAATATGCCTATATGTGCATGTATATAAATATATACCAACATAAATATACACACACATATTCTTATACACATATACATTGACACATATGAGAAAAGGAAGGAAATTATTAAATATTCCTAAATCTTCAAAGCAGGAAGGTCATTGAAAAAAAAAGATTAGGAGAGGGAATGTAGTATCAAATTATGTCTGGCAGCTAGACAAACCAGAAGTCAAGTTGTCTATTTGCTGTGGCTGATGCCAATTAGAATCCAAGACACAGTTTGTACCAGCTGAAGTCTGTCAACTGTGAGAACAGCATAAAGGCAATATGATAGTCAAAACAGGATGAAACTAGAGTCTAAACAAGATGACACATGCATTTGTGTAATTAGCAGCATCAGCAAAAGGAAAGTAGTTTGAAATATTCTGTCAGTTGGCCAAAAATAGGAGGAAGCATATTTCTCCACAGCAATATTAAATCAGAATCTAGCTAAATGGAATTAAAGGTATGAGGCAGGGGCAGAAGGTGAGAGGGGAATAGCATCAGAATATAAAAGGTATATGAAAAGAGTAGTTAGATTTCATTAATATCTAACTTATCATCAATATATGATTCCCAAAATGTGAATGTATTTCATAAGCATCTACACATTTATGTAAACCATACCAAAAAGAGATAAATGTCGTCTTTCTTGAGAATTAAAGGTCCATTAATAACAAATGAGTGAAATTTAAACTTCTTGACTAAATTACTTGTAGTATTATAACAGTAGAACCTAATGTGAGAAAACATGCATGTAGGAGAGCTTTCCATAGTATCAGGGACCATTTTCAATCTGACTTTCTACCACAGCATTCAAATGAAACTGTCATTATCAGTATTAAAGGGTTATCTCTTGATTGCCAAATCTGATAGTTGTTTCTCAGTCTTCATCCCTCATGATCTCTGCTGTATTTTACATTATTCACTTTTTTCCCCTGGATACTCTGTTTTCTCTGGATTTTAGGGTCACTGGTCTCTCCTGGTTTTCCTTCTACCTATTGGACAGTGCCTTAGTTTCCTTTTCTAGTTGACCATCCATATCACACTCCTTAAATGTGAAGGTTCCCCAAGTTCCCTTGTTTTCCCTTGATTGTTTTCCCTTCTCTTTCTACACTCTGTCAATAGTATACCTCACCTACTCCCCAGGATTTACTTATAATCTCCATGTAAATGATCAATATATCCAGTCCCAATTTCTCCCTTGAACTTCAATCTCACACCATCAAATACGTGTTAAGCATTTCAAACTGAGTGTTCTGGAGGCACTTCATATTAAATGCCTAAAATATAAATAAGTATCTTTCCCCAAACCCAATTTTTCTTCCAAAGTTCTATTTTTCTGCTAAAGGCACCATGATTTTTCCAGTTTCTAGAGATCATAACCTTAACATTGTATTCAGCAACTCACTGTCCATTCTTCCATGTACACAATCAGTTGCCAAATCTTGACACTTCTACCTCCACATCTATCTCATCAAGCTTTTGTTTTCCTCTACTCACACAATTCACCCACTTAATACATCAGATGCTGATAACCCCCTGCTTAGACTACTGCAATTATCCTCCTAAATGATCTCTTCATCTTAAGGTTCTCCCCATTTCACTTCAATTTCCATACATTCACCCAAATGATTTTTCCTTAAACAAAGATCTGTCATTTCCTTATTGATTTATGTCTAGTGGCTCCCTATTACCTTGTCTGTTTAAGTTCTTCAAAACATCATCCTAATCTATGTTTCTAGCCTATACATTACTCTACTCTCCATACTCTCGAATATGAGCAAACTGAATTCTCTTTTCCTTGTCCATGGCTGAATATCTTGAGCTTCCTTTATTTTGTACAGCCCCCCCTCACATTTCTCTAATGCACTCCCTCTTTGCCTTTACCTCATCTATGTCCTTTATTCATTCAAAAATTAATACAAGTACCACTTTCTACATGACTCTTTTCTCAATGTTCCAATAACTCTGCCAACTACTTTATAATTAACTATCTTGTAAGCATCTGCATTTATTCTCTTTGTATTTATTCTGTACAAATAAAAAGATAGGCACAGATGGATAGACAGACAGATAGATAGAGAGATATAGATATAGATGATATAGATATAGATAGATAGATAGATAGACAGACAGACATATACTTGGATAGGGATTTCCATGAAAGAATATAACATCCCTTAGAATAGGGTTTTTTTCACTCTTTGTAGTTATATTCCAAGCATCTAGCATATATTGGTGCTCAATAAATCTTATTAATTGATTGGCAGATAGATTGATATTGCATGATTACTTAACGCTATGATATAATATTAATATTTGTGGTTCCTATCACTACCCATAACAACTTAAATTTGCATAGTCAAATGTATTATTTTTATTTTCATCATTAGTTATTGAGATGTTCTTTGAAGAACCATTGAAATATACCAAGCTTTGCGATAAGTTTACTACAGATATGAACATCAAAAATTCACTTAGAGCTCATCCTATTGCTTTGTATTAGAAATAAATTTTAGCATATTTTTAAAAATTTTAAAAGTCTTTCAGATTTTAAGCAATTCTAGTTGGTTCCTATTACATAATCTGCTCTAAGTTATGGGTTGGGGAGAGAGAAATGTGAGAGGGACAGCAATAGGCACAGTTGACCCCAATACATTTCATTTTATGAGCTCCAATTTTTCTTTCCCAGCAACTTATCTAGAAAAAAGATAACCATGTAATGTCAACAGCAGTCTCCAAGGATTCACTAACTCCTTCTCTCTGACAAAATGCAGGGAAATTTTTTTTCCTTAGGAAATAGGTTGTTTGAACTTTTTAAAAATAACTTTGACAAAAAAGGAAGAAAACAGGAATTAAAAGAGAAGAATTACAGAGCATAATAATCCACCTTTCAAGTTCAAATAGCTCAGTATATTATACGCAGTAACTTTTTAATAATTCTTATTGAATTACTGGGTATTATAATGAACTGAACACTAAAGTTGGCATCATGAAACCAGAGTTCAAATTCCAGTTTAATTACTACAGTTGTATGACTCCAGGGACATCATCTTATTACCATAGGTCTATTTCTAATATGGTAAATAAGGGCTTAGACTAGATGATATCTAAGGTCACTTTTTGCTGTCATGTCCTGTCTTTATGACCTTAGGAAGGAAATAATAATTCAGATCCATTATGATTTGCCAAGAACTAAACTTAGAAAAACTCCATGAGGAAAGCTTTATTATATTAATTTTATTAACTGTTAATTAATCATATTTTAGTTTGCATTCCTATAATTTACATTATTATATAATCTAATTATATAATTAATTAAGAATGGCTAAATAATAATATATTAGGTTAATAAAAAGTGAAATTAACATCAAAACAAAAACGATGTTTCATTAGTTTCAGAATTAAGCAAGAGAGAGAGAGAGAAAGAGAGAGAATTATGTACATATTTATTAGGTTAAATATATAATGCCTTCTTGGCAATTCAGTTTTATCCCATTTTTGTTTATCAAAAAGTGATAGCATTATAAAGAAATTTCCAGAAACATGTCTCTTCACACATCTTATGGAGCTGTTATTAGGTATGAAGCTTATATGCAGTTAGATACCATGGGCCTTTCATGGCTAATAAGAATTAAAGGGATTTAGGTTACTCTAATTTTTCTTTTTGCAAGCAAAGTTTAGGTTACATGTAAGAATAAGATGGCTTTGTGTTCAAGAAAATTAGGGATATTTCCTAAATTCTGGATTCAAGGAATTCTTATAGGACCAATTTTATTGTGTTATAAGCACACTTCAGTATGTCAATGAATCTGTGATATCACCCCTCATCAGTGTACATTATAATCCATACAGACCTCATACTGTTTCCCTCTTGTCCTCATCTATCCATAAACCATAAATCTAGGAATTCTCTTGATCAGAGGTTATGTAATCAATACCATATGTGGACAAGAATGTATTCCACATCTTATCCCATAAATGTTCATTTCACAGCTTCATGAGGTATCCTCATGCAATTTCCTCTAGGAAAAATTGTTAGCAAACAGTCTTTCTGGAACTTCATAGTCCCACATTGTGGGCTATGGGAGTAAGTAGAACAAATCTAATCCCTCTTTCATAGAAAAAAACAATCCTTTCCAAATACTTAGGAAGATTACCATGCCTTCCCACACCCATGCCAAGTCTTCTTTGCTCTTGACTTAACATCCCAGTTCATTTAATCATTTCATATACTGGATGATGTGAAGGGCTTTCATCTTTCCTAGTGTCTTCCTCTGAACACTCATAAACTTATTTCTATCCTTATTAAATTGTTTCAGCCAGAATTAAACAGATTATCCTAGATCTGAGCAGACATTGACATAGAAGAAAAAGGCCATCACATCCCTTCTGCAGAACACAATGAAGCCTGATGTCATATTAGCATTTTAGGCTATCATTTCCCAGAGTTTAATCTAATCTAACTCATTTCAGCTCAAGAAGCATCTCTCATGTTCAAGGCACAGTGTTTGCTACAGGGTCTTTGATACTGTTAGTAGTGAGGGCTTATGTCAAAAATTTGTTTCCCCAAAGTTCATCAGCATTGTATGTCAATTTCATGATTGGCATGCTTGCCAGGGTTCTAGATAATGAACAATGCTCTTGTGCCTTCCCATTTACCAAGGAGTGAAACAAGGCTGTGTGCTTGCTTCCATGCTTTTTATCATTATATTTTCAGCCATGTTGTCAAATGCTTTCAATAAGGATGAACATGGCATCAAGGTCAGCTACTATACTGATGATAAATTCTTCTAAAAGCCAAGACAAAAGTAGAGAAAGTGTTGGTGTATGATTTTCTGGTTAGACATGATTGTGCACTTAATGCATCATCTGAAGCCAAGATGCAACAAATCATGGATCCATTCTATGCTGCTTGTGCTAATTTTGGCCTAACAATTAGCACCAAGAAAACAGGTGCTCCATCAGCCACCACCACACCATCCACACATGGAACCATCAATTACAACAAGTGGTGAAGTTTTGAATGCTGTGGATAAGTTCACTTATCTTGGTAGTGTAATTTCCAGGGATGTACACATTGATAATAAGATTGACATGCATTGCCAGAGCTGGTTCAATGTTCAGAAGGTTCCAAAGGAAAGTATGGGAGAGAAGAGGTATTAGACTGAATACCAAACTGAAGGTCTACAGAGCCATTGTGCTGACCTCATTGTTGTATGTCTGTGAAACCTGGACAATCTACCAATGCCATGCCAGGAAACTGAATCACTTCCATTTGAATAATCTTAGGAGCATTCTGAAGATCACCTGGCATGATAAGATATCAGACACTAAGGTTCTTACTCAAACTAAATCACCAAACATTCAAACTCTGCTTCAGAGAGATCAACTCCAATGGGCTGGCCACATTGCTTGAATGCCAAACATACATTTGCCAAAAAGATTACTTTACAGAGAACTCACACAGAGCAAGCTTTCACAGGGTGGTCAGAAGAAGTGACACAAGGACACTCTCAAGATCTTTCTCAAGAACTTTGGGAGTGATTGTGCGACATGGGAGACACTAGCACAGGACCGTTCAACATGGCATGCCCACATTAGAGAAGGTGGTTTTGCTCGATGAGCAAAGCAGAATTGGAACAGCTCAAAGGAAATTCAGGATGTACACATTTAGAGTATCTGCCCCAAATATCCACATGAACTATTTGTGCCCAACCTATCTTAGAGCTTTCTGAGCTCTTATAGATCTGGTCAGTCACAGTTGGATGCATTGAAACTTGACTTTAGCATTGTGATGTTGTTTTGGTCCTTTTCAAGAATGGACAACAACCACCAACCACCAGTTTTCCAGGTTTCTGCTTTCCTTCTAACCTTGGCTGCATTGGTTTTGTTCCTGTAAAAGCCTTAAAATTTAATATAATGAAAATTATCCATTTTATATCTTGTAATACTCTCTATCTCTTGCTTGGTCATAAAGTCTTCCCTTCTCCATAGATCTTACAAGTAAACTATTCCTTGTTCTCTTAATTTGCTTATGGTCTCGCCCTTTAGGTCTAAATGTTGTACCCATTTTAATCTTATCTTGGTATACAGTGCAAGATGTTGGTCTATAGCTGGTTTCTAGCATACTGTTTTTCCAGCAGTATTTTTTTCAAATAGTGAGTTCTTATTCCAGAAAATAGGGTCTTTGGATTTATCAAACACTAGAATTATGGATGTATGCTACTGTGTCTTATGTACTTAATCTATTCCACTCATCCACTACTTTATTTCTTAGCCAGTATGGATAGCTTTGATGATGGCTGCTTTACAATATGGTTTTAGACCTGGAAAAGCTGGACCAGGAGTTATACATTCTAAGAGTAGTGGTAAGGACAGAGTGAATTTCAATCCTGAAGTACTCAATCTGTGCAAAGAGAGTAGAAGAGGAATTACCAGTTCAAGTAATGGCAAATAAACCAGCTTTTCTTAAACATAAATTGTATGGAAATGAGTAATGTGAAATAAGCATAGGAAAATAAGCTGTATATAGTCTTCTGTGCAAAACTAAGGAGTTTGTATTCTATCCTAGAGGCATATGTTCACTCACAATGGGCATGTAATCTACTAAAATGCTACATTAAATGGATTGATCTCTATCTATATCACCCTTCTCTTGTACTTAACAAGATGATTTGTTGAACACAAGGGTAAGATTATATGTTTATTCCCATTAAATAGCATCATAAATTTGGTCAAAGTTTCAAACTTACAAAAGAAATTTAATTCTAACTCATCCACCTTAATGATCATTAGTCTCAGCAATCCTCTCTTTATTTTTTTGTGTAGGCTCATCAGTTGGTTTACCTTCTCTAGATTCTAACCCCCTTTGCCTTCTACCAAAAAGTCAAATAAGTAAAACCTGGATGTTAATCATCAGAAGTCTTCTGGAAAGTAATTGTGATCCATGCTATCATAAAAATACTCTTAATTATGGGAATTTAGAGAAGGAGAAAAGTAATTAGAAATTACTCTGGAGTTTGTGCATGAGTGACATGACTTTAACCTTCTGGCTCAATAAAGATGAAAATAAATCCATGAAACAGAAAGATTTTCCATATATCTCACTCCTATAAGTTAGGAAGCAAAATCTTCTTACCATATTAAGCATTTAGACAGTTTTTTTTTTGGATAGAGGAAGATAGGGCAGTAGAGGTTAGGTGACTTGCCAAGGTCACATGGATAGTTTTTGTGTTAAGTGTCTGAGGTCAAATGTGAACTCAGGTCCTCCTGATTCCAGGGCCACTCACGGTGCCACCTATCCACCCACAGAGAGGTTTTCTTTTTTTCCTTTAAGGGATTGATGCCAGCCTGAACTTACACAACTGGACAGAAAGGAAATTGCAGTTTTCTCTATATACATTATTTACATAGGTAGCAAGTAAGTATAAACAGCCTATGTGATGAACATTAACCTAGCACTAAGGCCTTAGATTTTACTTTTGTTCTCAGTCAGCCACTCTAAGTACAAAATAGCAGTGAAAGAGGCAAATGTAGCTGGGACCCTATTCCATTCATCTCATTCATTTTACCTTTAACTTTCCTCTACCTACTTACTAGCTTCACCCAAGATCACAAAAGGCAAAGTGCTGATAAAGGCTGATGAGTCTGGCAAGAATCTTCCTGCCCACCTACAGTTTACCATGAAATCATTAGATTTTTTCCTCTAAAATTTACTATTAAGTATCATTCTTTTTCACATATATGAATTTATATAAAATTATCTAGTAAAAGGAAAAAATTAGGTCATAATATGTGAAGTCTTCAAACATAGGCTCTGAACAATATAGCTTTTTCTAAGATTCAATTCAGCTGCTACCTGACCTTACATTTGAGATTGTTCCTGGAACTTAATTAGATAATGGGCAACAATCAGGTTATTAATTCTCAATGGCCACTGGGGTTATAAGTGTAAATAATCATTTTACTTTGCAACAGAAAATTCAAGGCTGATTTAGAATAATGAATCTGTTTGGTTTTATTCTTTAAATATACTAACACCTACTCTGTTGATTTGCTATAGTGACACGTTTTTTCTCAAATATAAACATTTTTATTAAAGGAATGGTGACATGATTCTTCTATCAGCTCCTGTTTATGGCACAGGAACTTTATATACAGAAAAGATGTCCAAAATGAAAAATACAAGATTAGTTGATAGTTTAAGACATTTTCACAAAAAAGAGTGTTATTCCTCCCCTTACTTCCAAAAGACACTATAAATTTTCAGTTTCAAAACCATATTCTTTTTACACAGATTTAAGAAGTGAGTAGATCTTTTTTTCCCATTAGGACAATGCATATTGAAGCATTTAAAGGGGGGAGGGGGAACAACAATTTAATATGATCAAATTGAAATGGAGAAAATTTACCAATTATAAATCTGTCAAGACATTCTTACTCTAGTTTTATTTTATATGTTTCTTAAATAATTCCTAAGCAAGGCAGAAGAACCTGTACAAGAAGATATTAACCATTTCAATATCCTCTGAACAGTAAAACTATATTATCACATAGATATGTTCTGTGGTCGTTTATTTCTCAGAAGTGAAATAATTTAGAATACTATTCTCAAGGCATTTAAATGATTTCACTTTTGATAGTAGCTTATTCAAGCTCCATACAATATCATACATCTAGCAGGTTCTTATACAAATGTTTGACAGTGAAGAGAAGGAGCAAGAGGATAGCATTTATATAACTCTCTAACATTCAAAAACACTTAATATGTGTTATTTCTTTTGATTATCAAAAGAAACTTTTGAGATATGTACTACTGTTATCTTAAGTTTACATATGAAGAATAGTGGACTAAGAAATTAGTTGATTTGCCCTAGACCACAGATGGTTCCTCAGATGTGAACCACGGTTTGCTGAAATGAGAACTGCTAATGGAGTCAAGATGGTGAAACAAAGAAAGCACTTAACTGGGCTTTCCCAACATTTCTCTTAATAACTTTAAAATAGCACCTCACAATGAATTGAAGAGTGGTAATCAACAAAATGTCAAAATGATGCATTCTGCAAGCCCAAGAGAACTTAGGAGGTCAGAAAGAGAGATCTGTGACATGGGGAAGGAGTTTGGCCTGTAGCCCATGGAGATGAAAAACCAGTTATGGGATCAAGTGGGGGAAACAGCAGCAACTTCAGTAACTCTCAAGCCAGAGATGATAAGAAGACTTATAAATTGGGCAGAAAGAGATTATAGAGGATCCTTGTGTTATCCTTGGATGCAAAACTATATGCTACTTGGCAACTCCATTGCCTATATCCACTCCTACGTCATAGTTCAAGAATGGAAGGAAGACTTTCATTTAAGAGGTAGAGGGAGCACTGAGTATTGCTTTGGGTCACAAGGGATTATAGATTCTAAGGAACAACATCACTCTTGTTTCTAAGGGAACAGAGGTCTGAGGAGCAATATTGGTTTTAATCCTAAGGGATCAGCACTATTTCCTGGGTAAAGATCAGAATATAAACTAGGAAAACAGTGACCACACCTCTTCCCAGATCATACCACCTTGGAAGCACTGAACACTTCCAAACTCTAAGAACTAGCTCTGAAAAGAGCAGTATGAAAAAATTTAAAGCCTGAAAACAGTGGAGCTCTCCAACTACATTGGAAACACAGTCCAACTTTAACAGAAAGTTCAAAAAAAATTTTTAAAGTGAAAAAATGAGGAATAATAGCCAAAAAAGAACCTGACTTTAAAAAATCCTAAATTTGAAAAAGAAAAATTAAAAGATAATAGGTGGAAATAGATAGTAGTAAAATAATACCAGGAGACTTTAATCTACATCTCTCAGAGCCAGATAAATGAAATAAAAAAATAAATAAGAAAGAAATCAAGAAAGGAAATAGAATTTTAGATAAACTAGATATGGTAGATATCCAGAAATAACTAAATAGATGTAGAAATAATACATCTTTACAGCATTCAATGGTAGCTTTACAAAGGTTGATCATATATTATGGCATATACATTTTTATAGGTGAAAGCAGAAATATTAAATGCATACTTTTCAGATCACAATATAAAAATATAAATATATAAATTATATATAAATATAAAAACTATATTCAATAAGGGACCATGAAAACATAGTTTAAAAACTAATTGTGGATTAAACAACCTGATATTAAGGAAAGATTAGATTAAAGAAAAAATATAGAAACAATCAGTAATTTGATTAAAGAAAATGACAATAATGGGACAATAAATCAAAACCAATGGAATACAGGAAAAGCAGTGATTAGAGGAAATTTAATATTTCTAAATGTTTTCATCAATAGAATAGAGAAGAGCATCTCAATTAACTAGATATATAATTTTAAAATTGTAAAGAGAAGAAATGTTACCCTCCAAGTAAACATTGAATTGGAAATGTTAGTAATTAAAGTTGAGATTAATAAAATTAAGGGTAAGAAAACCACTGAATCAATTTTTAAAAACCCTGAATTTTATGGAAAAAAACAGTAAAAAGGAGAAACTATTGACTAATATGAATATTGTGGAAATACAATTAGGATAACACAAGACCTAGCAGCTTCCACACTAAGGAATCGAAGGGCTTGGAATATGACATTCCAAGGTCAAAGGAGCTGGGATTAAAACCAAGAATCACCTATCCCGCAAAACTGAGAATAATGTTTTGGGGGAAAGTATGGTCATTCAGTGAAATAGAGGACTTTCAAGCATTCTTGATGAAAAAAAAAAGAATTGAATAGAAATTTTGACATTGACAAGAAGCAAGAGAAGCATGAGAACATCAACAGGGAAAAGAAATCATAAGGAACTTATCAAAGTTGAACTATTTACGTGCCTTCATGGAAAAATGATAATTGTAACTTATGAAACTTTTCTCAGTATGAAGATAGTTGAAAGGAATATAAATGTGTACATATATACATATATATTTATATGTATACATACATATATATGTCTATATAGGAGGGTATTTGTGTGTATGAATACATATGTCAATGTGTTTATATATGTGTACAGGTATACATAGACAGAGGGCACAGGATCAATTGAATAGGAAGGGATGATATTTAAAAAATAAAATTAAGAGGGGGAGAGAATAATATAATGAGAGGAGATAAGGAGAGGCAAAATGGGGTAAGTTATCTCATATAAAATAGGCAAGGGAAACCTGCTACAATGGAGGAAAAGGACATGAAGGCAAAAGAGAATGGGTCAACCTTACTCTCATTGAATTTGGCTTGAGGAGGGAATAACATACACACTAAATTGGGTATCTTCCCTTACAGGAAAATAGTGCAAAAGGGGATAAAAGGGGGTGATAGAAGGGAGGGCAGATTTTGGGGGAGGGTAGTTAGAAGCACACAGTTTTGAAAAGGGATGGGGTCAAAGCAGAAAATAGAACAAGTGTGGAGGGGTGGGAGAGAATGGAGGGAAATATTGTCAGCCTTTCACAATATATCCACTATGGAAATGTTTTGTGTAACTACACGTGTGCAATCTATATTGAATTGCTTGTCTTCCTATTAAGGGTGGGTGATGAGGGAAGAAGAGAAAGAATTTGGAATTCAAAGTTTTAAAATCAAATGTTTAAAAGAAATCATTATTATTATTATCATTATTTACATGCTACTAGGAAATAAGATATACAGGCACTGGGGTATGAAGATCCATCTTGCCCTACCTGAAAGTTGGAGGGATGATAGAGGAGGTTATAGGAGAGAGTAGATTGGGGGAGGGGGTATTCAGCGGGATTGCCCTTTGGGGGTGTTGGGTATGGGAAAGACTGGAAGAAAATTTGTAACTCAAAATCCTTTGGAAATGAATGTTGTAAATTAAAAATAAACATAAAATTTAATTTAAAAAAGAAATATAGTTAAAGAAGTAACACAATCATGTTATATCAATAGATGAAGCAAAAGCTTTTGCTGAAACACAATACTCAATTTTATCATTAAAAAAATTGAAAGTATTGGTATAAATGGATTTTTCCTTAAATTGATTTTTAAAAGTGTTTATGTGAAACTATTAGCAAGCATAATTTGTAATGGGGATAAACTAGAAGCATTCCCAGTAAGATCAGATATGTAACAATGCTACTGAATGTCATCATTATTATTCATTGCTGTATTGGAAATACTAACAATAGCAAAAAGAAATAGAAGGAATTGGAATAGGGAATGAGGTAATAAAACTATCTCTTTTTGCAGATGATATGATGATACACTGAAAAATGCCAAAGACTAAACTAAAAGTTAGTTGAAACAATGATTTTAGCAAAGTAGCAGGATATAAAGTAAATTCACATAAATCATTAGCATTTCTATATATCACAAACAAAACCTTGCAAGATGAGATAGTAAAAAATACTCATTTAAAATAACTCTATAAAGTACAAAATGCCTGGGAGTATACTTGCCAAAACATTTCAAGGAACCATATGAACAAAATTATTTTTAAAACTCTTTTTGAAATTTTTATTTATTTCATTACTTTTCAACATTCATTTCCACCAGATTTTGAGTTACACATTTTCTCCTTGTCTCTGCCCTACACTCCACCCCAAGATAGCAAGCCTACTAAATACGCCTTCCCCCAAGTTGCTCTCTTATATCTTCCTCTATTCCTGCCCCCCCCCTTATCTTCTTGTAGGGCAAGATGGATTTCTTTACCCCATTGCCTGGGTATCTTATTTCCTGGTTGCATGTAAAAAACAATTTTTTTTAACATTTGTAAAAATACATTTTACACAAATAAAATAATATTCAAATGACTCAAGAAATACTAATTATTCATTGGTATTCATTAGTATTATACTGACAATATGAAAATATGACAATTTTGCCTAAGCTAACTTATATATTCAATGTCATCCAATTAAATTACAAAAAAAAATCACTTTACTAAATTAGAAAAAAATAACAAAATTCATTGGGAAGAACAAAAGGTCAAGAATATCAAAGGAACTAATAAAAAAAATGGAAAGGAAAGAGATTTAGCAGTACCAGATCTTGAACTATATTTATAAGGCAGCAGCTATCAAAACTATATGGTACTGGCTAAGAAATAGAAAGGTAGATCAGTGGAGCAAGAGTAGACTTACAATTTATACAGCAAATGACTAGAGTAAACTTGTGTTTGACAAGTCTCAAGCTTAAGCTTTAAGAATTCATTGTTTAGTGAAAATTGCTGAGAAAGCTGGCAGAAATTGCACCCAGACTAATATCTTACACCATTTACCAAAAAAATGTAAAAATGGATACATCACCTAGATATAAAGGAAGATATTATAGGCACATTAGAAGAATGTGGAACGTGGAAATGCCTATCACATTTGTGATTTATGAATAATCAAGAGTCAGAGCAAAGTTAGGTGTAAAGTGGTTAATTTCTATTGCATTAAATTTAAAAGATTTTTTTCAAATAAAACAAACGTTGCCTAAATCAGAAGGAAATCAGGAAATTGGTGGAGGAGGAAATTTATAGATAGTTTACCAGGTAAAGATTTTATATGTCAAAGATAAAAGGACTTTTTCAAATCTGTAAGAATAAAGCCATTCCCCAATTGATAGTCAAAAGATGTGAACAGGCAAATTTTTGATGAAGAAATCATGACAATTTATAGTCCCATGAAAAAATTCTCTAAGAAATTATCAGTTAGAGAAATGCAAATTAAAACAACCTTGACATATCATTTTGCACCTATCACATTGGCTAAAATGAATGAAAGGGAAAGGACAAATATTGGAGAGAATATGGGAAAAATCGGCACCATTGGTGAAACTGAACTGATGCAACCATTTGGGGGAGCAATATGGAATAATGCCCAAATAGTTATTAAATTTTCTAAACTTTTTCACCAAGCAATGCCACTATTATGTCTATTTCCAAAGATGATTAAGGTAAACCTCTTTATTCTAAAATTTTCAAAGCAACTCTTTGTGACAGCAAAGAATTGGAAATTTAGGTTATTCTAATCAGCTGGGGAATGGCTGAACAGGTTTTGGTATATGATCATGACAGAATACTTATAAGAAAAGATGAGCTTGAGTTTAGAAAAACATGGTTAGAGTTACGTGAAATAACAAAGAATGAAATGAGTAGAACCAAGAGAATATTGCATAATGTAATAGCAATATTTCATTAAGAACAATTTTGAGTGACTAAATAATTTTGACTGTTATAAATACCCAAATTAACTATAAAAGACCTATGAAGAAAGATGCTATCTGTATCCAGAGAAAGAGCTGATGAATAGAAGTAAATATAGAATAATTTTACATATATATGCATATACATATAAATAATTGTAATGGAAGCCATCTCTAGGCTGGGTGCTGGTGGGAAGAAAAAGAAAGGAAAAAAATATAAGATGATAATTTTAATGTATATTTGAAAGAAATAGCAAGTTGCACACAATAGATTTGCAGTCTCATGCATAATCATCTCTTTTTCTACTCTATTATGTTATGGAAATGATTGTTTTATTTCTTAAATTCAGAATAAAAGAAATTTTCAAAAAGTAAAAGACCTATATGTATAGGTTTATATGTGCTCTTTTTGTGGTGGGAAAAGAATTCGAAATTGAGCAGAAGTCCATCAGCTGGAGAATGGCTGAACAAGTTGTGGCATGTGATTGTGATGTAATACTATTGTGCAATAAGAAATAATGAACAGATGCTCTCAGAAAAACCTGAACAACTTTTATATGAACTCCTGAAAAGTGAAGTGAGCAGAACCAGGAGAATTTTTTTAGTTACACATTTTTCTCCTTGTCTCTGCCCTACCCTCTACCCCAAGATAGCAAGCCTACTGAATACCCCTTCCCCCAAGTTGCTCACTTATATCCTCCTCTATTCCCCCTTATCTTCTTGTAGGGCAAGATGGATTTCTTTACCCCCTTGCCTGTGTATCTTATTTTCTGGTTGCATGTAAATATTTTGGAAATTTCCACAGTTACCAGCAATTTAGTCCCCTGAGACCTGCTCCAGCCTCATCTATATCCAGTGCAGCCCACACCAGACTATACTCCACTCCCACCCTGGTGCTATATACCCTTCCTTTTGGTTATCTAGGCTGTTGGGCTAGGTATGTGTTTCACTCTGTCATTTTGTGGGTTCTGCATCTCGAGAATTCATTTTGTCATTTTTTACAGGTATTTGGAGGGGATTGAGGGCAAGCTCAGGCAAGTCCCTGCTTTTACTCTGCCATATTTGTTCTACACCCAATAGTTGCTTTCCTGATGGAGTCCAAATGCAAATTGAAACATAAGTATTTTTACTTTCTTTCTTATTTTATTCTATTTTTTTCTCCATTTTCTTTTTCAATAATGCTAGTATGGCAATATATATTAAATAATCTCACATGTATAATCTATATGAAATTGCTTGCCTTTTTGAGAAGGTGGAAGGGGAAGGAAGGAGAGAATTTAGAGCTCAGAATCCTAAAAAATGATTATTTCAAAATGTACATTTATTTGGGAAATATTTAATGAAATAGATAAAAATTTATTTTTAAATAGAATGAGAACTATGGTCACTTCACCACCTGATGGTGCCTTGATATCAAACTTGCAAAGAAAACCATATTGGGTAAACCAATGTTTCTTTCCATGTATTTTCTGTCAGAATTTATTTGTTCTCAGAAGAAAATTGTACACAATTACAGACACGTTGTATCTGTGATGACTGACTTTGATATACTTGACTCTTCTCAGCAATCCAAGGTTCTAAGACAGCTCCAAAAAATACATGATGCAAAAGGCTATCCACATCCAAAGAAAGAATTATGGATTCTAAATGCAGATTGAAGCAAACTATTTGCATTCTCTCTCTCTCTCTCTCTCTCTCTCTCTCTCTCTCTCTCTCTCTCTCTCTCTCTCTCTCTTCATTACATTGGTTATAATTCTTCTTCACACCTGGGCTATTGTGAAAATACATTTAATGTGAAGGTATATGTAGAACCCATATCAGATTGCATGCCACCTTGGAGTAAAGTGGGGAAGAGAGAAAGGGGGAGAACACTTGGAACTCAAAAACTTGTGGAAATGAATATTGTAAGCTCAAAATAAATACATTTAAAAGAACAAAAAGAATTTATTTGTTCTCTCTGATTCTGATTTTCTTTGTCCACCATACAGTACAATCTTTGGACATCCCTATCATATTTAATATATGTGCTTAAAATTAAAATACACATACATAAAAGAAGTTCCATCAAGTCAATAAGTCAATAAGTGAAAAAAAGGTTAATACTCTCAATTTCATTTATGTTTGAAAGTATATGTAATTTTCTTAGATTATATCAGATTTCTCATTTGAAAAGTATATGGAAAGGGAGAATGAGAAGTCATTGTTACTGCCCATATGGAGGCTGTTCTCCCAAACTAGGTTTCTAGTTTGGGTAAGACAATGATACCATTAACACAAAAGAATCAAGTAAGCTAGACTTGAACTATAATTGGAAGAAAGGCAATTAATTTAATTTTAAATATCTGAATTTTGAGATAAGTATAGGACATCTATTAGGTATTTAGATATATTAGATATGGAAGGCAAAGGTGATCATTAAAGTTATAAAGTGAAATGATACAGATGTAAGAATAATTTAATTTTTTCCATCAACCAATCTTCACCAATTAAAGTAATTAATCAGATATTAATTATCAAGATATCAATTGTCAATATTAATCAGATATTATCAAGATACCTTTATCAGGTGAGGACACTTCTATTGAATCATTCAATTAAAAACATTAAACTAAGTGTGTACAACCTTGTTAATTGAGTTAAGAACATTTACAATGCTTCCAACTGTGGTATGAAATTCATGAAATGACAATACATAAGAAATATGTCATATTATCTGATAAGACTCAGTCACAACCATGTGGGTTTTGTATGAAATAGCAAGCCATTTTGTAATCAAAGCATTCAGGTATATGGTCCGACATACATTCTGACATATAGTTAGAAGATAGTCTAGCAAAGTCCCTATGATAGCTGTTTTAGGCTCTGGAAATATAAAAAAGAAAAATGAAACAGTCCCTATACCTACAAGATTTATCTTCTGTCAGAGGAGACAGCATGTCTACAGATAACATGAATATGAGTATTCACAAAATAAATTGGAGGAAAGCAGATTACCAACAGCTGGCTTAGGAGAAACACAAAAGCCTTATAAAGGAAATGGTGGTTCAATTGAGCTTAGAAGGAAACTTGGGTGTCTAAGAGGCAAGGATAAGGAGAAACTGCCTTCCAACTAATGTGAAGCAGTTCCACAGAGATAGGAGAAGGACTGTGGTGTCTAAAGAATAGAAAGGTCAGCTATAGAACATAGATTAGATAAAGGTAATTAATACACAAACCTGGAAAATTAGGTTGAGGCCAGATTGTAAAGATTTTAAATGCCTAAGAGACAAGTTTTTATTACCCTTGAGGGAACAAATTGAGATTACTGAGTAGAGTAGGTGAGTGATACGGTAAGATCTGTATTTTAGGAAAATCAGTTTAGTAATTATGTGGAAGATGGTTTGGGGAGAGGGAAAAATTGTGGTAAGGAGTGAAATTAGGAAGTTATTACAATAGTCTAGTCAAGGTATGACATAAGCCTGGTCTACAGTAGTGGCTAAGTGAATAGAATGAAGTGGTTATATGAGAGATACTGTGGAAGAAGAATCTATAGTGTTTGGAAATTGATTTTTTGTATGGGTTGAAGGCATAAAGGTTACAATCCTGAATGATCAGAAGGACATTGGTACCCTTGACCAAAAAAGATTTCAGAATTAGGGTGAGTTTTGGGAGTCAGATTTCAACTTTAGACATGTTCAATTCAAGATGCCTAAAGGAAGTCCATTTTGCAATATCCAATAGACATATGACAGGAATTCAAGGAAAAGGCTAAGACTGAATATAAACATCTAGGAATCATCATCATAGAAGATGATAATGCCAAGATGGTGTAGAAAATAGAGATCCTAGGACAGTCCTTTGGGTGTCAGGGGGCAAGACATGAATGATAACCAAACCAAGAAGATTAAGGAGTGCTCCAATGAGTGGAAAAAGAACAAAAACAGATAAATATGATGAAAATTCAGAGTAAAATAATTCTATGAGAGGACAATCAGTTGTGGCATATGCAGCACAGAGGTCAAGCAGTGTGAGCATTGAGTAAAGATCACCATTTAAAAAAAAAGTTATTGAGTTGGGGCAGCTAGGTGGCACAGTGAATAGAGTACCAGCCCTGGAATCAGAAGGACCTGAGTTCAAATCTGGCCTCAGACACTTAACACAGACACACAGACACACACAACTAGACATGTGACTTTGTGCAAGTCGCTTAACTCCAATTGCCCTCCAAAAAAAAAAGCAAAAAAAAGTTATTGAGTCATAAATATTTTTTGAATGATAAGGTTAGTAATCAAATATTAAGTAACTGGGATATAAATGAGAGTAGAAAAAGTGAAGTTAACAAAAGTGAATTCTGTAGTTTTTACAAAAAGTTTTCCTATGAAAATTAGGAGAGGTGTTGGTTGGTAGTATGAGGAGAAGATAAGGTTAAGTGGATTTCAATATACGTATATACATATATATATATATATATATATATATATATATATATATATATATATATATATATGTCAATGGTCTAGAAATAGACTAATTCCCCAGTTATCCATCTTCCTCCATTTTCATGATCTGTTCCTTCAGTTCATCTCAGCTATAAATATGGATAGAAATGTTTTTGATCTTGCTATCACCCACAATTGTTTCACAATTGTCTTCAAAAGTAAAGAATTTTGAAATTCCTTCACTTTAACTTTTATCTTTCTATCTCTCCCTATTCCTACTAAACCTCTTCTTCATCCTCACCAAGCCCTTTTATCCTCCCATACCCTCATTATTTCCCCATATCATCCCCAAGGCCCTACTCTGGCCATAGATTCTTCCTGTATTTACACACACACATGCTCACACACAAGCATACACACACATTTACTCTGAAGATTGTATCTAAAAGATTGTATCTGAAGATTGTATCTAAAAATAATTCCATCCCATTCCACTTACTTTTTTTTCAAAAAAGAATTACAAGATTTTACTATCAAAGCAGCCCTGTTTATTTCTGCTTCCTTCTGAATTTCCTTTTCTTCTGTTCTGTGCATTCCTTTAAATGTTTCAAGGGATTTCTTTTTTGGTGTGACAGTTGCTAATTACACACATACATGTGCACTGCTACACCTTCCCCAACCCCCAACCCCCACACAATGTAAAACAATGAAGAAAACTCCTTATAACAAATAAACGTCATCAAAGATGGCTCGTCTCCATAGTGACCGTGTTCCCAAGTATATCTGTCTATTACCTTGAATTCATCCCTTGTCAGGAATTGCTCATTACATTGATCAAAATTCTCAAGTTTTTTGAAGCTGTTTTTCTTTACAGCGTTGTTGTACTTGCCAAAATTGCTCTCCTACTTCTGCTTACTTCATTCCACATCAGATCATACTATCTCGTTTTCCCTGCAATTGTCTCTTCTTATCATTTCTTAGGGTTAATAATGTTCTATCACATCTATGAAGTGTGAAAGGGTAAGGTGTAAATAGGTCAATATGCCTGGTTTGTAGAGTGCATAAAGGGGAGAAAATTTTATCAAAGATAGGGTATAAGTTGTGAACAGTTTTAAATGTCAAACATTAATATTTTTTGCATTGCATCATAGAAGTAATAGGGAGCCATTGGAATTGACTAAGTAGTCACTACAGGAAAATCATTGTGGCTGTTATAATACTACAGGCATGTGTACTTGAGCTAAGGTGGTAAATATGAACATAAAAAAGGGTGCTCTCCATCCTCACCTCTACATCTTAGAGGACCTGACTTCATTCCAGACTCACCTCAAACACCGGCTTCTGCCAGAAGCTGCCTCCACTGGCCCGCCAGATTCTAATGCCTTAAACCCTCTAATGTTATCTTCCATCTACTCTTTACATATCTTGTGTCTATCCATGCATGTATGTTTTCGCCTCCATTAGGATGTAAACTCCTTTTGGACAAGAGGTGTTTGTACTTTTTATTTGTATTCCCAGGGCTTATCATAGTGTTTTGTACATAGGAAGTGCTGAATTAAGTATTTGCTCTTTTAATGCTCAATTGATGGGGTACCCAGTAGGCAGCAATGCATGAGAAAGTAGAAAGGGAGAGATAAGTGTCTCTGTGCTCCCTACCCCAGGTCTTAACATAATCATTTGCTCATATCAAGTACTTATTACATGAATATGAAAGGGTGATTGCCATATATATAGCTCTATATTTCTCCACCTGAGAAACTCTCCAAATTTTTAAATTTATCTTTACTATTATTTGAATTTTTCAAATATTTAGTAGGTTGTGGTGAGAGACAGGGAAAATAGTTGGAATAAATAAACAAAATCAAACTAACTGATGACTCCTGATTTCTTAACTAGAGATCTTTTGGATTTTGTGCATTAAGTCCTAATATGAGAACCTTTTTCAATCTGTTCTTAATATCCATTAGCTGCATTCTGACTTCTCAGATGAATCTAAGTATTTGGCCAATCCCTTCATTTCCCAAAGATGTGTATTGAATCCCCATTTCCCTTCTAAATTATGAAGCATGTTACCCAGTCTCATTGTGCTGTGTCTATCAAAAAAGGGGGAAAGTTAATGACTATTCAATAAATAAAGTGAGACTCTGATATTATAGACCATTTAAGTTCTATTCTTGACCTTCTAGTAGCTGAACCTATACTGACCAGTTGTTCGGAGAAAATCCTCTCTGAACAAAATTAATGTTCTAGATATGTAGCAATTATTTCTGTACACATAAAGGCATGTTCTTAAAATGATGTCACCTCAGGGATACGGATGTTTGAGAGTGATTGAATATTTATTTGAACAAAAGAGGTCAAAAGAAAGATATTACCATGTTGTACAAAAGTATTCCAAAGGAAAGGAGATAAAAATCTAAAATAATACTTACAAGAATAAGACACATAATTCAATAGAAAGAATATTATATTGAGAGTTGAAGGGCTTAACTTCTAATTTCATCTCTGCTACTTATACTCTTAACCCAGGCAAGCTACTAAATCATTTTTAGTTTCTTCATCTGAAAAATGAAGAAAGTTGACTTAGATGGACTCTGAAGTCATAACCCCAATATTTCATCTATCTAAATCTGAATTGGTTGACAGCTTATATCAGGGTAGCACAATTAAGGAATGGTTAAATATGTCCCAATATTTTATCACTTTTAGTCAATAAATCCATTGGTATTTTCTCAGTCTTCATCCTTTTGGACATTTCTACAACTTTTAGCTCTGTCAATCACCCTCTTCTCTCTAGATTTTCAGAATGCTACTTTCTTCTGGTTTTCCTACCTATATGAACACTCCTTGGTTTTTTTTTCTTTTTGGAGCATTATCCAAATTATGTTGATTAACCATGGGTATTTCACAAGGCTACTTCCTGGGCCCTCTTCTTCTATATTATTTCACTTGGTGATCTCATCAGTTCCTTTGGATACAGTGGATACAGATCACATATGTGTTAATTATTCCTAAATCTACTTAATCAGCCCTAACCTCTCTTCTGACATTTGGTCTCACATTTCAGAAAACCTATCAAGCATCTCAGAATGGGTGTTCTGCAGACATTTGAAATTCAACAAGTTCAAAACTGAACTAATTATGTTTCCCTTGAACCCTTCCCTGCTTCCAAACTTCTCTATTACTGTAAAGGTTATCTAAAATCATCCCATTTTTCCATCCTCAGAACCTAGGTGGCATGCTCAATTCCTTACTCTCTCAGCTCACAAATCCAATCTGTTGTCAAGGCTTATCAATTTCACCTTTGTAACATCTCTCAAATATATCCCCCTTTCTCCTCTTGTACTTCCACCACTCTGGTGCAGACTTTGATCATCTCACACCTGGACCATTGCAATAGCCTGCTGATAAGTCTACCTGACACAATTCTTTCCTTCTCCAATTTATCTTCTACTGGTTCTTCTAAAGCAAAGACTCAATAATGTCATTTGTTAACTCAATAAACTCCATTGGTTTCCTCTCACCCACAAAATCAAATACAAAATCCTTGGTTTGGTGTTCAAAGCTCTTCACAACATGCATTACTCCATCTTCCCAGTCTTTCTACTCCTTACCCTCTATCTGATCCAGTGACACTGAGCTCCTTACTGTTCTTCAAACAAGACACTGTATCTTCTGACTACGGGCATTTTCATTGACTGGTGCCCATGCCCAGTGATGTCCTCATTCTTCATCTCAGTCCCTGAGCTTCCCTGATTTACTTCAAGTAGCAGATGAAATCTCACTGTCAAGATTAAGCCTTTCCCAGGCTCTCTTAATTTTAGTACTCTGCCGATTATTTCGCATTTATCCTGTAGATAGCATTTTTATATACAGTTGTTTGCTTGTTGTTTCTCTCATTTGATAATGAGCTCTTTAAGAGCAAGGATTGTCCTTTTTGTCTTTCTTTGTATCCCTAATACTTACTTAGCACAGAGTCTCACACATAGTATACACTTAATAAATGTGACTAACTGATTTTGAAATGAGTACTGTTTTACCAAACAAAATACACAAAAGTGGTCAAGAAACATTCTACTACTGAGGGAAAGTCAAAGTGAAATTAAGATTTTATGGTAGAAAATCTAAAGTGAATTTTAACTCAACAATGTTTTTCTGCTTTGTAAAATACATTGTAGATTCAAAACCAAAAATGAGATAGTCCCTACCTTTAAAGAACTTCCATGTTTTGGGGATTGTGCATATTTGTATCTGTACCCCAAGTACAGTGCTAGGGATACAAATACAAATACACACTAATCTGGGTGTCACTCAATCAGCAAACATTTATTAAGCACTTTCTATATACCCAGATTAGTAAATACAAGTAAACTACTTGATTGGAAGATAAGTAACAACTAAGCAGGTAAGCCTTCACTAAGGAAGTAATGAATAATTTGAACTTTGCCAGAAAGATAGGGATTTTAAAGGCAGAGTTAAAAAAGAGAGTTCATCCCAGGTATAGGGGCCCTCTTGTTAAAATACACAGAGATAAAAGGGGATGGAAAGTCAAATTCAGATAAATAGATAGTCTAATTGGTGAAAAGATGGAGTTTGTGAAGTAAGATAGTTTATGTGAAATAAGATTGGAAATCTATTTTAGATTAGTATCATAAATATGGGGGCCCTTCAATGCCAGTGTGTAGATTTATTTTTTTAAATTCTCGAATATTAGGGAGCCATTGATAATATAAGCAGGGAAGTGACAGGATCTTGGGAAGATAATTTTTATAACTGCATATCAAATGAAATAGAGGAAAAACTAAATGCCAAGAAGACAAATTTGAAGGCATTTACAACAGTCCAGGCAATACAGAGGAGACAGGTATAATATAATTTATGCTATCCAGGTAGTATCAAAAGGACTGAACAACTATATAACAATTCCACCTGATTTTGATTATGGATCCCACTTTCTTCCTCTAAAGAAAGGACCTGGTTTGACCAGTATGTCTTAGATTAACTATACACTAGAGTATGGAAGTGAGAAAAGCTGAAGTTGAAGTTATGTACCTGAATGATTAAAAGAGAGAAAATTCAAAGATAATCAAGAAATGATTCTATTTTGAAAATAGTTGTAAAATTTCTGTTTAATGTCTATTTTAGAATATAATTTTGCTCTAATTTTATCATAGCTATTAGGACAGTTTTTTTGTACACATGGCCATACTTGACATAACCAATAATTCAAAGTCTCTACCCATTCTACTAATACCTAGATGTACTATGGCTTATTATTTCAGTGAGAAGTGGAGTCAGAAAAGGCAACCCATCAGTTATGCAATTAATAAATAAAGTGTAGTACATCAATGTAATTAAATAAACATTCTTTGCCTATTCTTCCCTCAATATCATTAAAAGGAAACATGATGTTTGGCAAAAAGGAGAAGAGCAGTTGGGAAGATGAGATATTGACAAAAGAAATATCAACTAGGAAACAAAGCAAGGTAAGAAGAACCAGGGAAACAGTATACACATTGACCACAGTGATATAAAACAAAAGGTCAAAAATAGATAGATAGATAGATAGATAGATAGATAGATAGATAGATAGATAGATAGATAGATAGATGATAGATAAATAGATAGATAGATGGTAGGTAGATAGATAGATAGATAGATAGATAGATAGATAGATAGATAGATAGATAAGGACCAGATGTGACCCTGGGAAAGAGTTGAGAAAATGCACTTTTCCTCTTCTTTGTTTCAAAGATGGGGAACTGTGGGTATACAATATTTGGTATTCTATCAAAGACAATATACATAAGTTGATTCGTTTTCCTGAAGTTGTTCCCCCCCCCTTTCAAATTTAATCTTTACTTCAAAATACAGTTTGTTGCTCAGGGTAGGAGAATACACATATTTGGAAAGAAAGTGATTAAGAACAAAAATAAAAAATGAAACCATTTTAAAATGAAAGGTACAGCTAAAATATGTCTACAGATGTCCTTCCCAGTTGTCTTATTTTATCGCTTAAATATAATCATTTATTGTTTGTACTATTAATGTATATTTTCTAGAATATGGTCTATTATGCACATTATTGTTTGCTTTTGTGGTCTATAGTTACACAAAGAATAGTAGAATAGTTTCAATAACCATTCTAATGCTAATATTTTGGTCAAAGCAGCACAACTGACAGTTCTAAATGTTTATCAATTTCTCTAGTCTTATCATCTTGTGAAGAGATGAAGTTGATGGCTTTCCCCAAATGTTATAGATGGAAAAGCTTCTAACACACCCCAAGTCTTTTTTGACCCTATGATTACACTTCTATATAAGTCAATTATTGTTGAGATTGTCTTCAGATCTATTAGATTATGAATTGAAAGAAATTTTAAAAACTAAATATGTCTAAAATCTGTCATAAAAATCATAATAAGATGCAAGGAAAGGTTGTACATTAAGCTATTTTCTTCTCTGACTTGAGCAGGAGCTAAATTTTCTGTTTGAAGAAGTAATCAGTTATTCAATGTGTGGATTTTGTACTGCTTCTTTTCTTTATTACTGCGTCTCTAAATGAAACAGCTGAAATGCTCCAGGAGAAGTTGTGTTTATGACATTCCAATCTTGGCAGTAAGAAGAAAATATTGAATGCTCAAGTGAACTGAATTCTGAGACTTAGTTGAAACTCACACATGGTTAAAATAGCAAAGCATTTGGACAAGCATTCTATAGGCATCCTTCCTTCAATATCATTAAATAATGCCAAAAAAAAAAAAGCCCATGATGTTTGGGGTGGGGGAAAGCTTTGGGGGGAAGCTGGTACCATAGAAACAGTGTTTCAAATGGAGCCAGAATTCATGAGTTTATAATGGAGTTAAGTTGTTTTGCATTAAATATATTAAAGTTGATTGAGTCAATGCTATGCCATGTGTACCTGCATATGGTTTCCCACTTCTTAACCACCAGAGATAATGTGCTCCTGTAGCCTCTGCATCTATTTAAAATTATTTTCTTATATTTCATTATTATATATGTTTTTCTCTCAGAGAAGAAAAAAAGATCTCTGTGTAGATAAAGACTATAAAAAGAATTCAAAGAATTGGATAAGCATTTTACAAGCCACATAAAGATGTCTTAAAAGGCAATTCTTGTACATGTTTCCACTACCACAAGGTGAGAAGGTCATTGCTAGCATGGTCCTATATCAGGCAATAATAGCCCAGTAAAAGAAAATACTACTTGGAGTTATTAAGTTAAAATATGAGATCTTTGCAATCTACATACAGAAAATAAATGTTTTCAAAATATAAAAAACAAAACAGTTCTCTTCTGATAAGATTGGATAATTCTAAGCCTATCATCCATCTGTATATATATTTTTCCTTTAGCTATGTTAATAGATTTATTTGGCAATTTAACGTTTTCTTTTTTTCATCTAACAGCAGGTGAAAAGATTCATAAATCTGCCATGAACAGTTGCCAATGAATATTCATATAAGGAATGTCTGATTGCAGTTATTTGACATTTTTATTTGATTTCCATCAAGAGGGGAAAAGCTTTGTTTCTTAATTCATAATATATTCCATTTGGTGTCTCTGCGTTATATTACTGGTTAAATTATTGTAATTGACTCTATGAAATGACTAATTTTTAAAGTATGAATATTTGGAATACTTCAGAAAATATATTTTCTAATGATTAATAAACTATCCCATAAAATTCTGATAGAGCAGGATAATTTTAAGTTCTAATGGCTAATGCATGGAGAAACAAAAAGAACTCATACTGAGCATACTCTGTTCTTATCTAGATATATGACACCAGTGATATGATGAATGTTGGTGTCTCCCCACAGAAGCTATCAAATCTCTCTTAACATAGCAGCTGGGGGAACAGAAGACATTTAAATTTAGAAGTATATGTCTCAGTGATAATTCTGATCCAAACAAGAATATACAGATATTTCCAACCCAGACAGCATGGTCTCAAAACAATTATCATATTAACTTCTTAGTGGTGTGTGTGTGACACAATACTAATCTTAGCAGCAACTTTCTATGTGAATAATAATTCTTATTCTTAAAATTGATCTTCCAGTGTAGTATATACAAATTCTCTCCAAAACTATCCATTGCCTCTCTATTGTTGAAATACACATATATAGTGAAAATCAAATTGTACCAACTACATTGTAAATAAGTATCTTTTTTTTTTGCTTTTTGGAGGGCAGTTGGGGTTAAGTGACTTGCCCAAGGTCACACGGCTAGTTTGTGTGTGTGTGTGTGTGTGTGTGTGTGTGTTAAGTGTCTGAGGCCAGATTTGAACTCAGGTACTCCTGACTCCAGGGCCGGTGCTCTATTCACTGCACCACCTAGCTGCCCTGTAAATAAGTATCTTGACTTAAGTGTCATTGAAACAATATTTTATTATTCTAGTTAGAAAACCATGTTGTTTTTACCATATAGCCATTTAATCCCATACAAAAGTTATTTGACTGGCACAGTTTTCTATAACAATAGCTCTGTATTAATGAGTTGTATATGATTTGTATTTTAAGGCTGGAGAAGAGAGTTTCTTTTATCAGCTCTCTTGAACCTATATAAAAAATAATAAAAATAACAAAATACTTATCAAATAAAGTTTTGTAGGAAGGTCCTTGAATTTTAAGAAGAAAAGGAGTGGAGCACTGATATCATCTCTCTCCTTGATTTCAAAGCATTTCTGTTCACACACACACACACAAAATCATCTCAAATAGACAGCGTGGCTTCATCAAAAATAGATCAGAATAGATTAACCAAATTTCCTTTTTTACAGAGTTACTAAGCCATTAAGTCAGGGTAATTTCATAATGGAAGGGAAGGGAAGAAAAAGGAAGGGAAATAAAACATAATCCTGATTTCAAGGAATTTGCAATTGAATGAAAATGTGTTAGAACTGGAAAGATCTTTACATATGACTTAGTTTAACTCCCTTCAGTCCAGTTTGACTGGTTTCCTAACATACTTGATATCCCTCATATACAGTATGATAACCCATCCCTGCTTCCCTGACCTTGCTCTTGTTGTTTTTAAGCCACCTGGAAAATCTTGCTCTTCCTTCTCCCTCCCCCACATCCTCTAAGACTGAGCTGATGGGATTCATTCTTCCACAAAGAAGGAGAAGCAATGTGGTACACTAAAAACTAAAATAAACTCAGAGTTGAAGTGCTTTGATTTGTATCTTGGCTATTGCATTTATTAGCTGCATGATTCATGGCATGTCCTTTAACCTGTCACATCCTGGTCCCTTATCTGTAAATGAAGATAATGCTGTTTTCATTACCTACCTCACAGTATATTACAAAAATGTAGAAAATTGATATTATTCCATAAATAATATTGTTATTCCAGAGCTTCTCCTTCTGTATTCCTATAGCATTTATTGTTGACTCCATATATGTACAGCAAATTATATATTGTCATATAATATTCTATAATGTTTATACTTTTAAGTTTTATGCATAATTCACTTTTTTTTAACCCAACTTGTCCTAACTCCTCCTAGTAACAAACACAGTGATAAATGTTTGACAAATATTCTTCCTGTGATTACTGTTAGTAGCAAAACTCCATAAGGCCTGTCAACTTGATTTCTGATGAGGGAAGTTTTTTTTTTCTAAAATGAAACTATTTCTAGAAATAATGTCCCCTAACTTTGTAAAGGAATTAAACACAATGGCTTACATATGTGGTCTGTTCAGGGTACAGAGGGTCTACAACTTTCTCATTTCTGAAAGT
>CM053600.1:64820698-64858542 GCA_028646575.1 Pseudocheirus occidentalis | reverse complement strand
TATGTATGCATGTACATATACTTATTTATCTCTGCTTTTGCTTGTTAATTTATACCAGTGGTGTCAAACTCTTGTATAAAGGGATCACTTTGGGTTGCATGTTAACTTTAAAAACAACAACAACACAAATTCACATTATCTATGCTGTATTGTATTTTGATTTCTTTTGTTAAACTTTTCCCAATTACATTTTGATCTGGTTCAGTGTTAGGGTGTTTTGTAGCCAGAGAGTTTGACATATCTGGTATGAACTGTATGTCTTTATGTGTGTATATATGCATGCACACATATATATACACATACATATACATATATAAGTATACACACCACACACACACATGCATACTGTTGTTGTTGAGTCATTTCAGTCATGTCCAACTCTTTGTGACTCCATTCAGGGTATTCTTGACAAAAATACTGGAGTGACTGGTTTTCGATTTTCTTC
The DNA here is from genome assembly GCA_028646575.1 of Pseudocheirus occidentalis. Classification (NCBI taxonomy): domain Eukaryota; kingdom Metazoa; phylum Chordata; class Mammalia; order Diprotodontia; family Pseudocheiridae; genus Pseudocheirus; species Pseudocheirus occidentalis. Next base: position 64,858,097 of record CM053600.1, on the reverse strand, counting down.
TCCAGTTCATTTTATGGTAAAGAATTAAGTGACTTGCCCAGGGTCACACAGCTAGAAAGCGTCTCAGTCCATATTTGAATTCATGTCTTCCTAACTCAATATACACTTACACACATGTATGTATTTATCCATATATGTGCATATACATAATATTTCTATATCAATATATTTCTATATACATATGCCTGAATTTTGGGGACTATTATTTATGAAGAGATGTTAAAATTACAGTAAACCTTTTGTGACACCTTTTGTGTATAGGTATATTCAGATGTATATGTATAAACACACAAAGATATATCTTCACATGTGTCTGTATGACCATGCAGATTATTAACTATTCTTATTTGCCTATAATACAGTATTTGTTATAGCTCATAAATTTAAACAAACAATAACTTACAGTTCCTAATAGTTATAATTATATATATATATGTGAATTATGGTGTATGATCATTCTAAACTTTGTATTGGTTGATTTTTTTAAATTATAGTTTGATATTTTATTGTAATGATAGAACTATACTGGTAATGCTGGATATGGAGTCACATAGGCTAAGTAGCCCTAATGTTCATAGAAACATACAGACAAAACAGACAGCTGTACTGTTCCATTGTTAATTCTGTCAGTGGATTAAGGCTCGAAGCTTTTTGACTGGATGAATTCTTAATCTACTACAGGGGCCTCGAACCATCCTTCTTTTATTGACTTAGATTCACCTACCACTTTGTGGTCTTGATGAAGAAGCTCCCCCTTACTGGAGTTTCACTACCAGAAAAAGACCTTGAATACTTTCTACCGTATCTGATTCAGGCCTGATTAGGAATGTCCCTCCCTATATCTGGCACTGATTATTTATTCTCAACCAGGTCCATTCATAGGGTATGTTATTTTGGCATATGGACCTCAACTTTGAGCATGTTCCCTCCCCAACCTTGTCTCCTTCACCCTTTGGCTGGAGTGAGTTTCTTGCATGTGGAGACAAACCTCTGTTTATATTGCTGTAGTGCGTAAACACTTTGTTTGCCTGCTTGCTATTCTCCAAAACAATGAAACTCATGATTCTGTCATTTCCCTGAATGCCAATTTTCTAATCCAGATATTTGCTTTAACTTGAGTCTTGAGAGATCAAATAAAGCACAGTAGAACCACAATACTTGAAACCTAAAATAAGCATCCCAGATGTGCTGTGGGTGGGGGATGGGGGGCAGGCAGAGAAATGGATTGTAATGTCACTAAGGAGGAGAACAAAAAAGGCTGAAGTAGCCAGACTGGGCCAAGTTTATATAGAGGAGATCCATACTATAGATTATATAATTATGAGGGTATGGAAGAATAGATATATAAAGAGGCGGAAACAATATTAAAAGCTTGAGAAATCTAGGATTTTACTCACACTGAAAAAAAGTGATTAAAATAACATCAATATCAAGTGATCTATGTGACTAATCTCTCTTCTATACAAAATATTTTTGAGTATTGTCATGAATTTAGGGGATCTTTGATCAGTTTATTATCAAGAAAACAGCAGGCTCTTGCAAGATAGATTCAATAATTGACGAATGCTTGGTTACCTTTTTATAATTAGCTCAAAGATGTAGAGAATATTTACTGTTTGTTGATTATAAAAAGATGTCTAGTTTGGCATAGTTTGGTATCTATGAGATCTTTTTTGTTGTTGTTGTTGTTTTTGCTTTTTGGAGGCCAGTTGGGGTTAAGTGACCTGTCCCAAAAGATCCCATAGCTAGTAAATGTTAAGTGTCTTGAGGCCAGATTTGAACTCAGGTCCTCCTAACTTCGGGGCTGGTTCTCTATTCACTGTACTACCTAGCTTTCCCATATGAAATCTTTTACACTGTTTTTCCCAACTGTATATCAAAATCATCCAAGATTCCTCGAGATGTATAAAAAAAGATCCTTATTCTAGATTCCTCTGATGATAGGCATTAGGCAAGGTAGAAAACAATTTATATTCCCTTCAATTGTCTGCATACTGAGAAAATTTTTCAAAAGTTAAAATTATCATTTTTCCATGTTAGGCATGTAAGTAGTTCAACTTTGATAAGTTCCTTATGATTTATTTTCCCTGTTTACCTTCTCATGCTTTTCTTGCTTCTTGTATTTGAATGTCAAATTTTCTATTCAGTTCTGATTTTTCATCAAGAATGCTTGAAAGTCCTCCACCTCATTGAATGACCATGTTTTCTCCTGAAACATTATACTCAGTTTTGCTGGGTAAGGTGATTCTTGGTTTTAATCCCAGCTCCTTTGATCTCTGAAATATCATATTCCAAGCCCTTCAATCCCTTAATGTAGAAGCTGCTACATCCTTTGTTATCCTGATTGTGTTTCCCAAATATTCAAATTGTTTCTTCTTGGCTGCTTGTAATATTTTCTCTTTGAACTGGAAACTCTGGAATCTGGATATAATATTCCTAGGAGGTTTCTTTTGGGGATGTTTCCCAAGAGGTGATCAGTGAATTCTTTCAATTTCTATTTTGTCCTATGGTCCTAAAATATCATGACAAGTTTCCTTGAGAATTTCTTGAAGGATTATTTCTAGGTTCTTTTTTTGATCTTGGTTTTCAGGTAGTCCAATAATTTTTAAATTGTCTCTCCTGGATCTATTTTCCTGGTCAGTGTTTTTTTTCAAGGAGATATTTCACATTGCCTTATCTTTTTTCATTTATTTGGATCTCTTTAATAGTGTCTTGATTTCTCATAAAGTCATTTGCTTCCATTTGCTCCACTCTAATTCTGAAGAAATTATTCTCTTCAGTGAGCTTTTGAAATTCTTTTTCAATCTGACAAATTTGACTTTTTAAGGCATTCTTCTCCTCATTGGCTTTTTGCACCTCTTTTGACATTTGAGTTAGTCTATTTTTTAAGATGTTTTCTTCAGTCAGGCTGTTGACTCTCTTTTCATGATTTTCTGCATCATTCTCATTTCTCTTTCTAATTTTTCCTTTACTTCTCTTACTTGATTTTCAAAATCCTTCTTGAGCTTTTCCATGGCCTGTAGCCAATTCATATTTTTCTTGGAAGCTTTTGGTGCAGGATTTCTGATTGTATTGTCTTCCTCCCATTCCATGCTTTGATTCTTTTTGTCCACAAGAAAGGAATCTAGAATTTGATTGCTGTGCTTGCTTTACTTTCTTTGCTTGCTCGTGTTGCCAGTCAATTATTTCACTTTTGAGCTCTTTGCCACAGTAGAACTCTGCTTCCAGAAGGGAGAGCTTCGACTAAAATTGCTGGGGTTTTTACAACTGCTGGAGCTATTAGGAGGGTATTGTCTCTACAGACTCCACCAGCTTGGCCCCACTTCAATCTGCAAGCCAGGAGTTCTGAAGCAGCTACATGGAGATGGCTGCAGGTTGGCTGCTTCTGTCACTTCTCAATCCTGGGGTGGAGGCCAGAATGTACTCCGTCCCTCCCCTCCCTGCTTCCCCACCTCCCAATCCAGCAGAGTTCCACTGACCTTTTACTTTGGCATTTATGGGTTGATAATTCTGTCTAGAGGGAACCACCCCAAATCCTGGGAACTTCCTTGAGGTCTCTTCACATTATTTTGCAATTGATGCAATAAGGAAAATACTGTATGATAAATATAAACATAAATGTGGTAGACTATGGTCAAATGTGTATTATTTACAAGGGAGGAAGAAAATCCAGTGGAGGAAATAGAATTTTAAGATTAAATCCCTAGGCAATACTGTATCTAGAAATTTAGCTTCATGGGAAGCCCATGTAGGCAGGCATTGGAACAAAGACATCTTTCTTCCTAGAACAATGAAAAACTTTGCATTAGAGACAAATATTTAACTCCATGAAGATGTAAAAATAAAGCACCCAGTTCAGGAAAGTGTCTCTTGCCTCCTCAGACTTGGTGGGTCATCATCTTACATGAGTCACAACAGGGATTATTTGGGTTTAATCTCTGTAAGGAATAGGAAGACAAGAGAAAGTCACTAGGACTATCAGTATGTTTTTTTTTCACCTTTTTTTTGGAGGGGCAATTGGGGTTAAGTGACTTGCCCAAGGTCACATGGCTAGTAAATGTTAAGTTACTGAGGCTGGATTTGAACTCAGCTCCTCCTGACTCCAGGGCCAGTGCTCTATTCGTTGTGTCACCTAGCCACCCCAACTATCAGTATGTATTCTTGATCTGTATGTGACAACTGTACCTTTGTAAACTAAATGACCTCTTTCTATAACCTTTGGTTGTTTAGTCATTCGTGCATAATACCCAGTCATACGGCGGCTTCCAGCATCTCTTTGGACATATAGTGTAGCAAGGAAAGCAGTGAAAATGAATGCCAGTTTCAAATAAGGAGAGAGAAAACACGAAGACTCCATACTACCCCTCATCTGCAAAATTTTTTATATAGTTCACAGTGCTTGGCAGCATAAGAAATGTAGTCAGTTTTGAAGATATTTTCCCAATTGAACAAGTTATCTATCCTACTGAATGTCAGGTCATGTTGCAGTGAATGTAGAGAAAAAAAAGAAAGAAGGACAGGTGGTGAGAATGCCCAGAGATAGAAAATGCAAAAGATGGGGAAAAACATTTGATTCATTTTGAAACTTGAGCCTAGCTCTTTTAGGTTCAGAAATAGGTCAAGAAACTTCTCTGCCTATTTTCCCATTTTGTTCTTTGTGTAGAGTGACTGTATGTACAATATGTTTGCATTCTGTACTTGTTAATCTGGGTACAATTCCTTTTACTTTTTGCTATTGTCACCCAAAACAAAACAAAACAAAAAAGCATTTGTGTTTTGTCCTGTGACAAAAGGAGAAAAGTGAGAGGATTGTTGTTTTTATTGTTGTTGTGTTGGTGGGAAGTTTCTAAGCTTTCAGAACTTTCTCTTTGCATTCCAATTTGGCCAGTTTGGAGTAGAGAGAAAGGTAGAAGAGCTTTTGATCTGCAGAGATTTATAGCATTGAAAACTAAAAAGAGGGAAACTACATGATCCAAGGTGAGTCAGGCATGACCTTTATTAATGTGGGTTTACAGATTGTAATGGAGAATAATTCCTTCTCTTCTCCAGAAAGCAAAGAAGATTGTTTTATTGTATGTGGGGATAGAATGGGATGATTTACGATTGAACACTTTTCTTTGTTTTTAAACCCACTATCCAAAGAACCAACTCCCTCAGACCTATAATAACATCAGAGCTTTGGGGAGTCTCCTAATTCTCAGATATTTTAAACTGCAGACTCCTTTGTTTCAAGATTAACTGAACAAAATATCTTTAGGATCTATTAGAGATTTCCATGAGGATACAACTTTATCAGCTCTAGGGGGAGAAAATGAATATATCAGCTTCTGTTGGAATTAGTATAGAAGCAAGAAAATTTTGTGAATTTTTAACTAGGGAAATTTAGACTTGAGTCATTAGAAAACTGATTTTTGCATTTTTCTAGTTTATATGATATTATATAAGGCTACAAGGACTTGAAAAATTGACGTAGTTACTTAGGGGATCTGTCTAAACAATTTTATCTCAATATGAGATTCTAAGATACCCTATCCTCTACAAACACTCTTTTCTCTTCCTATCAAATGAAAGGGTGTCATATTTAGCAGTTTAAGATAAGGGCATAGGAAAAATGTAGATAACAAGGAACATGAAATAGAAAGAATGTAAAATTATGTGGTAGGTTATCTATTTTGTTATGAACTGTTTGTTATATTCCCGTGTTTCTTCCTTGTTCCATTTTCTAGTTTTATAATGTTGAAAAATAGGGCAAAATAATGAAACAGCAGACTACCTTCATGTTTTGTCATTTTAAGTTTTTAATCACTGTAAAATATTGACACTCCATACAAAGACTTGTTTTCTCCCAGGCCTAGACCCTAAACTCCAGGCCATCAAGGAGCAGAGAGCCCTAAAGCCTGTTGGGAAAAGACTCTTGAAGAAACTCTTGTTGGGAAAAGACAGTTGAAGACATGTTTCCCCTTGATTTTCTGATATGCATCTCCTGTAGCCTCACAGACATGGAATTATTTTGGTTACTTATTAACAAGTGTCTTTCTGGGTTTGAATAAATGTCATGTATTCTTTTTCTTTGTAAAATTTCTGATTGTGTTTCATTTTTATAATTGCTGTTTGTGCAGGAATGCATTAAACTAAGAAGAGCAGAAAATAGCTAGAAGTTTTGAAAAGACTTTATGTAAACTTAATGGATGCAAATGATGGATTTTTTCATTAACTTGTATTCTATAACTGTGAACTTTTTGGTATGAATGCTGACTTTTGAAACAACTGCTTCCTAATTCAAGTTGTAAACAACTTGGGGGAGATAAAACTATTGATTAGGGAACCCTAGGAAGAAGAGGTGATCATGAAAAAAGTCAAGCAGTACCTTCCTCAAAATTTAAGTTGAAGGGTTAAGCATCTATGGATTTACATAACAAGACTATCAATTTGGATCCCTGGTTGAATGGCTTCTCTAAAGGCCTAACTGCAGAAGTATTAGTAACACACTTTGTAGTCTGCTAAGATATTCTTGTAACCAGAAACTAATCAGATACAAAGTTTTTTGCATCTTAGGGCAGAGGACTGCATTCTGTGTTATTACAGATGATTAGGATCATGGGATTGCCAACCGTGATACAAATCAAGGAGTGAAATGTGGTAGGCTATGGCCTACCATTAAAAGGGAAGCAGTAACCTCTAGAGAGTAGATAGAATTTCAAAAGGAAGTCCCTAGGCTGTGACATAGCTAGAAATTTAAAACATGTATAAACTTGGAAATATTGCTACACGCAGATCCTGCCACATAGGTAGCTAGGCACAATGGTTTCTTTGTTTCAGGAACAATGGATTGCTTTTCACTAGTGATAAGTTACTGAGAAACCCCATAGATGAATAATAAAAGCACTGATTGAAGGACCAGGTGACCTAGTGACTCCTCAGACTTGTAGGGTTTGTTACCCCACATGGTCCATCCATTGTTTGAATGTTATTTCTGTAAGGAATCGGAGACATGGGAAGGGCAAGCACTCACCAGGACTATCAGCATGTATCCTTGGTCTGTTTGTGATGAGTGCATATTTGTAAGCTAAATAGACTCTTTTGCAACCCTTGCTTATGTACAAGCAAGTCATTTATGTCCCTTTTATATAGAAATTTAGGACAGCTGCCAACATCTCCTTCAATGAGTAACTAATGATTTTTCCAAATAGAAAAAAAAAACAAACTAGAAAATAAATTCAAAGTGATGAAAAGAAAATATATATATATATATATATAGTTCAAGACCATAATCATCTTGTATGTAAACTACATGGAAATCTTTTTGGCTGAAATGGATGTTTTTTTTTATCTAAATCTGTAGGATTGAGTCATATATGTAATCATATCTTTGCAAAAACTCTCCATTCCCATCACCCCACTAGTTCAGACTCTCATCACCTCTCATCTTATTATTGGAATCTTCTTCTAATTGATTTCCTTACACGGAGTCCTTTCCTTTTCAGATGTATCTTCCTCATAGCTGGCAAAGAGATATTCTTAAAGCATAGGTCTGATCCTATTCTCCTCCTCCTCAATAGTTTCCAATGGCTGTGTTACTTTCATGATCAAATACAAATTCCTTTCTGACATTTAAAGTACTTTACAAACTGTTGCCAAGCTACCTTCCTACCCTTGTTTTGCATTATACAACATTTTATATTATCCTTTATGAACTCTATCTTTGCTTACCCTGGTCTTCTTGCCATTCTTCACACATATTTTCCATCTTCTGTCTCTGCACACACTGTCTAAATAACTGGAATGTAGTGCTTCCCTTTCTCCATCTCTTTGCAACCTGGTTACCTTCAAATCTCAACTTAGGTATAAATTCCTACCCAAGGTGTTTCTTAATCCTCTATAAAACTACCTTATGTTTATTTTGTACGTATTTATGTGTAATTGTTTTTCTCCAATAGAAGATAAGCTCATTGGGGGGAAGAGATTGTTTTAGCATCATCTTTTTGTTCTCATTGTTTGGTATGGGGCTTGGTATGTAGCAAGTTTTTAAATAAATGTTTGTTTTTTTAATGTAAAAATTAAAATATATGTATCTAGTTTCTTTTGAGGCTCAAATAGATTGAAGAAAGACTTTCTAGCACATCAATATAACAGAAAAAATATATAGAAAACCTTCCATTCACTTTTTTAGGAGAATCTTCATTGTTCTAGAGATACTTAATCCAGAAATGATTCTAGCAACTTATTGTGGTTATGTAAGCATCTGCTAAAAACATTTTATTTTTTTTATATTATCTCCTTCCTATTACATCATTGCCTAGGAAAGCATAAGAAAAATGACAGGAAAGGTCATTCATGAAGTATATATTGCCTCATTTAACAACAATTTATGGAAGATAAGTGCATATTAATAATTAGACATTCTTTTTCATACCAAAAAATTACACCAAAGTCTGATGATTAGCTTATATATTTATTTAGTTTATGTATTTCAAAGCCACAATTACAGAATATGGTATCTTTGAAAAAGCAATAAGACCAAGTTAAAGGCATCAAAGATAAAACTGGCTTGCTTTTTAGCATCTCAAGGAAAATGTGAACCTGATCTCTGGTAATAGCAACAGAACATTCAATTCAATTTATCAGTGACTTAGGCCCTTTTTAGATACATAAGGATAAAATTTCTATGTCAGAATATGAATAAATAATAGTTAGATGCCATGAATCTGATGGAAACAGAAAAGCTTTGGACTAACAAGTAGTGACAAGGTACAGAGGCCATATGCAGCAAATGATATTGTGAAGGAAAAAGGAAGGAATTTTCCCAGGGTTAATGTAACAAACCCCATTATCTCACATAACCACACAGTTACCTGAATAAGGATGATGCAGACAAAGCTTCTCCAAATGATTAAACATGAAGAGACTACAATCACTTCCACAGCACAACATGACTTATGGATAAACTTAATCAACTAAGTATTTTCCAGGTTTTACTCTGATAGCTTTGCTCATAGAGGTAATTGATTGTTTTATGCTTATAGAGATCATTCAACCACCACCAACACAGTGAAACTATTTAGGGGGCAATGAAGCAATACAAAATTAGATTACGCTGCAATGCATTACACAAGTGCTTGGTATGTCTTCCTTACCAATTCTGTTAGGTTACTTTCCTGCTAAAGTTTCCTCTGCCTTTAGCTTTTACAATAAATCTAGGACTGTCGACAGGATTTTGCTGCTCACCACAAATACTGACTTCAGAGATCTTGACAAAGGTAGGCTAAGTCAGGAAAAAGGAAAATGCAATATCCTGATGACTTTTGGGGGAAGAGTAATCTTATAGAAATATCAAGACTTTGATTGCCCTGTCAGAAAAGGGTTATTATTTATCACATGTAATAAATGACCAATGTAATTGATAGGCATGGATTAGGTAAAGAAACCAATGGATTTGATCTGATTCACCTATGTACTTTATATGGTTTTGTAGCTCTAAGTCTCAGGCCCTCCTAACACTTCATCAGATACTTTTCTGGGAAAAACCAAATGAGCCAGTAAGAAATACTTATAGGCAGTGTAGATTTAGGAACTAGTTACTCATGGTTCTCTTAACGTTGTCTCACCTATGCTTGGTATTAGATATTTCCTGTCTTTTACAGTCCTTTCAACATTTGTTCTTTCCTGCAGAGATTACATGGAGTTTAGAAAATTGCTATTCAGATACAAAGTGCAATATAGAATATGATGGGGGGGCATCCCTAATACTGGTATTATTCTGCAAGAAGATTGATAAATGTTTGTGTTGGGCAAAATAGTGCACAAAAAGCACTTGTGTGTATGTATGTATGTATGTATGTATATACACAGAAGTAAGTGCATATAAATATATGTACTTGTAGGCATAGGCATTTATATACGCATAGACAAGTACATATGTGTTTATATATTCATTCATACATATCTTCTATATCTATATACATCTGTAGATTCTCTACCTCTTTCTATCAGAATATGGACCCTGCCTCATGAAGGTTTTTTTTAAATTTTATTTTATACTCAAACACCAGAAAACGAATACAGAATAGAAAAAAGAAAAAAATCATAAACTTAAATATTGGAACTTAATACAAAGTAAAAAAAAAAAGAAAAAAGCATGTCATGTGCATAGCAACACATAAGAGAAGATTCCAAAGAATGTAACAATACATTTTCATTTTGAGAAAGTCTATTTGATAAGTACTGCATGTTGTGTTGAGATCTGTACTCCTTTTCTTTCCTTCCTTGTGAGTTTTCTTTTGCTCTCTGCTGTGCTGTGCATTTTTTACTTTGTTCTTTTTTCACCCTTCCCCCTAGAAGGCTACAATTAAAGGTTGATAATGGTAGATATATTACTAAATATTCATATCTCTATCTATCTATCTACATACATATACACACACAAATATATGGAGAGAGAGACTTTCTCTATCAAATTCTACTCCTGATTTTTGTTTTATGTTTGTGCATATCTCTTGTTTCCTATCCCTCCTGACTCCTCTACTTTTTCTACCACCTACCTTGCCCTCCTATTACTTAGCCTACTCCTCTTCAAGGATCTGTCCTCTATCCTCCAGTTCCCATAAATTTAAAAATCTTCCTATAGCCCCCATAACCTATTCCTTCATCTTGCCCTCTAGAGATCCCTCCCTTTTCCTCTCCCCCCTTGCTATGCCCTTACTGTTGTATTTCTTATAAATTTAGGTGACCTTTATACTCATGTGTGTGTGTGTATAGTTCCCTCTAAAACCCATTCCCAATGAGACTCAGTTACCAGATCCACCAGCCCTCCTTCCCCATCTTATTCCTCTGTATTGATTCTTCCTCTTGCACCTTATTTGTATAAAAAAAATTGCTCCTTTTAGCATTCATGGAGTTTTTGTTCATTTGTTTTATTTAAATCCCTGAAATGGATTTTGTAGAGAAAGCTAAATAGTAGCGTGAATTTTTTTTTTAACTCCAAGTCATAGAGTAATCTATGAGCATGGAAACTAAATAGGTACCAAGCAAAAGAATTCTGAAGAATGATAATCTTAGTAGCTATTGTCTTGGTTTCTGTGAGTAAGTTGGCTAGTTATGGCATTTCATAGCCTTGGCCATACATAAAAACTTTTAGTATCTCAGGGACTGAGATACCTTAACAGAAGCTTTCTAGTTACTACATACTAGCATTTGGGAATACAGAGCTGAAGATGGGCCTGAAGAGATGAAACAAATCAGATTTTAGCTGAGAAAAGTTTAGTAACCGTGAGACTAGTCAAGGAGGCAAGTGCAGACAATATGGGAAACTGAGAAGCAATATATAGTGGAGACTCTTAAGGTTATCATAATCATATCACATCATATCAATACCAGAAGATACTGGCAATACTGGAGATGTAAGTTGAGCTGGCAACTCATGTATGGTGGCCACACTAATTCCTTTTGTTCACCCTTTCCAGAATGTTCCTTGCTCAGACATATCCCCTATGTGTGTGCCTTGCATATGTGTTCCCTGGTTATACATGTTCTTTGTATGTATACTCCCCAATGGTGGCATAACAAAGTGTGGAAGAGTATACCCTATGTGTGCAGAGGGGGTAATTTTTTCTAATCCCTTTATTTATTATGTTTTATTAAATATATTTTATTTATATCGTCTTAGCATAGTACCTAACACATAGTAGGTGCAAAATAAATATTTATTGAATTGGGTTATTAAATTTAAATTAGTATGTTCTTTGTGTGGTTGGTTAAAGTAAACACATTGGAGGTATTGTTTTGATTGGTGCTGACCTATAAGAGTGCTTTGAACCTGGGGTAAATCTTTTGGATGGCAATAGCTATTCTTAATGTTACACTTGTTTTGAAGAGTGGGTAGAGTCTGAAGATCTATATTAAAATTCTAGTTTAGCCACCTGTTAGCTGTGTGACTTTGGGAAAGGCATTTAAACTCACTGAGTCTCAGTTTTCTCATCTGTAAAATGGGGGTAATAATAACTGCACCACTTACCTCATAGCTTCTTATTTATATTTACAGCATGTTACCTTGCCTTCAAATTTAAAAAGTAAATCATTCATTTTTACTTCTTGTTCATTTGCTTTGTAAGTTTTGAGTTTTGTGGAATTACGCATGAACCTAATTAAATTGTCCATATTCCTTGGCCCATAGACATATGTCCAGGTGACGTTGTAAACAGAAAGAAAATGATGATATACATTAGAATATTTAGACTAATATTATTTGCAGTAGCCAAGAATTGAAGACAAAGAAGATACTCATTAACAGGGGAATGACTGAAATAAATACTACAGAGAATTCAGATAAACATGGGAAGATTGAGGTGGTTAATTTTGCAGATCTGTTTGTTTTTTCTTTCTTTTTTATTCTACATTACAAGACATGGATGTCTGAATGGGGGGAAGAGACATATGTTTTGAAATTAATGTGATATAAAGACAAAATATACCATATTTTCTTTTAAATCATTGAGAACAGGAAATGTGTGTTCTATTTCCCATATGGCCATATGCCTATGTCTTCATTTTGATTTTTAAAAAATGTGTTAGTGTATACTATGTGCATGAAACATTAGGTAGTGGGGACAAAAAGATGAAAAAATTATGAGATCCTTTCATTCTAGGAATGAACAAATTAGTGGATGCCTTTGACATGGGCATAAGTAGAATAAGGCATGTAGGTTATAAAAAGAGACACAAAGCAAAATGCTATAGGAAAATTCAAAGAGAAAAAGATCATTTACACTCCTAGAGAAGATTTGAACCTCTATTTGTTGCTTAAAGAATTACGTCCAAGAGACATCTAGATGGAGCAGTGAATAGAGCACTGGCCATGGAGTCAGGAAGACCTGAGTTCAAATCTGGTCTCAGACACTTAACACAAAACTAGCCATGTGACCTTGAGCAAGTCACTTAACTCCAATTGCTCTACCTCCCTCCCAAAAAAAAGAAAAAAAAGAGAAAAAATTACTTCCAAGATAGAACCTTAAACCTTAACTTCTTTAAAATAAAAAAAAAATTTTTAACAGTCAGAAATTAAGAAATTTAGAAATATTTTCCAATGATTTTGCATAGAGGAGCACATGGCAAAATACTTCATTGGCCTTGTTGCAAAACATGTTCATTAAATTAACAAAAAACAATAAAACTCTCATATTATAGTCTTATTTATGTTTGTGAGGCTGACACTGTAGTTATGATATTGATTCTTACTTTTGAATGTTAATTAGGCATTGGTAGTAGAGTTATGCTATGGGAAAAACCACCAGAAATTTTATTTCTATCAAGAGTATTATGATAGAAGTTAAATATCATTCTTCAATTAACTAAATTGATGAAGAATTTTTTAAAGTATCTGACCAAAATAAGCAGCAAACTCAGACTTGCTTTTCCTTTTTTTGGGGGGGGAGGGGTCAACTTTGGGGAGATTTCAAGCTTATCTAAGAAAGATTATAAGATACTCACAAAGATAATACTTTTTGAAAAAAGCCCAAGTTCAATAGGTCTTTTGAAAAAGATTACATAATTCTAAACATTACATATGTGTAAACATCTAAACTAGAAAATTAGTTAATAAATCAACTTATTCAACTGTTTCTGGTACTTATTAAAAGTTGGAGTCAAAAATCTTCCAGCAATGAGATAATCAAAGAAATTTCCTAGAGATGTCCAGATGGTAATTTATAGACTGTTGACAGTATGATGTCATATGGAAAACTCAACCATGCTCTGGATCATAAATATGCTCTTATATGAGTCTTTAATTATAATTGTAAAATAAAAAGAAACTTAGATTGAGAAGGAAGACCCAAATATGCATCTGGGAGTTTAGCAATAATATATCTGATTCCTTCATTTTATAGATGATGAAATTTAGTTTTCTAGAAATTATCATTATCCAGTATCAAAAGGCAGGACAAAAATGTGTTCCAGCAAACTAACAGAAAGTCTCACCTCAGCAAATCAATGGTTGATCCTGAGCCCTGGTGTGGTGAAGCAGGCAAACACCATCACCAGCCCCCTCATCCCTACTCTAACCTGTGCCTTAGAATAGGCAGGGTAAATGGGAAATGGCAGATACTAGCTCCAGACCACCCTGTACTTCAGTGTAGCCCTGGGGGGGGGAGAGCAGGCATCTTCAGGTGGTGGACCTCCATGTACTTCAGTGCAGCTCAAGGCAAACAGGCATCTTCCAGAGGAAAGAGCTCCATGTGCTTGAGTGTAGCCCCAGGAAAATGCAGGATACCCCCACCTGGCCTCAGCACATACCAGACACCACCACTAAGATCCCAGCTAAGCTCCAGGTAAGTTGAAAGACATCTCCAGTAGTCAATCATCCTCCGCCCCACTTCCCTCAAAACAGCACCAGATATGTGGACCTCAGGACAACATCACTGTAGAACCAGATAAACAGCTAGAGCCTGCAGCCACTGACACAAGAAGCCTAAGACAGAGTACCTTTCTCCCTGGGAGTAGAAATCATAGACACTGTGAGAGACTGATTATATGTCCCTCTTTTCTACCCCACCTCCCCCCTTACTCTATTCTCTACCCTGTCCCTGTCCCTCTTTTCTACCCTTCCCTCCCCTCCATCATCCCACCTCTCATTCCCATCCCCCCTACTCTCCTGTGTGGCAAGATACCCAGTTTAGGGTTTATGTCATTCCTTCCCTAAGTCAAATTCAATGAGAGTAATGTTGACCCTTTTCCTTTTGCTTTCTTGTTTTTCCCCTCCAATGTAACAGTTATTCCTTGCCTCTTCTATATGAGATGATTAATCCCATTCTGTCTCTCCCTGCCTCCTCTCATTCTATTCCTCTCCCACCTCAGAATTTCACCTTTTAAAGTATTGTCTCTTCTTATTCAATTGATCCTGTGCCCTCTGTGTACACGTATATACCCATACTTAGATATGCATTCATACACAGATACACACACATTTATTTATTTATTTGTTTGTTTATTTAATTAATTATTTGATTATTATTTATTTATATTCATACCCTCCTATATAGACATATGTGTTTGTATACATATATATATATATATATATATATACATTTGTATTCCCTTCACCTATCCTCATACTGAGAAAAGTTTCATAAGTTACAATTCTCAAATTTCCATGTTGGCATGTAAATAGTTCAACTTTGATAAGTTCCTTATGGTTTCTTTTCCATGTTTACCTTCTCATGCTTCTTGTATTTAACTGTCAAATTTTATGTTCAGTTCTGGTTTTTTCATCAAGAATGCTTGAAAGTCCTCCACCTTACTGAATGACCATATTTTCCCTTGGAAAATTATACTCACTTTTGTTGGGTAGGTGATTCTTGGTTTTAATCCTAGCTCCCTTGATCTCCAGAATATCATATTCATGGCCCTTCAGTCCCATAACATAGAAACTGCTAGGTCCTGGGTTATCCTAATTGTTCTTTAAGGTGTTGTTTTCTTCAGTCAGGTTGTTGACTCTCTTTTAATGATTTTCTCACATCATTCTCATTTCTCTTCCTAATTTTTCCTCCACTTCTCTTATTTGATTTTCAAAGTCCTTTTTAAGTTGATCTATGGCTTGTAGGCAATTTTTCATGTTTCTTGGAAGCTTTTGGTGTGGGAGTTTTGACTGTTTTCTTCCTCCAGTTCCATGCTTTGATCCTTTTTGTCCCCCCAAAAAGGATTCTAGAGTTCAATTGCTGTTCTTACTTTGCTTCCTTTGCCTACTCATCTTGCCAGTGAATTAGTTGATATTTTAGCTCTGTGGAACTCTGCTTCCAGGGGGGAAAGCTCTGTCCCAAATCACTGGAGTTTTCACAGCTGCTGGAGCTATTAGGAGGCTTCTATAGCCCGTACCAGCTTTGGCTCATTGAAAAAGCACCCCAAGACCACCACCCAAGACTGTGATCTAGATCCAGGCAACTCAACACAAGAGCACTTAGCCTCTAAACAATTGCTTGGCCCCCCTGCAGTCTGCAGGCCAGGAGCTCTGAAGTAGCTGAGTGGAGGCAGCTGTAGGGCTGCCTCTTCTGCCACTTCCTTGCCCTGGAGGCAGTTTGGCCAGACTGCTTTTCTCCCCCAACTTTAGCTGAGTTCCACTGATCTTTCATTCAGTCCTTATTTCTTATGGCTTGATAATTCTGGAAACTTCCACAGCTGCCACTGATCTGCTCTCCAGAAGGCTCCAGTTGCAGCTCCTCCTGGCTTCCCGGGGGCAAGCCACGGTTTCAGGCTAGGCTTGTTTTGGCTCCCAGGGTGCTACAATGGGCCCTCTGTGCTAAGCTGCCTTCAGTGGATGATGTGTTTTTCTGTATTTTTGGAGCCCTAAAATTTGTTTAGAGTCATATTTTATGGGTATTTGAGGTGGCTATGTGTGAGCTGCAAAACCTTGCTGCTTCTACTCTGCCGTCTTGGGTCTGCTCCCCTATCAAATAAATTCTTAAGTAAGGAAGCTTTGTTTTTGAGATTAATTTGATTGTGCAAAATACTATGAAATATCTTGTTTTACTATAATAATTTTAAAATGCATTCTTCTAAAAATAGTTTTAGTAAATGAAAATTTAAAAAGTATTTTCTATTTAATATACAGGTGTTAATTACATTTCAGAAAGGTAGCTCCTCAATGTCAATAATTACTGCAAATAAAAGTCCTTTAATCTGCCAGCACAATAAAAAATAAAGTTTGATTTATAATGCTGTTTTTGTTAATGCCAAGCACAGACAAATAATTAAACCCCATAGCATGTTCATACAGGAATGTTGAAAAATGTTTATTATTGTGGATATTATAGCCATGAAAAAGGGTGAGAAAGCAAAAGGTCATTATAGAAATGAGGTGGCAGATGGCTTCTCTTGTAGAATTTTGCTCAGTATATTGTTCTGTGTGCTGAAAGTGACAATAGGAATAACTAAATTGAGTATGTAGATTCTTAACTAAAACTCCATAATGATATTTTGAAAGAATGTAAGCCAAATGACAAACTCCCCATTTAAGACTTTTAACAATACTAGTAGTTGAGCATTTCCACAATAAGCTTTGTCCTTGGACATCAGAATTTAATTAGGCTATCCTGTATTGGATACAAGATAAGGTAAATGGATAGTCAGCAACCTTAGTTCATATGGAGTAAAATAAATCATAATATGAAATTTTTTTCTCATGTACTCTCTTCTAAACCCAATACAGAATTGGTCTGAGATAAATGGTTTTCATCACATGCCTCAGCTGAGTACAAAGACCAGCAAATGGCATTATTAATTATGCTGAACTATTCTCATTATTCAGAAAGATTAGAATAAAGAATCCAGATAACAGTTCTGTAGATTTTGTTTTCTCAGTATATTAGAAGACTTTTCTAATGACTATGAGGTTTAGGATCATTTGTATGAACCGTCAAATATGAACCTGATAGTGGTGTCAGATAATCAGGAACATGGTACGGTTGATCATATCTTACAGATTTCTCACATATCATCATAATGATTTCTCTGTATAAAATTCATAAAGTAATTTATTCAAGGATATTGGTTGTCATAACACACTAAAATAAACTTTAACAAAACTTTTTAAAAAGCATTTTAATACATAGACCTATGCTGTGAGAATAAGTTATAGAATTAAAGATGTTTTGTGCTCTTTCAATATATAATGTTATTGTTTAGTGAACATTAATATAATTCACCATTAACATATATATGTTAATATATATACATATATACAAGTACACATATATGTATATTTGAGTGGGTACATATGTGCACATGCACATACACACACAATTTTAGATTAACTCTCAAACCAGTGTATGTTACTAAGGAATCTGGTAGTTAATTAGAAAAAGGAATTATATGACAGAATTCCTTTTTTATGAGCAACTGTAAGCTAAATAATTTACATATATGATGTGACTAAAAGCTGAACTTCCAGTGAAACTGAACTTAACACTTAATTCCCATTGTTGTCATTTAATGTAAAGAAAAATTGACTGGTCATGGAGAATGTGAGTTCTATCTCTGACTTTGCCATTTCGTATATGTAATTATGGACAAGTCACTTTATATCTGCAGACTTCAGGGTCCTCATCTGCAAAATGATATGGTTAGACTAGATAACTTCTAGGGTTCATTTCTATATCTGACATTCTATAATTTTAAGTATATTAGTTATGGTCTATCAGTCTTTAGAATGGTCATTCAAAATAGTTCATTCATTCATTCAACCATCATTTTTAATCTCTTACTATATATAGACTTTTTTTTAATGCTAGAACAAAGTGGTGGGGAGGGTAGGCATTTACAAAGATACTTAAAGCATATGTGTCTGCCTTCATTCAGCTTCTACCTCAGAGATTATATATTTGTGCATACATATACATATGTGTGTATATGCATATACATCACACACAGGACAATATACTGAGCAATATATAGTGTTATATATAATAACATAATATATAAATAAGTGTGTACACATCCATATTGGGCATATGTGCACATTGTACACTGTACATATATACATACATGTATGCTTGTCTGTATGAACATGTGTGTGGTATATATATACACATGCACAAGTATATATATGCACATGCATATATAAATCACCTCTGGAGTACAAGCTCAATGCAGGCAGAGACATATGCTTTAAGCATCTTTGTAAATGCCTACTGTTCCTACTTTATATTGTGCTGGGAATATTAGATGTACTAAACTGGGGAAATCTCCTAAAAGTTTGTAAAAGTCACTTCCTAATTTTTCTTGTGTACAGAGCTTCCTTAGCAGTTGATTCTCCTTCAGGGGTATGACTTGCTGGCCTAGAAAAACATCCAAAACTAAGATAATAGATAGCAAAAGTAAAATTGCTTACAGTTTGCTCCCTTTGCCACCAGCTGTCTTTCCTTAAAAGCCTGTGAGCTAGAGATATAGAAATCCTACATTCATTTGTCAAAAAGTAGAACATAACTGAAGGGACTGAAGAACAGCAAAATAAAGGCCAGTACCATTTCTCTACTTTGTCCACTGTCCTAAACTTTCTCCCAAGGCACTATTTGTCTGAACCAAACTTTTTCTCTCCCTAGAAAGAGGAACATCTCCCTGCCCTTTTTTTTTTTTTTTTTTTTTTGCTTTTTGGAGGGCAGTTGGGGTTAAGTAACTTGCCCAAGGTCACACGGCTAGTTTTTTGTGTTAAGTGTCTGAGGCCGGATTTGAACTCAGGTACTCCTGACTCCAGGGCCGGTGCTCTATTCACTGTGCCACCTAGCCGCCCCGACTGTGCCACCTAGCCGCCCCTCCCTGCCCCTTCTTTAATCCTCTATTTGTTGGTCATGAATAAAATATCCATATAAGTTAACTCTTTTATTGGTCAACATGTGTTACATAGTAAATAAATTAAATCTAAATTGAAAGTAACATTCAATCCAATTCAATTAAATAAACATTTATTAAATATCTATGTGCCAGGCACTGTACTAAGACCTGGGAATGCAAAACAAGAAAGACAGTCTCTTCCCTCAAGAATTATAATCAAAGGAAGACAGCTGTATCAGCCAGCGCCCCCTAGCATGCCCAGGATGGCTGCTAGCACAGGTTCTTAGATCTGCTTTTCTAAAGGAAAGCAACTCAAAAGGGGTTAACAATTTTACTTTAATCAATCAAATATATATCATTTACTTAGTTCAGGGGAAAAAGTCAGCACCCTGAACTTCAGAGAATGCAAGCAGAATACAAACAGAAGTTACAAGCAGACAAAGAAACAGATCAGCAGATGGGCTTCCAGCCACCTGACCATTACATCATAACTGGTCAGTTACCAGAGCAGGAAGCACCAACATCTGAGTTTTCAAAGCCAGGGTGGTTCAATGGCTGCCCAGAGTCTCATCTGGCCAAATCACACACTTCTGAAAGTGAGCCCCAAAGCAAAACCTCACATCAGGGTATATATATATATATATATATATCCTTGTCCTGGATCAGAGAATGTCACAATCCTCTTGACCCATTGCCCAATCACAAAGTAACAAGGTGTGGGCATTCTTGAAGAACAAGCCTCCCACCACAGGCTCCATGTGACTACATTCAGCCAATTAGGGGGCAGAGTTTGCTTTCAAATCAGAACCACATAAGCCTATCAAAGGCAGGGAAGATCTTCAGATTCCCATAACAATAACACACAAAAGGAAGTTCTATAGAAACCAAGCTGAGTGGCTGGTGGAAAACTGAGAGTTACTTGGAAAGTTTGGAAAGTTCTGGGCCCTCTATAAAGCAAAGCTTTGGGGGGAACATGTTGCTCCATCCTCCAGTCGCTCAATTTGAGGAGGGAGGCAACTGAGGGAGTTGAGAAGGCATTAAGTATCAAAAATGCAGTCATATTGTCTGGTATCTTAACATTATAGTAAACAAATCTGAACATCTTGATTACTAAGATCTCTCCTTTGACAGCATTCATTTCTTTGGAAATGAAGATTTCTAGGGCTGTGATTGTAGCAAAGGACCTTCTGTCATATGACCTCTGAAAGTTTCTCATTTCTTATTTCTCAATAACTGTTTCCACACCTCAGTACATGCAAATATGTATGGCTTCCTGGCCTCTGTGTCTTCCTCCTGCTTTCTTGCCTTAAATGTCCTCAGCTCCTTCCTTCCACCACAAACCCTCTTTCTAAAGGTGGGAGGGGGCAATCTTTGGGAGTCGATGTCACCCTACTTCATCTGTGGTGGTGGAGTCAGTACCTTCCCTAAGACTTTCTTCCCTATTGGGTGCTGCTGCTAAACTAGGACTTAGCAGTATGTGCATATACACACAGTATGGATATGTACATGTATATATAGATATATGCTCATATGTATACATAAATACATAATAAAATAGAATGGCTTATTCATCTAAAGAAGTTTTTTTGTAAATCATAATAAATGATTTCTATCCAGGGAAATAAGAATTTGGTTTCAAGATATAGTTATTAGAAGAAAAAGTTTTACTAAAATGTATAGATGAAAAGACAAAAAGACAGGTAACAGCCTTTGTCATTAGCAGGCATACTGCTAGGAGAGGGAGAATTTTTTGTATTCCCAGGTCTTAGGCAGTACATTGCACATAGAAAATGCTGAATAAATTCTTGTTAAATGATTGATTGATTGACTTATTAGTTAAAACCTTGATGGTTCCTTGCCTCACTTAAGATAGCTCTGTTTCTTTATTTTTAACCATTTTACATGTCTAAGCATTTTGTTAGAATGATAAAATTTACTTGCGATAGAAGTTTCTTTGATGTGAATATATAATCTGAGAGCATTTTATTTATAATAGAACTTTATGTATTTTCCTATTTTTATTTTATTTGTTGCTTGAAGGTATTTTTTCTCCTCAAGTATAACGATGCCATAAAGTTAACAGATGCTGAAAATGAAGTGCTAAAAACACTAATGTTATTTTTAGGGAGTAGAAATTGCAAGTGGTGATGTCTTTTAAAAGGTAATTTAAATCCACAAATAAAATATAAGTAGTACTTTTATCTTTTTTTCACTATATTAGGGAAGGCAGTAACCATGTATATATGCTAAATTGCTTCATATTTACATGAGAAAATATCCATTTCACTGAAACGTTGTTGTAGGAGAATGATGTACTATTAATCCAGCTAGGACTCATGGCTGGAAGACTAGAAGATCTTGCCTCAAAGGCTAGTTTTTTTCCCTTAAAAAGAAAATCAAACTATTCTTGAGACCATTCAGGAAACCAAGGCTTGGACTATTGTTAATAGTTTTTCAGTTTCTTAATGCAAAAGCAGTTTGGGTTCCTCCGGTTGGACAGACTTCTCAGTGCCCTGTGAAAGAGTCAACACACCCTACTCCCTGGGAGTTAAGAAAGTTCATCAAAAGTGTAGGTAAAGGAAGCTATGCTCAAATGAACCAGCGCTGCCAGGGATGTAACTTTGCTGAAAACCCATTCCATGCAATTTTTAAATAAATGCTACATGGTATATGAGCATTTTGTTGTTGTTGTTCAGGCCCAAGACTCGTATGCCCTAAATCACAACTAACCCAAATTATATACATTATAAAATAAAGTTTGTTTCTGACCTCTCCCTCCCAACCATCTATCCCTTTAAATGGTGAATCAATCCAAACAAAGTAGGATAGAAAAACCACTAGAGAGTTTCCCCCAAGCCTTGACAGAGGTAAAGCTAAGGCAGGGCAGCCAGAACTTTAGTCCAGATTCTGACATGGAGGTGGAGAAGCATTACTTTCTGAGGAGAGTATACTTTCTTCCCTCAGAAGTTCCTTTGTTTTCTGGGCCTTCATTCCTGCAGCTATAGGGCAGTGAAAGGGAGCAGAGACTTATGGTAGCAGATCCACAAGCTACCCCTTTTCCCAGGCATTAGTCTCAGGGAACCAAAAATTTGAACTGGGAAATGGGTCCTTGGTGTGGGCTGGTTCATTCAAGCCCTTTTTCTCCTCTTTAAATTAGCAAGTATCTCACCTCAATGAGACTGGATTCAGAAAGATCTGACTTCAAAAGTGGCCTCAGACACTTACTAGTTGTATTACTTGACCTCAATCTGGATCAGTTTCCTCAAATGGAAAATGAAGAGAATATCGCTTCATAGGGTAGTTGTAAGGATCAAATGAGATGATATTGGTGAAGTACACAATACCTAGCACATAGCAGACACTTTAAAAATGCTTATTCCTTTTCTCCTTCTCCTTACCCTGCTCCAGGGAAGCATTGGTCACCCAGATGGATCAGTGCTGAGTGAAGAGTTTGGAGTTAGGAAGACTTATCGTCATGAGTTTAAAACCAGCCTGAGACACTAACTAGTTGTGTGACCCTGGGCAAATCACTTAATCCTGTTTGCCTAAAATCAGTTGAAGTAGAAATTGGCGAGCCACTTCAGGACCTTGTAAAGCCAAGCATGAGCAACTTTCCAGAGGACTGCTATTGTGAATAGCTTTAAGGATTTGATCACACAGTATAGTGAACTCTATTCAGCAGTAAACTAAAGCAAAACATTTACAGAAGCCAAAGTACAGCATTCACAATGATATAACATAACAACTTATCACTAAAGTGGTCACATAATTTTAAGCAAAAGATATCATTTAGTAAGTCCTTAACTCAATTGTCCTTGCGGAGCAAGCCTCCTTGAGGGACGCAAAAGTACAAAGGTCAAAGTTTTCCACCCCTAGGTTACATGTCTTAATCTCTCAGTCCAAAAGTATTCTTTCTTCTTGATTGGACATTAGTTTCCAATCATCCTTAACTCAATCATCCTTAAGAGATACAAAGTACAGAGTACAAAGTTCTCCCACCCCCTAGACCACAGTAAATCATGATCTTCTCAGTCAGCATTAAGTAGCCAAGTTGAGGTCTTTTCATCTTGACTCAGGGTTTGCTCCCAAATTCCAAGGGTTCCTCTTCCATAGTCCCATATTTTGCCTGAATTTACCTGTCGTCTGGGTTCAAAGGCAGGCAGCTCTCAGCTCCTCGTCCAGTTCCTCATCCAGGTCCTTGTCCCGCTCTTCTTCAAGTTCCTGTTCCATACTGAAGTTCACAGTGTCCAGTCCACCTCAAGTTGTTCATAGTTTCTGTTTTTTGCCAGCATCATCATCAATTCACTTTCTGCCTGTGCAATCAACACATACCAGAAGACAGTGTCTCTTTCTGAAAAATCAACACAATCATCAGTAATGTCTCAGGACCTCTGAAAATATCAGTAAGACCCTCCTTCACGATTTAAGTAAACAAACAACAAGAAAGTCTTCTTTCAGGGCTTCCAAATGAGCAATAAGGTCCCAGGGCTTCTGTAACAACAGCAGTGTCTTCTGTCAGCAGACTGATCTGACAAAGTAACATCAACACAGACAGACCAAGTTCCGACTCCACAACCGTGCTTCCTACCAGTTCTGCTCTCTCCCAGCTTGGGCTTCTCCTTATATATAGTCATTAGCTCCTTCCTTTTCCACCCTTGCTGGTGCATAAGCAAGTTCCTCTCACTGTGGAGTTCACAAGTTCTGTTTCTTAACAAAGATTTGATATAATCATGGGCAAGGCTCAAAAGGATCTTGAACTGAAACAAAGTGCTAAATAATTAAATAGCTGAAACAAGGCACTATGTACTTCTTTGTGGACAACAAAGAAAAGCATTTCCTTCCTCTCTGGAGAAAGCTAAAATTCCTCCTGCAAGTAGCCCAGTACTCCCAAAGGACAAGAGTGGGAAGGTAGTGTATGAAATGTTCTGTCTCATAAAAAATGAGTTAAGTTTCCAATTCCAGCATCAGGTTTCATCTATTTACTATACACATTGTCATTACACTGTTTTATTCTGATGCTTATTTGGGTTAAAAAAAAATACAGAGATCTAACCAAGTATTCTGTGCATTACAAAACTATTGACCTTTGAATGACTTTATTTGCAAGTCAATTAATATTCAGCATGAAATACATTCTAATATGAAATCATTCATACACTCAATAATGTATTGTCTGCTTACATAAACACACACGACTCCTGAAAATATTTTGAAATAAGACCAAATTTTTTATTTATGACTTTGACCAACTTACAGTCATAAATTAGAAAACATTCTATGGTTATTTATTCAAGAAGTCATCTAAAGCAGGATGGAAATGAATGTGTGTGTACACACATATTTATTGGTGTATACACACACATTTTTTGTTATTGAGTTGTTTCAGTCATGTTTGACTCTCTGTGACCCTATTTGGGGTTCTCTTGGCAAAGATATTGGAGTGATTTGCCTTTTACTTTTCCAGATCATTTTACATGAGGAAATTGAGGCAAACAAAGTTAAGTTATTTGTCCAGAGTCACGCAGCTAGTAATTATCTGAGTTCAGATTTGAACTCAAGTCCTCCTGACACACGGCCTGGTACTCTATCCACTGTACTACCTAGCTGCTCCATATATACATATACTCACATATGTATATATATCATCAATCAATCAATCAATCAATCAATCTATCTGTCTATCATCTATCTATCTTTCTATCTATCTATCTATCTATCTAATCTATCTATCTGTCATCCAACTAAATTTCAGATTCCTCCAAAGAGAGATGGAGGGGACAAGATCTTGGTATATATCTAGTGGTGCCTAGAGCTATTTATATCTGTATTTAAAGAAGGGTAGCTAGGTAGCACAGTGGATAGAGTGCCAGGCCTGGAGCTGGGAAGTTTAATATGGCCTCAGAAACTTACTAGCTATATGACCTTAGGCAAGTAGCTTATCGTTGTTTACCTCAGTTTCCTCATCTTGTAAAATGAGCTAGAGAAGGAAATGCAAGCTACTCCAATATCTTTGCCAAGAATATCCCAAATGGAGTCACAAAGAGTCAGATATGACTGAAAAGTGACTGAACAACAACAATATATGAAGAGAACTCATAAAACCTTTCATATATCATACTTTAAGTTTTTCACTCAAAAAAGTAGCATATGTCATATCCATCTATTCTGCTTTCTGACTCATTGCATAGATTTGTAAACAAGAAGAACTTGAGTAGCTCTAAAGCTAGGATTCTTAATATTTTTTCTGCGTCATGGGACTCTTTTGACAGTTTGGTAAAGTCTATAGACCCCTTCTTAGAAAAAATATTTTTGAATGCATAAAATAGAATACGCAAGACTGTAAGGGAAATAATCATATTTAAGTCCTCTTATGAAGATATTAAAAAAATAAAAACAAACTCCTAGACCCCATGTCAAGAACAATTGATTTAAAAGGTCTCTTTAGCCTGTGATTTTAAATAGTAATGGAGGTTGAGTAATGGTGGTTAATTATAGACAATGAATGTCAATGATTATTTTCTGAAGTCTGGGAAATCATCAAAGAAATCAAATAGTAAACAAATGTAGGCACAGCGTATGCTAGTTAAGTGTCACAGTTAATGGTCCTCAGAATTAAAAACAAAACAAAACTGAACTCCAGGAAGGCAATGATTAGAGACAGTTGAAGATCAATAATTGAAATATTCTCAATTAAAATGTAATCAATATATTAAAATAATCTCAAGCAGAGGAAAAGTATGGTTATAAATAAAATGCAAATCCTTTATAAATTAGATTTTTTAATGTTAAAGAAGAGTTTACTAAAGCAAAACTTTTTAAAAGAGCACTTAAAATATACAATACAGTGTGATTCAAGCATATTGAACAGACACACATATATTATACATACATTTTTATTGGATAACATAATAAAGAAGAATTGTTTTGGTTCAATTTAGCAAATCAGGGCTCAGTTCTGAACTAAAGAAATGGTGCTTGACTAAGAAAAATAATCCCTAATTTCTCAACAGTTGGTGCAGTTTAGGCTGAAAGTATCAGATTATTTTTCCTTGAACTTAAATGCAATTCTTGAATGTATATGCTATGTTTGTATATTATGTAGAAATTTCATTAGTTTTCATTCTAAAACCTACAATATTCACTTCAGACACTGTTTATTTCCACTTTCAGTCTATTGCTAGTCAGTGTTTTGAAGGTACATAGCAAAGGCTAATGTATTGTTAAATAGGATGGAAAAATTATAAACTGGGAAAAAGAGACATTAAAGAACACAAATACACTACTCTGATCATGTGTCCTAATCATTAATAACATTTCCTAGGAAAGAAATATAAAATATTACAGAAACTGAAGTTCATGAATTATGTATAGCCACAAAGGCCCTTGGAAAACATGGAAATTTCAGGCCTTAAATCATGACATCTAGAACTAGCTCTATTATTTTATTTGTCTTTTAATGAATGATTTGCATTGACATTTCACAATGCATTCATATAGTTCCACAAAATTTTGTTAAAAAAATGAAGATACAGTATCGTAATTGCCGTGTTTGTGCTTTAGTTCTTAGAAACCAGTATATTAAGAATGTGCTAAGCAGTGGTTATTTTTAATAACACAGTGACTATTTTTAAGTTAATTTAATATTCTAATATTGCTTTAAAAAGAAAACAGGAATTTTTCATAATAGTTTGCAAATTGACTGAGGAGTCCAAAACATGATATAATTCCTTCAGGATTTTGTAATGAGTACAGTCAACTTTTGTCTATAAAATAACAGGTTAATATTTTTGACCTCAGTGATGAGGTGCAGGCTCTGGGAGCCCCCTTGAGCTCCCTTGAATCTTCTCATGTGAGGCATTTGCCTGAGGCCATGGGCCTTAAATTGTGATTCTGCCCAAGTCTTTAGCCCTCCTTTGTCCAGCAGTTTCCCACACTTGATACTCTGGTTCCACCCTTGAACTATCCTAGCCCACCACTGTCTGTTAGCTCCAGGTAGCTAGCCTCCAGCAACTTCCCACCCTTAATCACTCATTACTTGAGTCTAACCTCATCTGAGTCCTGAAGACCTTCTCCAAACTCATTACTCGAGTCTGACCTCATCTGACTACTCCTGAAGACCCTCCCCAAACTCCTCCTCTAGAACACCCCTAGATTCCTTCCACAAATTTTCTGTGCATAAGACTCCACATTCCCTCCATGTGGTGTGAGAGCACCATATAATGACCTAGCACAGACTTACTCTGTATCAGTCTTCCTCTGGACAGCTTGCCCAGTGCAAGCATTATAGATATAGAAGTTCCTTAAGTGTCTACCCAATATGGCAAACTTGCAATAAACTTTGCTTTTCTCTGTCTGAGAGAAGACTTGACTTGAATTCATTTGGCAGGACCTGGCATGTTGATATTTTGGGGTACTGAGTACCCCTAACCCTGACCCTCTACTGGTAACCACATCAACAGGACCTTTTTCACTAAGTCTGAGTAATCTTAGAGGTTCTCTTCAGATGTATTTCATTCATTGGTTTCAGAAAATTATTTTTCTTCCTCTTATTTTGACTTCAGGTGGTATTTTCCCTTTTTTTCTTTGAGGAAGATAGCTCAAGTTCTTTTCAATTGTTCACTTCCAGGTTCCCTCCACCCCCCATTTTAACTTTATCTACCACAAAAAAATTGAGGAATTTTAGATGCAGAATTTCATAGAAAATGGAGTAGAAAAAAAATCATAGGGGCCTTTAGGGATTCATATCTAGTCTATCCCTTTACTAGATTGGCCTTATTGATTATTTTTTTATAGGTTACCATTGGTATATCACTGAAGCTTACTCTTAGCTTTTTTCTTTTTCCTGAAAAGTATAATTTAGTTCCCCTAAATTTTCTTTAAAAACAAAGCTTTGTTATTGACAGGGGAATAAGACCAGGTAACCCTTCTCTCCACCAATTTTACTTGAATTTTCCCTCAAAGTCAAGTCACTGGCATTCACCTGAGGCATAGACCCATCCAGGAAATTCTCTCAATTGACCTTTCATTCTGGCTTATACCCA
The DNA here is from genome assembly GCA_028646575.1 of Pseudocheirus occidentalis. Lineage (NCBI taxonomy): Eukaryota > Metazoa > Chordata > Mammalia > Diprotodontia > Pseudocheiridae > Pseudocheirus > Pseudocheirus occidentalis. The sequence continues at coordinate 64,829,742 of CM053600.1, read as the reverse complement.
GTCTCCCAAATCTTGGTTACTTATGAGGTACAGGCTCTGGGAAACCTTTTGAACTCTGATTGAATCTTCCCACTTGATGAGGCATTTTCATGAAGCCATAAGCTTTTCATTGTGGCTCTGCCCAGAGCTCTGTTACTACCCTAGTCCTCAATTGTCCATCTACTTCCCACCCTTGAGCCTATCAAAATATCAATACACCCTTGAACTAGCATAGCCCACCTTCCTCTGTTGGCTCCAGGTCGCCTCCAGCAACTTCCCACGATTACTTATTTACCTTATTAACTCCTCCTGAAGACTCTCCCCAAACTCCTCCTCTTGACCACCTCTAGCTTTCTCCCACAACCCTTCTGTATATAAGCCCCTATTTGCCTCCATGTGTGTAAGAGGGTCATTTTGAGGTGGTATTTTGGAGTCTATATCTCAACGTTTTATTGTTACCCTTTTCAGTTACCTTTAATCTAGCCCAACCTTTCATTGTTTGTTACCTCCAGATCAACTCCCAGGTACTTCCCACTCTGAATCCCATCTAGACCCCATTCTCCCTTGGCTATGTGGTCTAGGTCCCTGGTGTTGAGGTATAGGGTTAGGGGTGCATGAGACCCCAAAATACCAACACACTGGGTCCTGCTGAATGAATTCAACTCAAGTCTTCTCTTAGCCAAAGGAAAGCAAAGTTTATTAAAGATTCACTATAATGGGTAGACTGTTAAGAAGTCTTCGATATCTGTGATGCTTGCATTAGACAAGTGGACCAGAATAATCTGACACAGAGCGAGTCTGCATTAGATAATTCTCCAGCCCCTTCATGGAGGCAAGATGAATCTTACATGAATAAAGGTTGTGGGAGGAATCTAGGGGTGGTCTAGAGGAGGAGTTGGGTAGGAGGGTCTTTAGGAGGCCTCAAATGAGGTCAGACTCCAGTAATGAGATTAAGGATGGGAAGTAGCTGGAGGCTACCTGGGGATGACAGATGATGGTGGGCTAGGCTAGTTTAAGGCATAGATATTTTGGGGGAGATCCAGGGTGGGAAGTAGCTGGACAAAGGAGGGTTAGTCTAGTAACAGAGATTTGGGCCCAGCTGTAATGAAAGGCTTATGGCCTCAGCCTAATGCCTCATCAAATGGGAAGATTCAAGGAGAGTTTAAGGGGGTTTCCAGAGCCTGTACCTCATGACTGGAGTTCACCTAGGACACCCAATCCCTCTGTTACCTCCCAGTCACAGCAGACTACTTGACCACTCCTTGATCCTTTGCACAATCTTTCTGTATATAAGATCCATCTCACCTCCATTAAGGTGCTTCAGTTCCTTAAGAGTCTAGCCAATGATTCAGATTCAATCTGGCCAATGCTGCAGATTTTTAAGAATCATGCCCACCCTGACTAATAAACCTTGTCTTTGGCTGAAAGAAGGCTTGGGTAAAAATCATCTGAGGCAGGAATGTGTATCACTGTTTCAGAATCCCAGCACCCCTATAACTAAACATCATAACTTCTGTAAACCCCCAAACTGTTGATTATGAATGAATCAACATTAAGATTTTGTAGTCTAGTAGTTAGAAGAAATAATTGTCATCAGAATTTGCTATAGTTCAGTTTTATGGCACTAAGATCCTGCTTCCTTTTTACTTCTAGATCAGAATTTACAACTGTTGCAGATTATATGGAGAACAATTGGTGTGTAGGCTCAAGCACCACCATCCTTTCTTCCTTTTACAAGTGATACATATTTTATTTCTGAATAGGAGAAAAGAGGAGAGGATAGTAAGAGTTCCCAAGTCAAAGGGCAACAAAAAAAAAATATTAGCTGGAAGCTTGTATTTTAAATAAATAGCCTTGGCATTGTTAAACTCAGTAGACTAAATCTGACCTTGTCTCCATTCCCAGACCCATGGATTGCCTAAGTAGGACCAGACAGGATCACTTCCAGCCTCTGACTAATTTTTGTAAATCTTCCAAATTCTTTCCTCCAGAGATTCCCAAGCTTTCTTTGTTATTCCAAAGGTGAGATACTCTTAAACCTTTCCCAACTGCAGGTTTCCTGGTCCCTCTGCCTAAACCTCTCCTTCTGGCAACCTAGCCAATCCTTCTGCCTAAACCCTCCCACCTGTAGCTTGGACATCTCCCCTGTCTTATTGCCATATATAATTCCTGTTTCCAGCCCCCATCCTTGTGTACTCCAGCACTTTCTATGTGGTACAGTGAGTTACAGCTCAATTGTCTTGAATAAAGACCTCAGTTTTGCTATATTGGAGGTTTTCTCATTGGGGTCAGAAATGGGATTTGAAGACCCCTGCCTAGTCAAACTCTATCTTGATCCCACACAGTTGGTACCAATCGGAATCTTTTGTGTTCCTGTCTGGATTCAGTTCAATAGCTGTGGCCTGGGTGAGTATTTCAAAGTCAGAACTCATGTGTCTTTTCTCTTGAGTTCCCACAGCTCTTGAATCAGGAGTTTGGCTATTTGATGCCCAAGGATAACTTGGTAACTTGCATCCACTCTGACAGATTTCCCTAAAAAGGGATGGCTGCAGTTTGTAATAATGGGACCGTATGTGGCCACTCTAACATGTCACAAAATGCTGCCAGGCTCTGTTTTCAAATTATGGACTCTTTGTTTGTGAGTACTTGGAAAACTGGCAGAATTTAACTAAATCTGACTTGTGACACTAATAACAACTGTGGGGTGTCCTTTTTGAGTTTACTCTGTTTCTGTTGGCTCAAAGATTAAGGATCTTTTCCCAATGGCCCCTTCCTCCTCTGACAAGAGGCTTACTCTCTCTCTCTTTAAAAAAAAAAAAGACCTTTATTTTGGTCTCATTGACAGGGTTTCTAGGATACAGAAGGAGATTTAATTTGTGTATGCTAAATTATTTTTAATACTGTTTTTACTGTCTTTGTGTCCATCCTTGTGGAGAGCTATTTGTGTTAAATGTGCTCTTTGTGTGTCTCTGAGTACAAGACCAGTCACTTTTTTTCCTTCCTTTTCCCCACCCATTAATTTGAAGAATTACCTTATCTTTGCTCTGAACTTTACCATTCTGTCTTTCAAAGTAGAATTGTCAAAAAGGCAATTTACACACAGAGGCAGTTAGAGGGTGACTACAGCTTGATTTTTTTTTAAAGCTGTGTTTAAGAAATTTGCTTAAACTTTAATTGGCAAGTGATCTCCAATATTAGAAATTGTAAATTGAGTTTAAATTGAACCCCAAAATTAAGGTTTGTAGATAATGTTTAATTTAAATCTAGGGAAATGTCCAGCTTCTCAGTCACCAGAGTTTTAACTAACAGGTCCATTTGGGAGGCTAGGTGGCACAGTTTATAAAGCAATGGCCCTGGAATCAGGAGGACCTGAGATCAAATCCTGCCTTAAACACATACCACTTACTAGCCTTGTGACCTTGGGCAAGTCACTTAACCCCAATTGCCCTGCCTTCCTCCCTTCGATAAACAAAAACAATAAAAATGAGTTCATTGATAATAATGAACTTTTTTTGAAATGGTAACAGTAGACAGGTCTTAGATAGATTGAGAATATATCATTTTGTAATATAGATAGTTATAATTTTAGTTTTAAGTTAAATGTGTCCTAATGAGATGCTTTGGAAAAGCCAAGATTTTTGATATTTGTCCCTAAGACAAAGTATTTAAATATTTCATGGATCTGGAAATTTGTTAATTGCATGATCACGAACAAATTACCTTGGTTTACCATTTTGTAATGTGGTTATTTGATAATTTTAAATCGGTATTCTTTTGGATATCTTTAGGGATATAGATTAGAATGTTATAGGTACATTTGTTAAAAAGATTGATGTCAAGTCCTTGAAACTGCTTGTTTAGAAATGCAAAAGATATTTATAATTTTTTTTACTGTGAATTTGAAATGTCAGGAGTGAAGAGGAGCCCAAAGACAGTTATGATGGGACCGCTCCCCCCTTTTTGAGCTCTCCTTGATTCTTTGGCTCTGGGAAAGTAAACCTTCCCAGGGAAGACATTTGCCTTCGGTCATGAGCCTTGAGATGCAGCTCTGCCCAAGTCTTTAACTTGATTTGTTCCAATAGTTTCCCACCCTTGAACTGGCCTGGCTCACCATTGTCTATGGTCACCAGGTAGCCTCCAGCAACTTCCCACCGTGAACCACTCAACCTAACCTGAAGAGGAGCCCAAAGAGGGTTAGGGCTGCCTGAAACCCCAAAATACCAACATGCCGGGTCCTGCTGAAAGAATTCCACTCAAGTCTTCTCAGCCAAGGAAAAAGTAAAGTTTGTTGAAAGTTCAAGTTCGCCACGTGGGGTGCTAGGCCATTTAAAGGTGCTCTCACGGGGCAAGTCTATACTAAGCTATCTCATGGTGCTCTCACAGAGCACTATTCCATAGTGCTCTCACTGAGCAAAGTCTATACTAAACTATTTCAGGGCGCTCTCCCACCACATGGAGGGAAGATGGGATTCTATATACAGAAAGGTTGTGGGAGGAATCTAGGGGTGGTCCAGAGGAGGAGATTGGGGAGGGTCTTCAGGAGGAGTCAGATGAGGTCGGACTTCAGTAGGGAGGGCCATCAGGAGTCAAGAGGAGATCAGACTCCAGTAATGAGTGATTAAGGGTGGGAAGTTGCTGGAGGCTACCTGGAGACCATAGACAATGGTGGGCCAGGCCAGTTCAAGGGTGGGAACAGGAACATTAAGGGTGGGAAACTATTGGAACAAAGGGGGCTAAAGACTTGGGCAGAGCTGCATCTCAAGGCTCATGACCTCAGGCAAATGTCTTCCCTGGGAAGGTTTACTTTCCCAGGGCCTATACCTCAAAGAATCAAGGAGAGCTCAAAAAGGGGGGAGGGGTCCCAGATTCTACACCTCATCAGAGTATATTTTAGATATTGAAATTCCTAAATTATATATCCAATAGAATATTAGAATAGAATAGAATATCTAATTGAGCTATCTAAATAATGAAAAGCACAGTCTTCGAATTTTGCTAGTGGAGACTCCAAAATACCAACACACCGGGTCCTGCCAAATGAATTTGGCTGAAGCCTTTTCAGCCAAAGAAAAGTAAAGTTTATTAAAAGTTCATTAAAAGTTCGTTGTATTGAGTAGACTCTAAGGAGCCTAGGTATCTGTCAGGCTTGCATTGGGCAAACAGCCAGAGTAAGTCTGTGCTAGGTCATTCTGTGGTGATCTCAAACACACATGGGGTCAAGATACAGAAAAGTTGTGGCAGGAATTTAGGGGTGGTCTAGAGGAGGAGTTTGGGGAGGGTCTTCAGGAGGAGTTATTGAGGTCAATGCAAGGGTGGATTAATATTATGATAGGCTCCAGGATGGGAAGTTAGAGGGATGATGGACGGCTTAGGCTAGTAACAGGTCTGGGCTTAGGCTACTAACAGGTCTGGGTGGAGACACAATGAAAAGCTTATGGCCTCATGCAAATGCCTCATCAAGTGTGAAGATTCAATCAGAGTTCAAGGGGTTTCCCCGGAGTCTGTACCTCAAAGATTCAAGGAGAGCCAAGGGGGTTCCCACAGCCCACACCTCATCAATACATCAAGCTTGGCCTAGTTTTTTTTACAGCCTATCTTTCTTAGTAATATCTGGAGATGATTAGAAGTTTGCCAATAGCTCTGTTGATATGGTATAAGGTTTTATAACCAAGGTGGAACCAGGGGAAATTTACAAAATGGCATACAATTGAGAAAGTAAGTTCCACCTACATTTATTTAGCTGTATTAAAGTCACATCTTAAACTTCGTAACAAAGCATCTAGCCTAGAGAACCCAAAAACTCTAATAGAGGTTTGGAGAGTGGCAATCAGGAGAGCTTAAAAGACCCCTGGGTTTTCGGTACTAGGTCATACAGGCTTTAGTAAACTTCTCTGTTGAAGAATTGGAGGAAAGGCTGGCCCCAGGCATTTTGTCCTCCACCCATTCTTTGTCTTACTGCTTTGCAGCTGAGAGACTTTACCATTATCTGGTAAAACTCCAAAATAGGTCTGCTAAGGAAATGATATCACTCCTTGTTAATGACTCTCAAAGTCCAGAACACTTGAGTTCAAGTATCCTCTCTGGGATAATCCCTCAGCATAATGACAGTGTGACCCTGGGCAAATCACTTGGCCTCTCCATGTAAATGGCAAGAAAATTAAAAAAAAAAAATCCTGCAAACTTGAGGCTTTCCTAATAGATCAGGGAAACTTGTTCTACTTAGCCTTGGTGCTGTTTCACAGTTTTTCTCAATAGCTCTGTTAAGCAGTTTCTTAATCTAAAGTCAGATGAACACATATTTAAACTTTTTAGGGAAAAACTTGAATTTGGAGCAATAAGTGATTTTTTTTTGCTTTTTGGAGGGTATTTGGGGTTAAGTGACTTGCCCCCCAAAGTCATATGGCTAGTAAGCATGTCAAGTGTCTGAGGTCAAATTTGAACTCAGGTTCTCCTGACTTCAGGGTCGATGCTCTATTAACTGTACCACCTAGCTGCCCCCATTAAGGGATTTTAGTGTTAAGTGTCTATGTAAGGAAGGTTTTGGTCTCCTTCCTTTATTAATATATACTTTACTCTTTTAATATATACATGTTTGTTCTTTTCTTTATGGTGATAGTGGCTATTATTGATTATCAATTCTAGCAATGGATACTTCCATGGGTACTCTGGGAAAATATACCCATTGTACTGAAGCCTTAGAACAGCCTGCAACTTGAAGCACTCTACTCTGTTTGGAGACTTGGCGTTTAATACACACCACATGTGTGTTTGTATCATTTAGCTTATACAGCAGTGATAAGTGGAGACTACTTTGAAATTAATCTATCTCTACACATCAAAGCAGAGGAAAATGGTGAAATATTCAAGTGCTAGTATTAATGCTTTTCTGTCTTTGCATAAATTCTGGTCAGGAATTATGGGCAGAAGCATTAGAGATGAAAGTGCTCTTTTGGAGTTGATGAACTGGTTTAAGGTAACACTCCCAGGAATGCTGTATTTGTTGGAAGCCTGCAACTGTTAGCCAGAGTCAAAATGTGTGGGATAGGACCTTAATCAGTCACCCACATTATGATGATAAGGACTGAGAGGAACAAGAAGTTTATCAGATATATATTCCAATGGATAGCCCAAGGAAATCAACAAATGAGCTAATGATAAGTAAATTTTACCTACGTTTTAATGGGACCAAGCTATTAAGCACTCTAAAATTTTACTTGAGAGTTGATATTTTTGAAGGTATTTTACACAAACTCTTTTTGTCTAGCTTTTTTCCAACAGTGTTCATCTTGCTGAGTATAAACAGGTTTCTAATCTAATAATGAACTGGAACTTTGTTGTTTGAGCAACAACCAATCTAGGGGAATACTGAATCTGCTTAGGTTTGAAATTTATTGAAGTGAAGCAAGTGACTTTGTAACCAAATCAGTGATTAATATCATTCCAATTACATATATTACACACAGTAACAATGGTGTGGTAATTAAAAACAAAGTTTACTGTTGCCTGGTTTTTGGGTAAATTTCACAGGTATTTAAAGTTATCATGCTCCTAGTATTCGAATCTTATGATGACTTTGTGTATTTATTTGATGCTTTTTTCAATGATATGTGCTTAAGTAGGTTTTGTTTCTTTACCCAGTGTTTCTGCTAAAGCATATTTATGCTGTTTTAGCCTTTGTCCTTCCATTAAAGTTTTGTTTCATTGCCAGACTTATGAACTTCCATATAATTTATCTACTTTCTAAATGTCCCACATTATTATTCTGGTATTTTTAGGCAAACTGCATTTTCATACCAATTGTGACTTGTATCAGAGCCAATCTTAATGAGGTACTTTCTATCTTTGTTTTTTCTTTCCTCTTGGAAAGGTATGATTACCCTTACAATTATTTTCTAATGAAAGTGTAAAAAGATGCAACTAAAAGCATATTGTGCCTTTTATTAAATCCAGATGACTGAACACTAGTTTAGAAATAAAATAAGGTTCAATCCCTATCTCTGCCACTGGCTCTGTGATCATAGACAAGACAATTAAAATATCAGTACACCACGCCCATGCTCCTTCCTGGCCGCTATCTAACATAGATTGCAGAATACTTGCTAATCTGCATTAGTGGATCAAGTTTCCTCACTGGGAATCCTCAATGAGAACATATGTTTACCCCCTAAAAAATCTTCAGCAATATTAAATGAAATGGACAAATTAGGTCCCATTTTTCACGTTCTGTGGTCCTTTTAAAGGGAAATTGAGAAGTAAAGGGAACCCCATCTTGCAAACCTTTGGAGTACCAGTGAGAAAATGGAAGATTAATTTTTATAAGGGAGACTATAGTTTTTCATTAGTTATTTGGTATGGCTTACAACTGAAACTCTCTCTCATTCTCTGTGATGGTTTTTTGTCTTCATTTTAATTCAGCTACTGTAGAAATATTGCTATAATAACCTCATTGTAGAATAGACAACAGTTAGGGATTACGGCTAATTCTGATAAGGAAAGAATCAGGGTTCTAGGTTATACAATATCCTTAAAGGCAACAAATCTGTCCCTGGGACCTGATTGTCTCCTTGTGTCCCTTGATGAAGCTTCTGGACATAAAAAAGAATAAAAAAAAATTACTGTGCATATAGACAAGCCTCTTCCAAGTAGTGGATATTTGAAGACAACATGAATCAGTTTACCAGTCTGTGGTAAGAACAATTTCAAATATGGAGAGGAGGGGGATAGTTTCTATGGAGACTAAGTGTCATTACCTTTGCTTCATAACTTGTGTTAAAAATTAAATAAACTTCCTTTTGCTAACCATACAATGATTATGGTTGTTTTGTTCATGAAATTCTGAAATTGTACCTAAATTAACATGGTACTATCACCAGGTCCACTCCTGACATTTATGACTTAATTTTTAGGGGCGACTAGGTGACGCAGTGAATAGAGCGCCAGCCCTGGAGTCAGGAGTACCTGAGTTCAAATCTGGCCTCAGACACTTAACAAACACACAAAAAAACTAGCCATGTGACCTTGGGCAAGTCACTTAACCCCAACTGCCCTCCAAAAAAAAAAAGCAA
>CM053600.1:64777417-64820198 GCA_028646575.1 Pseudocheirus occidentalis | reverse complement strand
TTTGTACAGAAACTTTTCAATTCCATGTAATTTCATGGATCATCCATTTTGCATTTTATAATGCTCTCCAACTCTTCTTTGGTCATAAAGTCTTCCCTACTCCACAAATCTGACAGGTAAACTATTCCTTGCTTCCCCAGATTATTTACAGTATCAGCCTTTATACCTAGATCATGCATCCAGTTAGATTTGACTTTGGTGTACGGCATGAGATGATGTAGATCACAACTTTTTTAGTCATTCCCCAACTGATGGGCATACCCGTAACTTCCAGTTCCTTGTCAAAACAAACACAGATGCTATAAATATTTTAGAACATATACACTCTTTCTCTCTTTCTCTAATCTTCTTCGAAAATAGATCCAGTAGCGGTACTGCTAGGTCAAAAGGTATGAATAGTTTAATAACACTTTGAGCATGATTCCCAGATGGCTCTCCACAAACAAGGAATTAATGCCCCAATTTTTCAACATCCTTTCCAACATTTGTCACTTTCCCCTTCTATCATATTAGCCAATCTGGTAGGTATAAAATGACATCTCAAGGTTGTTTTAATTTGCATTTCTCTAATCAATAATGGTTCAGAACATTTTTATATGAGTATAAATTGTTCTGATTTATTCATTAGAAAACTGTCTGCTCATATTTTTTGACTATGTATGAATTAGGGAATCATTTGCATTCTTATAGATTTGACAAAGTTGTAGTTACTATTTGTGGATTCATTTCCATCTTATTTTTACTCACTATTTTCCTTCTCAACCTCTCTTTTTACCCTATCCCTGCTACCTTATCTTTTCTCCTTACCCTCTTATTTTGAACAGCCCTCTAAAAGTACCTCACTTACCTTCTCCTCCATCTTCCTAATCTTATTCTATATATCCTTGTAAAAGTCTCTCTCTGACATTATCCTCCATATTTATCACCTCTCTAGAAGTTTAGAAGATTTCTAAACCTCTTCACATGTACACTTTGTTTCCTTTTCACCCTGGATGAGAATAAAATTCCAACGTTATCAGTGGCCCTCCATACCCACCTGTTTCCCTTCTATTCATTTCTCCTTTCATGCCCCATATTCATGAGATAATTACTCTTTTTTATATTTTCCTACCTATTTTCTTTTTTAGAATTACCATATCTAGTTTAGAATCTCACCACCCTTTCAAACTATCTTAGTAATGATAGTAGTTTTAATAATACTGATAGCATTTTCACATGTCAAAAGTAAACAGTATAACTGTTAGCAGAACCTTATAATTACTCTTTAATGATTTCCCTATATTTCTTCTGAACCCTTTTCATATTGAATTTTCAATTTAATTCTGGTCTTATTGTCACAAATACTTATAAGTTGTTCTCCTGATTCTATAGAACTCTGCATCAGTTCATATTGGTCTTCCCAGGTTTCTCCAAAAACAATTTTGTCATTTCTATTAGTGCAATTATATTCTATTATTTTTATATGCCCCTCCTGGATCACTACCTTGTTTACAGCAGAGGGGCCTGTGTAGTTCAATAAAACTATGACCTGTGATGGAGGTTCCTGAGGAAGGAAAGATCACAGGGGACAAAAGATGATCCAGAGGAGAAAGAAATGGCAAACCACTCTAGTGTCTTTGCAAAAAACAAACAAACAAAGCAAAACCATGAACAGTATAAGCCTTGACAGGCTTTGGGAGAGAGTAGAGAACAGAAGTGCCTAGTATGCTATGGTCCACAGGGTCACGAAGACTCAGGCACAACTGTAAGACTGAACAACAATGACAATATTTAAACATCACACTTTGTTTATACATTATCTAGTTAATTGATTAATACTCATTTTGTATCCATTTTTTTATTCAATAAAAAGTGCTGCTATAAATATCATTGTTCATTTGAATTGATGCAGACATGTACTGAAATTAGTCTTAGGGAAGCCAGGTTTCTAAAGAAAGTATCAGGCTATTTCTCCATCTCTCTGTTTTTCTTTATGCCTTTACCCCTGTTGCACCAGAAACACTGATGGATAGATAGATGATAGATAGATAGATAGATAGATAGATAGATAGATAGATAGATAGATAGATAGATGCAAGTAAAGCAGTTCTTGCCCCCAAGGATATTACCTTTTAATGGAAGAAGATAACATACAAATTGAGGCTTTAAGGGGATGATAGGAGAGTACATAAACATGGCAGTACTTTATTGAGATGGTTATAAAGGTAAGCAGGTTTGTTTTCTAGAAATAAAAGGTTAAAGCCCATCTTTCATAATTGGGAGATATAGAAATAGAGTTCAAGTCTGTGGTAGAGGAAGATGAGAATGATGACCAAAGTGTAGGAAGTATGGTAAAGCAATGGCCAGAAAGTTGTGTAGAGGTTCCCTGTAAGATAATGTGAATATTCACCTATCTTTCAATCTCCAAAACTTTAGGTTTTGGTTTATATCTAGGATCTCTCCAAAATGGTACTCAGTTTACAGAGTAGGATAACTTTTTAATTCTTCTACAAAATAAATACATAGCATACACAAGATTTGTAAGTGTCTATTGATAGAAAATTTAAGCAACAAGTAGTAGTAATATTACTGCTACACTCTCCTAGATATTGGGATTAAAACATTCAGATATGAAATTATTTGTGAGAGTGCTAAATCAATATTTCACATTTTACCTGGGCTCTACATTGTCCAAAAAATTTCCTTCGGGTTCATGTCTTCTTTCTAGTGAGTTTAGGTAGGAATCCTTGCTAGTAGAGAATCTCCTTAGGCTTTGAATGAGGGACCTTGAAGGTCTGACCTCTTTGATTCACAAAGATGAGTCCATGGCTAGAGATGTCTTTCTCAGAATTAGCCTTCAGGCATCCATGCTCAGGAAAGAACCATGAATCAGAAAAAGCAGTGGTTTCCCCAGTTGAGTCCATGTACCCAAGATGCCAAGGTGGAGGGGAAAGTCTAGGAAGGGTGTAGCTATTTGTCACATGGGAGAATTGAAGGAAAAGAGAGATTATCAAAGCTGTGTCTCATTTTTAATTGATGAAAGACCATCCCTAACCCCATCATGGTGGAGATGGAAAAGGGAACAAATAAATGAGCATTGTGTGTGTGTGTGTGTGTGTGTGTGTGTGTGTGTGTGTGTGTGTGTGTATGATGCCAAAGCACCGGGTGTTTTCATCATTGAGCTACATATTTGAACTTTTAAGCAGTCAAACTGCAGACTCAGCACTCCATGGAGTACCCTCCATGAACCAGGGAAAAATATTCTTTCCTCTCCATTTTTATTTTCCCCTTACATCAACTCACTTTCTCACTATCTCACCAAGACAGAAATTTCTTCCTAAGAGGAAAGGAAAGAGAAGCATATTAGCTAATAAAATGATCTTCATATTTTAGTTAGGCTTAAAGGCAAGTACTCATAGCAATAATGGAAAATTCAGCATTTATCTAGACATACAAGAACTCATACACAGTAGGAAAAATCCAAAGCTTGGGATCAGTGCTAATATGTGACTTTCATTTTTATGCTGTTATGCATAGCAATCAAGAGTCCCATTAAGATAAGGAATGAAACTCCATAGTCTGTTGCTGATTATGCACTAAGTTCATTGCTACTTGCTCCCTCAGTAAATGCAATTTCTTTTTTGTAGCTATTGTTGAGAATTATGTATTTTTACAAAAGTATCTTATTTTTGGAGGACTCAGAAATTCCAGTGACTCTAAGGGACAATGTCTCAATAGGGAAAAATAAAACCTCAGTTTCTTACTGACCAGAAAAATTACTAAGTACAAGCAGGGTTAGTGAAGAACCAGCAGCATTAGAAATCTCCTGAAAAAAAATAGCACCATCCACATATGTACATATCAACATTTGCATATTTTCTTTTACTGCTTCATACGCTAAAAGGCTCCATATGGTGAGGAATGTAAGTATGCAGTTTGTTTTTACTTCTTAACAATTTGTGCCTTTTGCTTATTTAACAGCTGTAGCAAATAGGATTGGATCATGACTTGTGAATCTGTCTCATTGAGAAAAAAATAAAAGATACACATTTAAGAGAAAGAAAGAGAGTAAAAGAGACAGACAGATGAAAGATAATGTGGTACAGCGAGTATAAAGGTGATTTTGAAGCTAGGAAGACCTAGGTTCAAGTGCATTCATTGACACATAATAGTTTTATGATCCTTGCCATTATGACTTCTCAATATTTTAGGCAACTTTCTGAAATTGAGCTGCAGAGGAGATACAGATTTTCATTGGTAGAATTTCCTCCCTTGCAAATCCCAAATAACCATGAAATTATGATCCAGTACTTATTTCTATATTTGATACATTTTGTATGCATATATGTGTGGATGTGAATAGTGTGTGTGTGTATGTATGTGTGTGTATATATATATATATATATATATACATATATATATATATATATGATGTAACAGGTTAGTCAAGTGAAGTACTTCTGATCTATTGAAATGTGTACCTCATATAAATCAGGGCATGTATGCTCTGGGGAGACATCTTGTGTGTGTGTGCGTGTGTGTGTGTGTGCGTGTGTGTGTGTGTGTATGTGAGAGAGAGAGAGAGAGAGAGAGAGAAGTAGAGAGAGAGAAAGAGAGCTTATCTGTATCTTAAAATAAATGTATTTTAATATACATTCTTTGACTCTAAATGGAAATAAAAGATCATTCTAGCCAAGAAATAAAAACTTGCTAATATCTGACTCATGCCTTGAGAGTCTGCATTAAAAATGAGGAATTTTTAAAAATTCAGTGTTTCTTTATTAGAAGACCTTAACCACAATAATAATGAAAAGTGATATAGCCCTTTATAGACATTCTAGAATCTAGTTGGAAGAGACATCAGAGTCCCTTTTCAAACATGAAAAGAAGCCTCATTTAAAATATGCCAAACTGCCATCCAATCATGTATTAAAGATTTTTAATGAAGGAGAAACCACTTTATGAAAAGACAATCCATTTCATTTTTGGAAAATTCTAATTGTTAGGAAATTTTTTCTTGATATGTAACTAAAACTTTAGGGACCAAAGAGAACAAATTTAATCCAATTTCTGGATAACTTAAAATATCTTGTAAATCATCTATTCCCTTGGTTAAACTAGTTAGTTTCTTTAACTCTTGTTCCTATGGAATAATATCAAGATCTGGATCCTGGTATCAATATCAATAACAATATCAAGATCTTTATCATGTTGGTAAACTTCCCCTGAATGCTCTCCAGCTTTTCAAAGTTGTTTCTAGAGTTGTTCTTGTAAATGTTTAACAACTGACTCCAAAAAAAAATGCACAAAACTCTTTGGATTTTAATCAGCATGAATATGTTCTTTATCACTTTTTCAAGACTAGACAATCAACAAAACAACAATTCAAGCCTAGCAAATGCTGATTTCTGAGGAGTAAATGGTCACTCTGAGCATTTAGCAGTCAACTCTTTTGAATCAGTTTGAGTTACCTGAAGCACACACTCCATCTTACCCAAACTGTTCCTCTAAGAACTTAACACCACCTTCGAGACATTGTCTGACCAGAGTAAATTTCAGAGAGTCTATCATCACCCACATTCTCAAGTAACCCTTTGATGTAAAGAAGTATAATCTCCATCTAGCAGATGAGAAAGCAATGATTCTGTTATCTACAATCTCATTACCATCTAGAATTTTCTCATATTCATTGGAGAGAAAAGAAATATTTTCCTGTCCTAGAAAATGAGGCATCTTAGATATGACACAGAACAATATTCTCATCTCATAGAATATTACCAACAAATATTTATAGCAATGTCATGATGCCTAAAAACCAAGCAAAATTATGCTGAATAATGGCCCTGACATAAAGAAAGGTAGGTTCCCCATCATGCTTTATGGTAACATATGACACTTTCTGCCCTTTTGTTTCTAGATGCTAACATCAACTCTGAGATTGGTAGGGCAATTGCTCTTGGAATGAGAAAGACCTGGGTTTGAATCCTTCCTTGGATTACTAGGTATGCAATCCTGGGCAAGCAGCTTAACTTCCTACAACTCCTCTGTGAAATGGAATAATAATGATGGTAGCGTTAACTACACAGGATTATTATAATGAGCAAAATTAGGCAATGCAAGTATTTAATAATAAGCATTATTTATTTAGTAATAAATAATATTTAATAATTATTTAATCATTAATCAAACTATTAGTTAATTATCAATTAAATATTATTATATTTTTAATAATTATTTTAAAATAAATACTATTTAATAATAAATAAATTTTATTTAATGAATAAAATCTGAAGTTCTTTTTTTTTAGTATCATAGTCATCTCATTCTTTTCTCTTGAATCACCATGGTAACTACCTTCCAGGGTTTATACATCTCTTCCTCACTCCTAGCTTCTGGACTTTTGATGCCCACTATCTTTTACAGTGGTAGGTAGCAGGACACGTCTTTGAATTACATTACCCCCACTTCATGAGTCACCAGGTTATGACAAAATCCTCCAGGAAATTAAGCAAGAAAATATTGGAGGAACTCCTCTGTACCAAGAGTAATTTATTTCCGAGGTCCATATCTCCTTGACAATGCCAAAAAGTGCTGTATTCTGTGCCTTTTCTACCACTTCATTGAATAACTTGAAAAATCTAGCACTTAGAACAATTCCAGGTACATAGTAGGTTCTTAATATAGACTAGTTGATCAACTTTTCAAATTTCTAATGGCAGTGACCTAATTCTGAATGACTACCATAAACTCCTAAGTAGAATGAACAATTTTTGATGACTTTATTACGTATATGATGCCTCTTTATTGAAATATTGACATATTGTGGATGAAGTTCATTTGGATGTTTCCAATGGAGCAACTGTTGATGCCAGTCTTGGATCTTAGCCACACTATAGTTATTGGGCAGTGCTAAACACTTTCAGTTACATTCACCAAACCAGTAATATCTACCTATTGTTAGCTCATTTTTTTATTCAGGAAGTGAGGTTTATTTGTTCCAAAAGTATTTCTGCACATTCTTAACCCAGTTTGAGAACATCTATCAATTTTCTTCGTTTTTGATTATTAATCTTGTCATATTTGTCTTTGGATAATAAGACCTGTGTCTTGTTAAAATTATGTGAGGTTTTGTTTAAACACATCTATGTCCATTTTACCATGGCTAAAGTATGTGTTGAAATTGGTAATGCATAGGTACTAACTAATCTAAATGTTTCTCATCCATTATGCTTTGTCTTTGGCAAGCCAGTCTCTTAACTTACACAAGCTTCATCTTTCTCCTTAAGAGTTTATTCTCAGTATGCCTTCGTTGGTGAAGATAGATATTTATAAGTATTTCCTTGGTCCATTGGTTCTATTTTTACCTTAAATTCAAGCTCAAAATCTAGTCTCTTTCCTTCCTTAATGCACATTAGGAATTTTATACTGATAAAAGTTCAAATGATATGATATCATTCAGTGGAGCTATATAATTTTATGACATCCTTCCATGTACACCAATAGATTAAAATGACATTTGGTGCAGTCCTCTCTGACTTAAAAATCATTATCCATTATATTCAGAATCATTCTGTCAGTTAACATGGAAGAAGCAAGAATCATTGTCAGCTTTAACTGATTCCTTGTATTTCATATCAAATTTAACATTATGTAAAAAAAATGTTTTTCTAAATAGAGAACTGTTTTCCATATGGGAAGTAAACATTCTAGCACTCTCACTTTACTTACTTATTTATAGTACCCAACAAAACCAGGAGTGAGAAAATGAGTCAAAGGCTTTGCAAGAATAATTAAATAGAAATATTATATTTTTCTTAGCATGAGCATTTTGATCATAAAATTAATAATGAGATTTTAACACCTCTTAGACTTTTTGTCCCACTCTTTTGACTCAAGCAACGTGATTGTTTTCTGAGAATCATGAGGGATTGTCCAGTTCTTAGAGTATGCAGAAATTTTCATTTGCTAGTAGGTTATACGGACCATGAGAAATATTCCCTTCCTGATTTTCATTTTAAGACATAGAAATTTTGTCAACCTATTTTTGACAGAAGTGATGGATAACCTTAAACTGACTAAGGAGATAAAATAGTCTGCATACTAATAATTCAAAAGGATAATCTCTCCCTTTCTTCCTTATAGCCTGTCAAGTGAGAAAGAACAGATATGAGTCACTGAGTAGGGGAAGGGACAGTAATTACAGCTACCTTATTTCCTCACTTAGTTGTAATGTGTCCCTATACACATGGTGATTGTTTTCTTTTGTGTTTAACCCTTTACTAATATTAGGTAAATTAGTATGCAGAGATGAAATGGACTAGGTTAGAACCTTGTGCTATGGTTGCCAAAAAGAACCAGCAGAGGCCCTTCAAAAATAATAGTTGGTTGCAAATACCTGTAGTAGATGCATCCAATGTGTAGCCAGTCCAGTGCAATGACCTGCCTGACCTAGCCCTTAAATGAACTGATCCATCTACCAAGATACCATATCTTGTAATGAACAACCCCCATTGAGGAAAGGAGCAACTCACTCACTGGTAATTTCACATGAAGAAATAAATTGTTTGGGACTCTACAAGGGAAGAAAAAGACCCCCAGAGGTAGAATTGATGAGAAATCTTTCAACCCCATATGTTCTCTATGTGTGATTTGTGTTTCTATACATTTGTGCTTAAAGTTTGAGCCCTCTTTCCCCAGAATCCAAGTATATGAAGACAGGATAGTGTGCCCCTGAAGTGAGCGATGTTTTACAACTTTTGATCTGCTATACATTCTCAATAAACATCTCTTTGTAAAAGGTAATTGAAATCAACTGAATTGATATTTAGATGGTCATTTCAGATGGAGTATTTGTGAGTATTAGAAGCCACAGCTTCACAGGGTCACTACTACAACTTTATTGGAAGAAGTAATCATCCTTTGCTAATCCAAAATATCTGTGCAAGGAATTGCTAGATAAATAAGCCCCAAACTGTAACTACATAAATATGTATAAATTTAATTTTTACTAATATGGCATTGTAATGATGTAAATAAACTTTTATATAAAGACATGATTAATATATATTTTGATGGTCATAGTGTAATTTATTATCTTTTAGTAAATATATGAGATCAATCTTGCATCAAAGAAGTGACTGTTAAACTGCTTTATTTTGACAGTTTGAGTCAATAATTATGTATCTTATCTGAACTCAATACTTTCCAGGTTTTCAGAGAAACTGAAGTTTCAATGATTGGTCTATGTGTGACCATTCTGTCATTTTTTACTTTAATGTTATCAAAGTTTTCTGTTTCACAGTTGACATAACAAAATCAAAACTGACTTTACTAAAAATGATGCCTGCACCAAGTGAGGCACCTCACAGAGGAGCATGAAATGAAAAGATGTGGGCCAGGTGGGTCAGTGAAAACTGAGTCAATTTATTCACCTGAAGGTCCAAGTATAAGGAAAAAACAGCATAGTTAGCTTAGCCTTCAAGAGCTACTCCCCTGGAACACTTCCCTGTGCCTTAGTTCTCATACATGACTACCTTGTTCTCTTATCTCAGTTATCATGGTACAAGAGATAGGCAGGATGTTCTGAAAACCTCCCTTGCACAGAGGAGTAATGAGCCAACATCCTGAGAATATGAGTTTTTGAGGGTGAGAACAAGCAAGAGTCAAACTCTGTTTGACTCTGTTTGACTCTGTTCCTCAAGCCAGAATGGACTTCTCAGAGTTGGTCCTCTATGCTAAAAGATTTGTTAACCCCTAGTTTTTAGGTTTGTGGGGGTTTTTTTCCAAAAGGAAAAACCAAAATGACTTGTGGCAACTAGTATTCCTCTTATGCAATAGACAGACAGATAGATAGATAGATAGATAGATAGATAGATAGATAGATAGATAGATAGACAGATAGATAGATAGAATCAAATTAGCTAAAAAGTGTAAAGACAATCACAAGCAGCTCTACTGAGGACTGCTGTGGTGAATAACTTTAAGGTTCCAATCACAAAGTATAGTGAACTCTCTGTTCAGCAATAAACTGAAACAAAACATTCACACTGGTATAATATAATTCATTACTAAAGTGGCCACATAGTCTTAAACAAAACATATCATTCAGTAAATAACAATATCATCAATCAATATTAAATACCCAAGTGAAGTCACCTTTCATCCCTTGAGTAGAGGCTGGCTTCCAATCATCCTTAAGGAGTAATCATCCCACTAGCCGTGTGACTTTGGGCAAGTCACTTAACCCCAACTGCCCTCCATAAAAAGCAAAAAAGAAAAAAAAAGAAATAAAGGAGTAATCATCCTTAAGTCAATCATCCTTAAAGGGTAGTAGAAAGTACAAAGGCCATCCACCCCCAGGTCACAAGTAAGTTACAATCTCATCAGTCAGCACTGAGTACTTGAATAAAGGTCCTTTCATCTTAACTCGAGATTGATTTCCAAACTCCATGGCACCTCTTCCATACTCCCAATTCTTGCCCAGATTTGCCCCATTGTTGCCTGGATTCACAGGTAGGTAGCTCTCCTATTGCATCTCACAGTGACTAGTCCACTACAACAGAAACCCACAGTTTCTGTCTCTGGGAAGACAAAGCATAATAGAGCCACAACAATATTTACACACATTAAGCTTATCAGAATTACAGCAGTATTCACACACATTGCTGGCACTATCATCTCAATTCACTTTCTATCTGACAAAGTAACACAAACCAACAGACAAAGCTTCTGTCTGAGAAATCAAACACAAATTAGCAGTAAAGTCCTAGGACTTCTGTAAACAGCAATAAAAATCCTTTTTCAGGACCTCTGTTAACAGCAGTAAAGTCCTCTCTCAGGGCTTCTGGATAAACAGTAAAGTCCTCTTTCAGAATTTCTGACTAAAAACAACAGAAAAGGCTTTTGTCTAACAGACCAACAGACAGAATGCTACAGAGTGCCAAAATCACAAGCACTTTTCCCCTCGGTTCTGCTTTGTCCCAGCTCATGCTCAAACTTTTATCTGCTCTGCTTCTTCCTGTTCCAACCTTCCTGGTCCACTCTTTCAGCAAGTTCCTCCCACCTCCAGTTCCATGTGATGACAT
This sequence comes from Pseudocheirus occidentalis, assembly GCA_028646575.1. Lineage (NCBI taxonomy): Eukaryota > Metazoa > Chordata > Mammalia > Diprotodontia > Pseudocheiridae > Pseudocheirus > Pseudocheirus occidentalis. Next base: position 64,809,135 of record CM053600.1, on the reverse strand, counting down.
TAGGCCTGTTAAGGGCAGGAAAGTTCTCAAACTCCCTGAGGCTTATTAAGGGCAATACAATGTATTCTGTTTCTGACAAAGATTTCATATAATCACATGCAGGGCTCAAAGGCACTTGAATAGCTGAAACAAGGAGCTTCAGTACTACTTTGCTTGTTATTACAAAAGGTAACCTTTAGAGAAAATGGCACTCACTTGTTTTACTTTATTTATGACAAATTTCACATAAAGGCATGGTAAGAAAAATATTGCTAAATCTGCTCCCATAATTCATAATCAATTTCACCTTGAAAAGAACATTCTTCATTAACTTTGTGATATTTTAGAATGAATGAAAACCACTTAGGATTTCATTAGATATTGAGCTAAAGGTATGAAGATCAACTTTTCCAAATATTAATTGGAAATTTTTTTAACCCATATCTTTTCTTTTTGTCTTTTCTTTCTTGGAGGGGGGAAGGCAGGGCCATTGGGGTTAAGTGACTTGCCCAAGGTCACATGGCTAATAAGTGCTAGGTGTTTGAGGCTGGATTTGAACTTAGGTACTCCTGACTCCAGGGCTGGTGCTTTATTTATTGCACCACCTAGCTGCCCCTAGTTTGAAATTTTTTAGATGGATTTTATATGTGGATGTGTTTGTATATGTATACATATTAACAGATAGACATATACATATATGTCCTAAGAACAGGAGTAAGCCCATTGTTAACAATGTGCTCCAACCTGCCAAGTTATTCTTAATTCTTTTTCTACTGTCAAAATTGTGCAAAGCTAACACTTTCAAAACCTGAATATGTGTTTTCATCACAGTGTGTTAATTCAAATATATTAAATCAACTTACTTTTTAGAGCCCATGGATTTTGTGTTTTATCATTTATATAGGCTTTGTGTGTTAAACATCACTTACAGCTTATTTAAGTTCATCCCAACATTCATTTTATAGCATTAGAAGCAAAATGACAAGGTATGTTTTCTGGTCAATGAGCTATTTATGTTTTATCAAAATGCATTTTCTATATCCAAACTAATGAGAAAATTTTATTGCAGAAAAATTTTCTTGAAGAAGGAAAGAAAAGAAAGTTAAAACAGCAGTGTTTTTCACTAAAGTCTCATTAAAAACTGCGATTCTTGGCAAACATATTCATTACCACATTAAACTATAAAATCTATGTGTTCAGTGTGCAAACAATATCCCCCTTTTTAAGCCAGGAAGAGAAAGGGGAAAAGTTATTCCAAGCTGCACTAATAAATTTTTATTCCGTCCTTTCAAGTATCTTGCCAAAACATTAGGCTGCTTTGGTAGAACTCATGACTGAAGAACTCATTGATTCACAGGGAATGTACTGTTATTATCCTTAGAATATGATTAATCCATTTCCAATTACTTAGAATATATTCTATTTGCATAGGTACTAATCCTGCTGAAGTTTCTCCTATTTGGCTGAGCTGAGAGATATGAATGCCGTTTGCCCCAAAAGCATAAAAATGTGCAGTTACCTTTCAAGAATTACAAATGAGAATTTTTTTTAATAAAACATTTAATTGACCATATATCTGCTGTGGGTCTGTCCTAAAAATGGATGGAGGTTGTTTTGAATAAATTACAATCACCTGTCCAAGTATTTGTGTATCCTGTGACTAATGAATTGCCCACATTGTGTGTGTGTGTGTGTGCATATGAAGTTTGTGTGTGTATGTGTACTGATCATGGCAACTAGTAGTGGCGGGGGTTAAGTGGACATTTTTTTTATGAACAAGAGCATCAGATGATGCAGAAATGATCTGATTTGATTGGTAATATGGAAAAATTCTTAGTTATGTGCTATTAAAATCTTTGTGACTCCACTTGCACAATTTAAAAGTCTATGTGAGGGGCGGCTAGGTGGCGCAGTGAATAGAGCACCGGCCCTGGAGTCAGGAGTACCTGAGTTCAAATACGGCCTCAGACACTTAACACAAAAACTAGCCGTGTGACCTTGGGCAAGTCACTTAATCCCAATTGCCCTCCAAAAAGCAAAAAAAAAAGTCTATGTGAACTATCTAAAATTTATTTTCTACAGAGACTCTCACCCCAGCTCTTGGCAATGATATCAGCAGCCACTGCCCCATGTGATTTAGCACCTATAAAGAACTATTTCACCAACTCACTGGGGCTTTTGGAAGGACAGATGGGTTTTGTTATGATGATGGAGGAAATTTGTGGGCTGATATTGGAATATAGAGCATATAATTTTCAAAGAGCAGTATGGAGTATAGCTACAGTATGCTGTTCCCAAGAGTATAAAATTATGACTGTTTATTTTATCCAGAATACAATGTAACAGATGATCTGATGGTTTACTTACAGAACCCTAGAGAATGAATTTTTAAAAAATAATTAAAACAATAACTTCAGCAATGTAGCAGTATAGAAAGCACATCTACAAATCCATGAGATATTGTATATTACCAGAAAAAACAGCAGGAAGAAAGTGAAATATAAATTTCATTAAGCATAACTAAGAATATGTAAAATTTCTAGTAGTCTACCAAAATGCTTTTTGAAAATCTAAAATCAGATCTAAATAGTTAAGGAGACATCTGTTGCTCATGTTGGTCCATTTAAGCATCATAAAAATGAGAATGATTTCTAATGTAATTTATGACTCCAGTGTCAATCTAATCAAATCACCTAAAATGTTCTTTACAGAAATCAAAAAAAATATATATTTATTTGGTGTAACAAAGGATAAGAGATCTCAAGAGAAGAGAAATGATGAAAAGAAAATGGGGGGAGCCTAGAATACCAAATTTCAAAATATTTTACAAAACAGTAATCACAAATATTATTTTTACCTATTAGAAATTTTAAAAGTTTATTAATCAAATAAATTAGGCATGCAATAAGACCCAGAAGCAAATAGACATAGTAGCAGCCCATTTAATAAAACTGAGAACTCCATTTGCTAGGTTAAGGACCTGCTATTCGGCCAAAAGTTGCAAAATAATCTGGCAAAAATTAGGTCTTGAGCAATATTTCAAACCATATGCTATACCAACTTTTAATTGGATATATAATCTTAGTTATGTTTCTTAACATTTTATTTGGTTTCCTAAAATAAAGTGGTTATATTTTAGAAAAGAAAAATTTGAAAATGCTTTCTTAATATTTCTAAGAGGCAAATATTTTCTAAGAGGCAAAGTGGGTTGGAGTGTAGTTGGTTTCCACAGTACAGATATGGGAAGCATTCTTGATCAAAGAAGGGATACAGAGGATCAAAGGAGATAAAGTAGATTTCTTGACCTAAAATAGAAGAATTTTGCACAAACAAAATCAATGTAATTACAATTAGAAAGTAATTGTTAATTGAAAAAAATCATTGCAGAAATTTGCTCCAATGAATGTCTGATATTCAAGGTATTGAAAATTGATGCAAATATGTAAGAACAAAAAATATAGGCATTTGTGATAGGTACATGACAAGTGCTGGATATTCTGTAGGAAAAAGGGTATATTAATACCTTTTTGGTGGAACTATTAACTGGTCCAACCCTTCAGGAAAACATTTAGAACCACTAAACTATCTACTAAAATCTATTAAACTATGCAAGCCTTTTGATCCAGCAAGACCAGTACTAGGACTATACTGCAGAGACTAAAGAAGGAGGCAAATGATATGAACACACACACGCACACACAAAGACACACGTGTATACACATGCACAACCACACAATATATATGTCCGTTTCATACATATGTGTCTCTGATGACAAAGAATTGGAAACTAAGGGGGTTTCAGTTAGACAATGCCTAAAAGGGTTGCAGTATCTTTACGTACTGTGATACTGTTATGGTAAAAGACATTGTAAAGGTTCCACTTAAAGAGAATCCTGGAGAGACTTGTGTGACATGACAGAGAATGAAGTGAAAAAAAGCAGAACAATTTATACAGTAATAATATTATTATAAAGACAAGCAACTTTGAAAGACTTAGGAACTCTAATCAACATAATGACTAGAATACTCATGATGATATATACTACTCCTCTCCTGGTAGAGTGGTGATGTACTCAGAAAGCAAACTAAGACTTTAGGGAGGGGAAGAATTGCCAATATGGGAATGTGTTCTCCTTCACTTTATATGCTTACTTTCTTACTTTCTCAATAGTGATGGGGAGGGTAGAAAGAGGGAGAGAAGGTAGTTCTCTCTTTGAAAAAAAAATGAATTTTCAATAAAAAAGTTAATATGTTTGAATACTTTTGTGAAAAAATGTGATTAATAGAAAAAGGCTGTGCCCAAGTAGAGAAGAGACAAAGGTTATGGTCCAGTAACACTGAGGCGTGCAGTAGCAAGCTGGGAGTGAGATTAAGCAAATCTAGATTTCCTCCCAAATGCTTTCATGAGAGGTTTCTGTGTCTCCTCTATGTCCTAGGTTTTGAGTGGATTAGTGGGAGATTTTCTGCTCCGTATTTATATATGCATTGATATATTTTGTTATTTACACATTGGCTTTAATACCTATGATCTTATGCATTTTGCCATATTATTAAATGGTTATGTTTAAGATCTAAAAGTGACTCGACGTGTAGGTAGAAAGCACATAAATGGGGTCTGCCAAGTCGGAGTAGAAAAAAGTGTGTTTCCCCTTAATAGTGTTACTCTTAGGACTAGAGAGAGATTGAATGTTTCTGTTTGGTAGTGATCCATCTCTGGGAAGGGCAGGCCATGAGGGCAGGCTGGAATGAGAGGGCCAAACCCAGAGAAAGACTCTGTGTGTATGTGGAGAGGAAGAGGGGTATGTGCTGTTGTAGTTTAGACTCCCACTATAACACATTTGTCTCATTACAGTGCAGGGGCATTAGAGAAGACAAATGCATACATGTCTGAATTTACACCTTCATCCTATATGTTTGTGTGACACTGATGCTAATGCCTATGTGGAAGAAACTAGAGGGACTGCTTCCAGGAAAGATATGATGCCATCTAATGGAAATACCCTAGAGATTTTGGAGACTGCATGAACATGCAGCAACTACTTCTGGTCTGCTACGCATGTGGTTAAGAGAAACCTTTTCCCTTGGTTTTGTAGGTGGAATTACAGAGTACCTTAAAAAAAAAGAATTTGTTGGCCAAAGCTTCAACCATTCTCTTCATTTGCTTTCTTAAGGAATCGCTTCTCTTAGCTTTACTGATGAGTAACAATGTTATAAGGGGAGTCCCTATGAAGCTTTCCTTTCATAATTATATCCTGTCTCTCCGAGACTGAGACAGACCAGGGGCCTCATGAGAAGGGGCCTGGGTACTTTGCCAAGAAATATGTGAGAAACTAATCAAGAGGCTCAGACTTTGCAACTTCAAAAGATCAAGAGTTCAGGAGTCTGGGAGCTGAAATTCATTCCAGGTTTTGTAGTCAGCCCAGCACTGATGTGTCAAGGAGTGAAAACTTAGCCTAGCTTTGATTGAGAGGACGCTTCATCAGTGTCATCAGTGACACATCAAGTGTGTCACATTTGGACAGGAGTTTAGTGAGACCTAAGCGTTTCCACTGTGCCCAGAAACAGAGGACAGTGTGCCTTCAAAGTGTTGGGGGGAAATGTTAGTACTTTTAGTCTTGTTAATCTTCAAAGTGAATGTTGTTGTTTAGTTGTTTCACTGATATCCAACTTTATGTGACCCTATTTGGGGGTTTTGAGTTGTAAGAGGGGATATAATGGTATCTTGTTTTGCTCCCAATCCCAATAGCTGTGGGGAAGCTCTAGCTTATCTTACTTTACTAAAACCCTGGCCTTCCTGAAACTAAGACAATGGCCAGAGGAAACTAGAAAGGTGGATGTGTGGCACACACCTCTGACCTTAGAAGAGGTCAGGCCTGGTCAGGTTTTAAGTATCCTCACTACCACTCTGTAATCTGCGTATATAAAGGGAATGTAGAATATATAGAGGGAAATAAAATGAGGAATTTGAGGAATTTGACTAACCCTAAGTCTACCTAGAAGGACAGGATGGTAGAGCCTCACTCTTGCTTCTGTATTGGTGTGGGTGTGTCCCTAGTGAGCACTACACCCACTTCCTTACTGGAAGCATAATAAACACCTTCCTCTGCATAATCTGTTTCTGAGTTCTTTCAGTGAGAAGAGTTTTGCCATTTTAAGGGGTGTACCATGTGGATCTTCCTAAGGGCCCCAAAGGGGGAAGTCCTGTGATCCCCAAATTCATGTTTCTCACTGAGTGGTTTGTCCTTTCCTTCTCCTGCTCATTTTATAGATAAGAAACTGAGGTAAACAGGGTTAAGTGATTTGTCCAGGGTCACACAGGTAGGAAGTGTCTGAGATCAGACTGGAAGTCAGGAAGACTCCAGGCCCCTTGTCTATCCACCTAATTGATGTCAAGTGGTCAAAGGTAATTGAGGATCTAGCGGGGTATGTGCTAGCATACTTGCTTACATCCCTCATCTCTTTTTACTTAGCTGGGCTGTACTTAGCTTTGGCTGTCCCTTAGGCCTTGAAAGTTCTACAAGTCACTTTTACTTCTTAGTTTCCCTGATTGGTTTTTTTGTTTGTTTGCTTGTTCATTTGTCTCTCAAAATTCAGCTGAAATCTCACCTCTTGCAAGAGTTATATTAGGTCCCTCCAGATCTAATGCCTTTGCTTTCCACTCCCAGATTGCCCTCTAATGACTGTGCATATATTTTAGGTACCAGCTTCTTTAATTGTAGTCTCCTTTACAATGTAAGAACTTTTAGGAAATATAACGTTTTTGCCCTTTTTTTTGTCCCCAGTGTTTAGTATAACACTGGCATGTATTAAGTGCTTAATAAATGCTTATAGATTAATTCTCAATTCTCCCTCTTTCCCGGATTCCTTTACTTATAGTCTTGATTTAAATACTAATTATGAAGCATGGCATTATGAAAAAAGGGCAAGGCCTAATTATGTAGCCTGGAGACCTGGTTTCACATCTCAGCTCCTTACAGGCATAATCCTAGGTAAGTGATTTAAACTCTTTTGAGCTTTATTTGCATCATCTGTAAAATACTTAACATGCCCTGGTTCTGCAGAGGAAAGAGTTTTCTATATAAATGTGAGTTGTTATTATGTAAATGTATTTACCCAGAAAGGTGTTGAAATCTTCTAAGGTGAGAAAGCCAAAAAAAATCTCTCAGCTTTTGTGTCAAATCATTTGCATAAGACTAGGAGCTAGCTGTGGAAGAAAAAAAAATCTCTCTTTTGGGAAAGAAGGTATCTTGCCACACCCAACTCCTAATTTGCTTATACCCTGACAGAGGCTTTCATTTTGGAAATGTCACTAAAAGAACTGATTTCCTCCTGTGGACTAATCCATTTGATATGCTTATGAATCTACTTTGCCAGCCTTAGCTTCACAGTGTCTTATCTTATTTCTCACAGATGAAGCTTACTAAAGATTGTGTAGAAAGAAAATGAGTACAGAGCATTGAGTAGGGATTCTAGCCAGTGTTCTTAGAAAGTAAAGCTGAGCCCTATTATTCAGAATAGGGACATTTTGAAAGCTGTCAGTGAAATAAACTGAACTGAAAGGAGACACCTTTCTCAAAGGAGATATAATGTAAATGATGAGGTGAAGCAGACAGGAGTGCTCCAGACAAATGGAGCAAGCAGATGTGGGATGTGACCAGCCAGAAAAGTGATCAAAGAAGACTGTGCATTGAAGCCCCCTACCATGAACTTACTTGTGTCCTTTCACAAAGTACCCCCTTACCTGACATTCCAGAACAACTCTCCCGTTCCCTTTTCCTATTCTCTTTGCTTATCTGTACAGGCACATTGAATTACCTGATGTCTCTGGCATTCCAGAGCTGTGCCTGCCCCTCCTCCCATTCTCCTGACCCTCTTCCCCAAATTCCATGAAATTGTATTTAAACAGACCTTTAATCTGGCCAGTCACTTTACCTCCTACAGGAAGCAGGTCCACTCTGCCTCCCTTAGGGGAACAGGGACCACAAAGTATGCTCTGTCTTGCCCACAGAAGAGCAGGCCTGCTTTAGTATGTCACCCCAATAAATGCCTTTCTTTAACTTGGATAACTGTTTGAGTGAATTTCTTTCAGGACAGTAGGATCCATACCTTAAATTTCCAGCATTTCTGCTGGCACCCCAACATTCTTGGGGAACTCCCTGAACTCATCAATAAATGTGTGTGCATATGTGCAAATATATACACAAATACATGTATATGTTCTATTCTTTGTTACTCTGTTAATCATTCAGCCAATAATCCTTGCTTTTTCAGCCTAGGAAATTAGTGAGTTTGATATATCTAGAAAGATGAATGAAAGCTTATGCAAAAAGTAGATTCTCCAATTTATCTTACAAACAAACTAGTCAAAGGATAATATACTTTAACTTTAATAATTAGTGAGGAAATACTAAAACTAAGACAACCTTTGGTTGCCTCAGAATATGGGAGGAGAACTGATAAGATAAGGCAGCTTAGGTGGCATATTGGATAAAGCACTTGGTGAAGACCTGAAGGCAAAACTAGTATTGGACACTTAAAAGCTGTGTGACCCTAGTTTAGTCACTTAGTTTCTATTTGACTCCATTTCCTCAGTTCTAAAGTGGGGCTAATAATAGCACCTACCTTCCAGAGTAGTTTTGAGGATAGTAAAGCCAAGCCCAAGCAGCTTTCCAGAACAATGCTACTGTGAACAGCTTTTAAGATTCTGATTACACAGTATAGTAAACACTCTATTTAATCAATAACAAATCAGAGCATTCACAGTAAATCAAGGTACAGCATCCACATTGTTACAAATTATCACAGATAATCAAAATATAGTATTCAAAATAACTTATCACAGAAAATGGCTGCATAGTTTTCACCACAGTGGTCACACAGTTTTGAACAAAGTATAATCATTTAGTCAATCAATCATTTAGTAACTCAATCGTTCAATCAACTCAATCATTCAATCATCCTTAAGGAGGACTACTTTTTGTAGTCTCTAAGATTCCTGGATCCCCTTCCATGGTCCCAGCTCCTACCTGGATTCAGCAAACTGTCACCCGGGTTCAAAGGCAGACAGCTCCCAGTTCCTTGTCCAGCTCTCTGTGCTATTCCTGTTCCATGCTAAAGCTCACAGTATCCAGTCCACCTTAAATCCTTCACAGTCTCTGTTCCTGGCAAGTCAAGCCTTAACAAAGCCACAAACAGGTTCATGCAAAGTACCAGTATCACACTAGTGCTTCCTCAGTCTTCGGCAGCAACCAGGAGAAACTGGTAGCTCCCCAACAGAAGCCCCAGTTGGTTCCCAAAATCAAAATCATTCTTTCTAGCCTGGGCCTCTCTTCCTCAGCCTCCAGAACTTGGCTCCAAGAAGTTCTGTCTGACCCAGCAGTGACTTCACCTTATATGCACACACAGCATTAGCTGCTTCCTGTTTCATCCATTTCCTATTTCAACCCCTTCCTGTTACATCAGCACCAGGGGTTCATACCTCTTGTTTCTTTAACAGTGGCTTGATTAATTACTAAGTGCTAAGTTTTGCCAATACAAAGGGATCAACTTACATTACTATTACAAGGATCAAATGAGATAATATTTGTAATATGCTTAACACAGTGACTGGCACAGAATATGTACTATATGAATACAAGGTAGATAATTTTGGTGTTTCTTTAAAGGATTTATTTACACAGAATTCAAGTCAGCCTCTGCAATTTCTACCCATTGCTTCTAATTCTTGACTTGGGCAAAACAAGACAAATTAAAACTTTCCTCTACTTAATAGCCCTTCAAATAAAATTAAAAACTGCCATCAGCTCCCTTTTAAAATTTCTCTTCTCTAACCTAAATATTGTTATTCCTTCAGCCATTATGACTATCACATGGTCTCCAGTCCTTGTCCAGCTTGTCAATACTTTTCCTAACATATGGTATGAAGTCATGAATACAATATTCCAGATGTATTATGACCAAAACAGGTACCAAAATATGTTGGTTCCTCCTTTATCTTTTTGTTCCTGGTACTGACTCACAGTCTTATTTTCCCAATTTTTTCATATTTTTATTTAAAGTGTTGAATTCCAAATTCTATTTTTCCCTTCCTTCCTTCCTCCTCAAGATGGTAAGCAATCAGTTACAGGTTATACACATATAATTATGTAAAACATTTCCATACTCATCATATTGACAAGAAAATTCAAATAAAAGAAAAAAAGAAAGAAAAATTTTAAAAATAGCATGTTTTTGTCAGTATTCAATCAATATCAGTTCTTTCTCTGGAGGCTGGTAGTATGCTTCCTCATTAGTTCTTTGTGATTGTCTTAGATCATTGTATTACTGAGAATTGCTAAGTAATTCACAGTTCTTCATTGAAAAATACTGATATTACTGTGTACAATATTCTCCTGGTTCTGTTCACTTCACTATGCATCAGTTCATGTCTTTCCAGTTTTTTTATGAAATCATCCTGTTTGTCATTTCTTATGGCACAATAATATTCCATTACAATCATATATCACAGATTTTTGAACCATTCCCCAATTGATGGGCATTTCTTTGATTTCCAATTCTTAGCTGCCAATAAAGAGTGGCTATAAATATTTTTTGGTGCCTCTTTCTTAGAGTTAACATTCATACAACATTTTAAAGTTTACAAAATATGTTACAAATCTTCTTTTGAGTACTCTTGGTTCACATCCTTTGACCATTTATCTAATTGGGAAATAGCTTTTTTACTTCTATATTTCTCTTAGTTGTTTATATACCTTAGATATAAGATATTTACCACCACCACCAACCCCCCCCCAAAAAAAGGAAAAGATTTTTTTTTGCTTAGAAGCATTTCCTTTAAATTAACTAAATATTTATTAAATACATACTATTTATGATCTTATTTTAAAGGGCAAGTGAGAGGATGGGTTGTTTCCTTTTGCAAAAAAAAAATCATTTTTTACAAAGGAAGGTTCAATAAATTTAAGTGTAGTTTGACGAATTTGGTTCTCATGTCTTAAATTCATTTCTGGTTGTCCAAAACAAAATATATAATCTATTATATAATTGATTTCCAGTAGCAGTAATTTCACACTTAAAGAGCATTTTCATAAGTTTAGAATACTTGCATCGTACATTATGTATACCCCTAATGAACCATACCACTGAAACATGGCACTTTAAATTAATTTGTATGTAGAACAAATTAGTTTGAGGACAAATGAAGAATAAATGTACAATTGTGCTATTATGAGCTGTAATAATTATAGTGATTATTATGGCTATAACCCAATGTCTTTCAGAGATCAGATATCTTTATGGGTGCAAATTATAAAGATACAACCCTAATATCCCTCAAAAATGTATCATAGCACTATTATACAACTCTTGCTATAGCAGCATCAGCATATTCACAGCATGTGCCTTCAGGGATTTGAAATTGAGTAGAATAAATTCGCTTTAGGTCATAGTTGGACTTTCAAAATCATATTCTTAAAAGCCCTTGGGTATGCTATGAGTATTTATAATTTGGCTCTGAAAAAATAATGAAAATTTCATGAAAGTCAAGTGGCACAAATGGCCACTTAGCTGCAAATCTACCACATTTCTAGATCAGAGTCTGTTTGTAAAATGAAAGGGAAAGTTAGCATAGAAAACAAATAATGGTAGTGCAGTTGGGTTGTTGGTACTATGAACACCTATGTCAGTTAAAATAATCAGAGAAAATGAGCATGTTTTCTTTTTTTTTTTTACTTCTGTCAAATCTTTCAAGCTAAGTTCCATTAAACTAAGTGCAAAAACGTTATCTATATTCTCTTATCTCTTTATGAAATATGAAGTAGTTTTCCTGACTGAACTGGAAGGAGAGTTTGAGCCTGGCTTGCTGAAGATTGATTATGTCCCCAGTGATGTTTAAAAAGCTAAGCTTGCCAGCCCAAAAGACAGTAATTAGGAAATATCAAATCCAAAAGAGAGTGAAGATAGAGAAAGAAACACATAGACTTGGGAACAATTGATAAATTGTTTTAATTGATTTAAAGCAATTTTAAATGAAGTGATCTTTGGAAATAAAGAATAATAGATTAATATTAATTAATATAAAATGGCCCTGGCCATTGAGTGTTGAGCTGTGGAGATAAGCAGATAAAGAGACAGGCTAAGCAACCTACTCAGCAGAGATGCTGAGCTCAGACAAGAGAGCAATTCGAGGGTACTACAATTTAAAAAAAAGTATGTCAAGATTTCCTTCACTTAAGGTTTGAGTTGTTTTAGTTGTGTGTTTGCTATGTACGTAGCTAATGGCCCATGTTTTCTAAATTTATGCCCACTCTTCCCATGGACATTGTGTGTATTTGTTGGAAAGAAGGCTCCAGGTTTATGGAAAATAATGTTTTCTAGCAATTGTTTTTATTGTGCCACATTAGCAAATTCTTTTGCTTCAAATCAATTATGTCTACTCAGTGACTCAGAAGGTAAATTCACTGGTTGGTGGCTCTTTAAACTACTTATTTATTTTTAGTTTATGGAATAAAACAAGCATTTCCATAATGTAGTGCAATTGAAAAAAAGATGATTGTACATGAAACTGCAAATCTACTATATACAACTATATATACCTTTCAAACAGAATTATCAAGTAAATTTCTTGTTCCTTTTGTTCTTCCCTTCGTCCCACCCTAGAGATGGCTACAATTAGATACAAATAAGTATGTTATGCAAATTTGCTTTATGCATACTTCTATTTATCAATCCTTTGGAAACAGTGTTTTTCTTCATATGTCCTTTATACTTAATTTGAGTACTTATAATATTCAAAATAACTTATTTGCTCAAACTCATTCTTAAAACAAAATTACTTTACTATATACAAAGTTCTCTTGGTTCTGCTCATTTCATTCTTCATTATTTTATGCAAGTCTTTCCATGTTTTTCTAACTCATTGATATATTCTATTAGATATTCTATTTCCTCTTCTTCTCATCTAGGCAATTTGTATTTTTGCAAATATTCATACATTTCACTTAAATCTTTAAATTGTTAAATTGTTTTAAATATAATTGAGCAAAATAACTCCTGATAATTGTCTTAATTTCATCTTCATTAGTGGTATGTTCACCCTTTCCAATTTTTATGGTGGTGACTTCATTTTGTCTCTTTTTAAATTGTCATTCTCTTTTAGTGACATTATTGATTATTTTTCTAATTTGTTCTTTAACCCACCAATTCTTTAAGATTATGTTGTTTAATCTCAAGTTAGTTTTTAGTCTATGTTTCTTTGGTCCCTAATTAAATATGATTTTATTACATCACAATATGCAAAGGATGCTTTTATCGTTTTAATATTTCTGATTTTCTACTTTTAACTATGAAATGTATGTGTACTAATATATTGTCAGTCTTTGTAAAGGTACCTTGTACTGCTGAGAAAAAAGCATATTGTTCTCTATTTCTATTCAGTTCTCTCCAGATATCTATCATATTAAGCTTATCTTAAATTCTATTCACTTCCATAACTTATTTCTTATTTATTTTTTGTTAGAGTTACCAAGTTCTGACAAGGGAAGATTAGAGTCTCCTGCTACTATCTTCACCTGTAATTCATTTAATTATTAAAATTTTAGATGTTACAATATTTGGTGCATATAGGTTGAGTACTGATATTGCTTCATTTTCTATGGTACCTTTTCTTTTTTGGGGGGGGAGGGCAATTGGGGTTAAGTGACTTGCCTAAGGTCACACAACTAGTTTTTGGGTAGAGTGTCCGAGGCCAGATTTGAACTCAGGTCCTTCTGACTCCAAGGCCAGTGCTCTATTGACTGTGCCACCTAGCCACTCCTATGCTACCTTTTCTAAAAATGTAGCTACCATGTTGATCACTTTTAGTTTTATTTTAGCCATAATTTTGCTTGAGATCATAATTGCTACTCCTACCTTTTTTGCATCAGCTGAAGAATAATAAATTCTATACCAGCTTAAAAATGATTTTCCAAAGGTATATGAAAAATCTATGTACATTACAATCAGGGAATTCAGTCATTTGTTTCTTTTCATATTATTATATTTAAAATATCCATTTTTCCTAACAGTATATAGACACAAATTATTAATATAAGGCTAATTTTACCTTCAAAATGATAAGCTTCTGAAAAATATCTCAGAACATCTTTATTTGTTACACGAAGCAAAAAAAAAACCCCATAATATCAATATATGAGTTTCATCTTGTTCCCCTGAATTGGGCAAGGCAGAACATGAAGGATTTAAAAGCACACATTTATAGATAATGGGAACTTATTAAAATTGTGGCACATATTAAATTTAGTAGGTTTTTTCTCTATGAGTCTTTAATTATCTCCATGTTGTGACATTATGAAAATTCTCATTACTATAGCTTAAGAAAAGAGTTCCAATAATTTATCCAAACCACAAATATCTCCTGTTTCTCAACTTCCTAGGTTTATAGAAGCTTTGTTTTTTGTTTTTGGTTAACTACTGAATATTATTTTATAAGACTTTCAATTTCACCCGAGTTTTTCTAAGGAATATAAAAGCTAATTAAGGAGCTAAGGTTTTTTTCGCATCTCTTTGGAACTAGATTACGTATATGCAGGTATGTGTGCACAAATTACATAAAAATCACATGACAGAAATCTTAGAAAAATCAAAAGCACAAAGTAGGTGTCAATGACAATACATTTGTATGTATGTAACGACCTCAGAGAAAAGTGTCCAATATTCCTCTATTGAGTTATGTATGATATAGCCCTTCTCTATGCATAAGGAAGAAAGGGAAGAGTTTCATGAAAGCTCTGGCCTTGGCATTCATAAATCTCAATTTTTTAATCTTTTCTCAGGCACTCAGCATAATCACCTACTACCTCATTCAATTGGAAGTTAAACTAGTAAATCATGTATTTAGTTACAATCTCTGTAATTAAAGTCATGGTACAAAGAAAAAAAATAATTCTTCATATGTAATGCAAAGCAAAGGCAACTTCCAGGATTTCTGTACACATACAACAAGAAAATCTTCCTTCAGAGCTTCTAAACCAACAAAAAGATTCCAGGACCTCTACAACAGCAGCACTGTCCTTCACCAGCAGATCAATCTGTCAAAACAACATCAAGACAGATAGACAAAACACCAGCATCACAGCCATGCCTTCTCAGTTCTCAGCAGCTCTGGTTGGCAGTTCTCAAAAGTCCTGGGCAGCTCCAACTGGCCCTCAGCAGTCCTCTACCCCACCAACTCTGGCCTCAGCAATTCTCCTCTCTGCCTCCACAACACTGCTCCCAAAATGTCCCTCTGGCCTTCTCTGCTTGGGCTACTCTCTAAATCCATGGCTTCTCTCAGTTCAGCCCTCTCTCTTCACGTCAACAAGTCCATCCCACAAGAGGGATTCACAAACTCTAGGTTTTAACACTAAACCAGAAAACCAAGCCAACACAGGGGGATCTTCAAATTCCATTACCATTACATCACCATAGAAGTGCATTTTTAAAAAATAATATTTTAAGAATGACTTTATTTTAAATCCAGGTAAAATTTAATTTTTGTAAGGGAGACCAAAGAAATGAATAAATGATTGTATTCCATTTGACACTGTATAGTGTCAATTATGCCTAAAATTCCCATACTCTTTCAGAACAAGGTCTTGCATATTTACTTGTTGTTACAAAATATGTCAAAAAGTACCTAGCTGAGCAATTAGGTGGCACAGTGAATAGAGCACCAGCCCTGGAGTCAGGAGGACCTGAGTTTAAATCCAGTCTTAGGCACTTAACATTTACTAGCCATGTGAACTTGGGCAAGTCACTTAACCCCAACTTCCCTGCCTTCCCCCCTCCAAAATGCTAAGAAAAAAAACAAAAAACAAAAAACAAAAAACCTAGCATATAGTAGATGCTTAATAAATGTTTATTTATTTATTTAGTCATTTACTTATTTATTTATTTATTTATTTGAACATGCAATTTTGTGCTTAATGTAAAGAAAAAATTAGATTTTAATCTTTGGAATTGAGCATTGAAAAGAAAATCTGTGAAGATCCACTTTCTTAAAATGTGGTATTCTGTAGTTGTAATCTATTATCTATTATAATATTATTGATTAATGGCTGACTAGAACAAAAGCTTTTGCAACTTGTTTAATAAAAGGTAGCTCTTGATTCTTTAAAAAAAAACTTATTTATTTATTTTTAGTTTTCAACATTCATGTCCATAAGATTTTGAGTTCCAAGTTTTCTCCTTGTCACTCCCCTCCCCCTCACCCCAAGATGACGTGCATTCTGATTACCCCCTTCTGCCAATCTTTCATCCCTTCTATCATGCCCCACCTCTCATCCCCTGCCCCCTTACTTTCCTGTAGGGCTAGATAGATTTATTATCCCATTGCCTGTATATCTTATTTCCTTTTTTCATGTAAAAACAATTTTTAACATTTGTTTTTAAATCTTTGAGTTACAAATTCTCTCCCTACTTCCCTCCCCACTCACTCTCATTGAGAAGGCAAGCAATTCAACATAAGATATACATATGTAGTTATGAAAAACACTTCCAATAGTCAAGATGTGAAAGACTAATTATATTTCCCTCTACCCTATCCCACCCACCACTTGTTCTATTTTCTCCTTTGACCATGTCCCTTTTCAAAAGTGTTTGCTTCTGACTACTCCCTCCCCCAATCTGCCCTCCCTTCTATCATCCTCCCCTCTTATCTCCTTCCCCCCTTACTTTCCTGTAGGGTAAGATACCCAATTGAGTGTGTATGTTATTCCCTCCTTAAGCCAAATCCAATGAAAGTAAGGCTCACTCATTCTCTATCACCTCCCCCCTCTTTCCTTTCACTGTGAAACCTTTTTCTTTTTTCAGAGATAATTTACCCCATTCTATCTCTCCCATTCTCTTTCTCCCAATATATTCCTCTCTCACACCTTAATTTTATTTTTTAGATATCATCCCTTCATATTCAACTCACTCTATGCCATCTCTCTCTCTCTCTCTCTCTCTCTCTCTCTCTCTCTCTTTCTCTCTCTTTCTCAATTTATCTACCAATTTCTTCCAACTACTCTAATATTGAGAAAGGTCTCATGAGTTTCTAATATCATCTTTCCATGTAGGAAGGCAAACAGTTCTACTTTAATAAGTCCCTTATGATTTCTCTTTCCTGTTTATCTTTTCATGCTTCTCTTGAGTCTTCTATTTGAAAATCACATTTTCTATTCAGCTGTGGTCTTTTCAGCAAGAATGCTTGAAAGTTCTCTATTTCACTGAATGTCCATTTTTCCCCCTGTAATATTATACTCACTTTTGCTTGGTTGGTGATAATGGTCTTAATCCTAGCTCCTCTGACCTCTGGAATATCATATTCCAAGCCTTTCAATTCCTTAATGTAGAAACTGGTAGGTCTTTTTTTTATCCTGATTGTACTTCTCAATATACTAAAATTGTTTCTTTCTGGCTGTTTGCAATATTTTTTCCTTAACCTGAGAACTCTGGAATTTGGCTACAATATTCTTAGGAGTTTTCCTTTGGGGCTCTCCTTTGCTCTTAAGTTTTAAATAGATTTTTATAGACTAGCAATTCCTAACAATGGTAAACTGTATTATTTCCTGTTTTCTATAACTCACACCTTTTTTTAATAACACAAGGTATTTCAAACAATATAGAAAATATTTTAAAAGTTATTTAGGTTTTAAAATTATTACAATGTTTTAAATACTGGAGCTAAAACTATTAGATATTTGACATATGACATTTTACCTCTTTTTAAACTTAATGGTTTGTTTCATTTTTATCCCCATAGATACTAAACTGACTTTTTTTCACCCTGAGGGTATACCTATTATTAAAAGCCAAGATTTAATTTTCACAAGTGGAATGATATCTGATTAAGGAGTATGCAAAAAATTTGACTGTCCTTTCCTTTTTTCCTAATTCCAAATTTAGGTAGCCTTTCGTTTAGGGGTGGGTAACCTGAGGCCTCAAGGCCATATGTAGTCTTCTAGGCCATCAAATTAGGCCCTTTGACTGAGTCCAAACTTCACAGAACAAATCCTCTTAATACAAGGATTTGTTTTATAAAACTTAGACTCAGTCAAAAGACTGTGTCCAAGGGCCTAGAAGGCCACAGGTTTCTCTCCCCTGGATTCAATTAAAATGGTTTTCTATAAAATAATACATAACTATTCTATTTAATTATAATTGTTTTCATTGGGCGCATGATTGGGAAGCAGCATAATGCTATGTAAAGACCAATTAATTTGGATTCAGAAGATTGTTATTTCAATATTTGTTTGGCATTTACAACTTTGGTGTCCTTGGACAAGTCATTTCATATAATTAGAACTCAATTTCATCAGCTGTAAAATGAAACAATTTGAGTTTATATTCAAGGTCCCTCCAACTCTAAATTCATTGATTTATGATTGAGATTGCATTGTAAACATTTTAAAATAGTTATTTAATCTGAAACTTCAGCTGAGATGTTTTATTCTACTTCTGTGCAACAAAGCAAAAACAAAAATATTTTGGCAACTCCCCATTGCCTGTAGAATAGTGGTTAAACCCTTTTTGCCTGGTATTCAAAACCTTCCCCAGTATAGCACTTCTCTGACTTTCAAGTCCACTTAAATCTTGCCTTTACTTAGTGCCTATTAAATGCAAGGCTGGTAGGTGGTACAATGGATACAGTGGGGCTGAAATCATGAAGACCTGTGTTCAAATCTGACCATAGACACTGACCATAGAGCATAGATATATAGAAGCAAGTAATTTAAAGCTGTTTGCCTCAGTTTCTGCATCTGTAAGAGGAGCTGGAGAAGGAAATGGCAAACCACTCCACTATATTTTTCAAGAAAACCCAGTGGAGTCACAAAGAGGAGGACACACCTGACACAATCGAACAACAACAAAATGTGTTAGAAGCTGGAGATATAAGGATGAAGTAAGAGGGCTGATGGATGAAATATGGGGAAGAATATAAAATGAAAAAAAAACAAATATAATCATGATGATTTGAGGACAGAACACTAAAACACTAACTAGAGGGTTGAAGAAAAGCATACCGTAGGAAATGGCATTTGAACTGAAACTTGAGTGAACCTAGAAATTTAAAGTTAGGATAAAGAAGGAATTCTTTCCAGGGATGATGGACAGCCTTTGTATAGACAATGAAGGGGAAGACAGAATGCTGAGATTCAGGAACAAACAAGAAAATAAACCTGTTTGTCTAGAGGGTAGAGTACATAAAAGAGAGTAATGCACTAAGGCTAGAGAGGTATATTAAAGACTTTACATTGGAAACAGAGGATTTTGTAGTTTATCATGAAGGCAATAAGGAGCTACTGAAGGTATTTGAGCAAGTTGTTGCTGTTTGTCCTTCTTTCTTGAAGACAACCATGACATCAGGGAGGTGATGCCATGACATGCAAGTGAATTAGATTTAAGTGAGGGAGGACTATGAAAAGTTACCAGCCTCCTTTTCTCCTCTGGAGCCATCTGGGTCCAGTGGTCAGATATGGATCAGAACAACTGGAGGTGGCCCAGGATGTAGTAGGGGACCTTGGCCTTTTCAAACTAAGGCCTTTATAGAGGCTCAGTTTGACAGAAGCAGAGCATATTCTTGAAAACCAAAGAAGAAATTGGCCAGCAGGATTAATATTTCAGAAAGGTAAAAAAAAAAAAAAGGATAAGTACCAAAAAAAGGTCATTGGGATTGGGTTTTTGAGGCTTTTTTTTACAGAACAAGTCCTTTTATTAAGGGGATTTATTCTCTGAACTTTGGATACAGTCAAAGGGCTGCACTTGAGGACCTCGAGGCCATAAGCTTCCCACTCCTATTCTATACCAGTGGGCATTGGGCCAAGGGTTATACCTATTAATGTCAAAGGTACCACCTAGGTTTACAATCTCATTGTTATTTTCTTCTCTTTACTTTCTCATTCCAGGTAACAAACCAGCTATCAAATCTTATTATTTTTACTTTCCTTCACATTTATATAGAGCTTGGAATCCTGTCTTCTTCCCCCACTCCCATAATGACACAGTGATCAAGAATTAGATTGAACCTCATCATATCTATTAGGCTAACAGTATCTAAGGGACAACAGATAAATATAATTCTAGCCCAGTATTTGTTTCTGAAGAGAGCAGACTAGCCTTGACCCAAACCTCCTGATTCCCCTCCAAATAAGCATTAATACCTCCCTCTGAAAAGGATAGGGGAAGGAGGGCCTAGAGATATCTATTTTGCCTCCATTCAAACCACACAATACCCCATGCTATAGGTGAGGGGAAAGCCCTAACAACCCTTGGGACCTCACCATCCATGGACCCTCTCTCTACATTGGGAAATTTGAAAGAGGTGTGAATTTGGAGTGAAAAATAACATAATTAGATGTGTAATGCAAATCAACAGCCATACATGCTTGCTTATCCTGTCCAACACAGAATTAAAACAGAATGAGGCAGGTTTCTTAGGTGCTGTCCTTCTGCCACATTTATGAGGTGATCCCTGAATAAAGTGAGAGTTCTGGAGAAGGGGGGGTGAATTTAGTCAATGGCACCCACATTGATGCTGTTTTGTATGCCTACACAGTGACTAGGTTATAACTGTTCTGAAAGGCTTAAAAATTGGGAGAGGGTGTTAAAAGCTTGAAGAACAGCAGTGAACAGAACAGGGAAGTGTTACAGGATGAGAATAGGTGTGGCTGTGTTGGAAAGAAACCATATGATTGGCTATCAGGGGCAAATGGGTGGAATGTGACTCACTTTTCAAACTCTGATTAATTGATCACACTTGCTAGGGGCAGGCCATTTACCTATGCACCCACCCTTCACTTTAGAAACCACCAGAGTAAAGGACAGTAAATGTATAGTTGAACTGGTCAAAACTATCGAACAAAATTATCAAAGGGATTTAAGTGGAGCTAGAATGTATGTGTTGGGTTATGAGAAAACAAACATAGAATTACCAGAAACCATAGTAAGAACACATGTAGGAAGACTGAGGCATAATGTAACGCCATACATGTACAGCTTTCCAGAAGAATGCTACTGTGAATAGCTTTTAAGGTTCTGATTACGTAGTACAGTGAACACTCTATTTCATAACAAATCAGAGCATGAAATTCATAGAAAATCAAGGTACAACATTTACAATGTTCCAACTTATCCCAGATAATCAAAATATAGCATTCATGATGACTTATCACAGAAAATGACCACATAGTTTCCACCACAGTGGTCACAAAATTTTCCACAAATAACAATCATTTAGTAACTCAATCATTCAATCATCCTTGAAGAGGTTTGCCTCCTCAAGGAACACAAAACACAATAGTCAAAGCTCTCCACTCATGGGGCACACTAAGTTAATTCAATCAGTCACTTATTCAGTCATCAATCACTAAGTACAGTCATTTAGACAATCAATCATTCAATCAACTCAATCATTTAATCATCTTTCATCATTCACTATTCAATCATCAGAAAATACACAGATCTTCCACCCCTAGGTCACTAGTAAATTTACAGTTTCTCAGTCAGTACACAGAGAAATGACTGAGTCATAAGGACAGGGGGTTGTAGCTAAAAACAAAAATTTCAAAGTTCTACCATAGAAGTGGAATATTTTTGAGTTCATCAATTTAGAGTTAGATGGGACCCTAGACATTATTTTATCCAAACACCACATTTGACAGATAAACAAGCAAAGCTCAGAGAATGTGTGAGTTGCCCTATTGTACAAATATTAATGGCAAAGCTGGGAATCAAACCCATCTGACTTCAGATGCAGCACTTTTTCCACTAAACACACAGCCTCTGAGGTATGACTAATTGTATCACATGAATGTAATTTAGTGGAAAGGGCTCTGTACTAGAAGTCTGGAGACCAGGTTCTAATGACATCTGAGACACTGACTCATCATGTGACTCTGGACAAGTTATTTACCTTCTCTAGGCTCAGTATCTTCTATCTGTAAAATGAGGGAATTGAATGTGATTTTATAGCAATTAACTAGTTGGAGTAAGTGTATTGTAATAATTTATTTTGAAGACTGAACCATGTAGATATGAGAATGAGTCAGTCTTTTGAATTTAAATTCTCCGGATTTGGAAAACTAGCATATTTTATTCCTGTTATGATATTTTTAATCTGGTATTTTGGATGACTGTCCAAAGTACCCTTTGGATAAATAGAGAATAGAGTTAAAATAATTCCTTCCACACAAATGTTTACTGTACTTAGTCTGAGTAATTCAGTTCTGTGTATGCAATTAAGAAGGTATTGGAAGCAGCTAGTAACTAATTACTTAGTGTGTTTTAGAAATGATGTTGGCCACAATTCATTTGTTCTCTGATTACCATTTCATTCCATCTTTTTCTAGACACTCAAAGGTCTGCACTGTTACCTACCTCTGAAAGATTAGGTTTGTGTTTAGAAAATGCTGTTCTGTAATATTGTAACATGCTTATCTTCAAGTGACATTACACAAAACTCATTGCTATCTGTGTTAGTAGCTGTTCAGCATCCTAGGAAGGAAAAATGTAAAAAGCCTTCCTTGTTTACTATTAAAACTGCCAATCATTCCTCTATAATCATTTTTAGCATTTCAGAACTCCTTGAGAGTGAGCAGTAACTCGCCCAGTTTCCTAAAGAAGGCATTTTGAATTAAGTTTGTAAAGTGTTATGTACTCTGTGACAGCTGTTATCCTAGAAAGAGATTTTGTCAAATGAAATTTCTACAAAGTATTGAAGGGCAATATAACTTATCAGTGTTTGATTTTCCATATATGAATGTTAGCTTTTCATATCAGATTTTGATAACTAATACCTATAACATATAATCAAATATCCAAAATGAAGTTCTAGGTGAACAATAGATCATATGCTTAATGTTCCTGGGGTTTTCCAAAACTTTGCCAGATTTTTTTCCTTCCTTTTTCTTTATTCCTTCCTTCATTTCTTTCCTTTATAAAAAAAATATAAGCAGTTATGGTATATTATTGTGCTAGAATTTCAAGCAAGAAAACCTGGTCCCAACCCTACAATTGCTATGTGTTTTAACACTACAAGATCAACTTCGGGTTTAGCAATTTTGCAGAGGGGTCAGGAAAAGCTTGAAAATTATGGTGAAGTAAGCCATATATTTAATGAGATTTTCTTACCCTCCTATATATACTAACGCAAGTCTTCTTAAACTTTTTCCACTCATGACCTCTTTTGGCCTGAGAAATTTTTACATGACCTGAGCATATAGATATATAAAATAACTATACAAATCTAACATTTACTGGTAATGAATCATAAAGAAATTTATTTTAAAACAATTCTTTGGTATACATATACTTTCCCATTTATTAAAGATGAAAGCAAATTTGCATACTAGTGAGATGGATGTGCTTGTTTATTTTTACACAAAGAACTAAATCTTGGCAGAATATTTGACACTGCAGCACATAGAATGTCTTCAGTGTTTTTCAGAGTTGATTGATATTTTGATTTTATAATCATTAATGATGAAAATGCTACTTTGCATAAATACATAGTACAAAATGGCAGAAGTATGTTTAAGGCCATTTTGGGAATTTTAGGAAATTCTGTCCTAATCCCAAGTCAAAATTCCTTTAATGATTTTTTAGGAAACTCAAATTTTAAACCTGTTTTGCTTGATAACTTAAATTCTTTTTGAACTTTTAATGACAGGTGACTGATATTTTTTATTTTAATCAACTATGGTTTATAAATCCAACTTAATTTTTTAGAGTCATAATTTGAAGGGAAGTATTTCTGCAAAAGTTTGTTCAAGAACTTCAGGTGATCAGTTATAACTCTTATGATTAAATCTTTGGGAAGGCTATTCCCAATTATAAAAATCATCTCTAGCTGTAAACATTTCTAGAGAACCATTTTCTACTGTCTTCTTCCATATACTAAGTTTTTTAGTTAAAACTTTAAATTTTATCTTCCAACCTAAGTGTTATAATTTTTTCCTTGAAGTGACATGTTTAAATAATTGAATTTTTCAAAATATATCCAACAAATAACAGTTTTGAAAGCCATAAGTCAGTATGAAAAAAATGAACAAAATCAGATTTCTGCTCAGTCAAAAATATGACAACTTTATCTTTGAATTTCAATGATCTGTTTAAACTTTGCCCTCTTGAGAGCCACCTCTCCTCTGTATGTAGTAATAAACTTTTGTAATTGGAGTCTGTGCCTTTCTAAAGATTTGAAAACAAACAACTATCAAGGGCTCTGCTTTTAGTGAAGTTAATTTGAAAAGTATTGTGAAGCACAACATCTACCTCTGGTGACATTTATTTTGGCTACAAGTGCCTCCTGAGAGATCACCCACTGAGTAAAAGTGATATGTTCATGGCCATCAGCTTTAAACTTTTGCAACGTATACAACATTCTTGCTCATCATTCTAGCACCACCTGTATGGACTCCAATGTAATTTTTACACTGTAAACCTTAATTTGTGAAAAATTAATCAACTTTAAGATGTATATTTTCCTTCTTGCATGTCCTTCCAAATGGTGACAAAACAGTAATTCCTCATTTATGCTTCCTTCATAAACTTATCTTACATAAAGTAACAACTATGTCAAGTTATAAATATCAATCGTTTTTTCTAGGGCTGCCCTTAAGCCTGGTAATAAGCTGCTGGAATTGGTCATTACTAATTTCAGAAATTCTTGTGGAAAACAATGTCATTCAACAAAGAAATTTCATTAATTTCATCCCCATACTTTATCCCATGATCTATTTCTGACATTTTAATAATAGCAGGTAACCCAAGATCTCCTATTATGTAGGGCTTTTTAGGTTTTGGAATTAATTAAGAAATTTTGTAAGATGCAAATAAATACTTTTTGTTGACAGTAATGAATTTCTCAAAGCATTATGTTTATATGAAGATTTTAGAAGTTGTTCAGAATTGAAAGTTGTTTGGTTTATTGCAGTATGCTTGCTGTGTGCTTGGCATTAAAAGTTCATTTTAGTTAGGCTGATTTCATGCTCTCTGCAGTCAAAACTTTATTACAGATTAAGCAAAGAGGTTTTCCCACATCATCATCATTATTAGAAATAAATCCATATTGCAAAAAATGATTTGACATATTTTCTTTTTCTTGTCAACTTCAGAGTACCTTAAGTTATAACCTGGTAGGTAGCGAAGACTCTGCCACATTGTCATCTGCATTTTTGCTTCTGTCTAAATTTACCCACTTAGCCATAACAAAAAATATTTTCCTCCTAAATATAAATAAATATTGCAAATAATTTCTCAAATAAATACTAGCTTTGGCTTGTGAAAATACATTTGGTTTGTGCTTAGTTTAAAAAAATCAGTGTCCACATGTACATATATAGTGATGATGGGGGTAAAATATTATTAAAGGGATTTTGTCTTTCCTTGCTACAATTAAACATTTATGTTTCTGTAAAAGAATTTTTAAATCAAACATTCCAGCACAATACAATACAAAGATATGTTAGTTTGGTACTTACATGATGAGGAATAACAGTAGGAAAATATTAAAAGTCTTTATTTTCCATAATTAAACTATTATGTTTCTATAAGAGCAGAAAACTTTGTAAGCACAGTGAAGACATTGCAATTCATAACATATAATAGTCTCAAATATTAACTGAAGTATTTCTGGCAATGTTCATTGGTGTTACATGGCATGACAGCGTACATAGTACAAAGTGCAAATGTCATGTGTTCAGAATCAAGGCTGCAATGAAATCCTATGGTACAACACAGGTAAGCACTGCCAGAAACACCTCAGATTCATTATACATTTGATATTGAATTAATTTTTGGTCATTTCATGTTCAGAAACCTTTTACTGTTGCCAAGTTTTTCACGACTCCCACATTCAGTGATGGGAGGTCCCAAACAAAAGTTTAATGTATACAGGCACTGATTTGCATAGAATGAAAAAGCAAACTACCAATTCATTATTCAAGAAAAATTAGCATTTGTCAATATGTAAGTTTCATCTATTTGATTTATCTACATAAATATGTTCAGGTTAGGCAACAGAATTAAAGTCAAAATTATCTTATACTATAAAAATTATACTCCATAAATCTAGAAACCAACCCACAATGGGAAATGTATGTAGCAACTAGTTGGTTCTACAGAGAATGTAATCTTAACTATCTCAAAAGGCTTTACTCAGTCACTGTATTGTTTTAACAACTAACGCCAATATTTTCAGCAAATACTGCAAAACCTTAGATTTCCCACTATATAAATAATTCCTTGTATAGTATCTCCATAATCTCCAATCCATTTTAGAAATTTTTAAATTAAATACCTACATCTGTGGTGTAGTCCATACTGCCTCTCCTTGCCTAGACTGTAAATAACTTTTTACTACCTTTTTTCTTACCTTTGTTTCATCTAAGAAAATTACCTTAAAGGCAGAAGATGAATGGATATATGTCTAAAATGTCTTTCAGCATTATAAGTCCTCAGACTTTTACCTATATTGTAAACGTTTTTTAAAAATGCAATCTATCATGACCTATACTTTAGAGGCAGATTAGCAGAAACATGAATAGGAAAGTTTTCAAGAAGTTTATGTAAGAGAAGGTGCTTCCTTTAATTTCCTTAGTCTCACACTTCTCTGAGTCATCTGTTACGGACTGACTGGTTCCATATTGATATAGCTTTGGAGGAGATGCTGTTGCAAAATATAGCTATGTAGTGATTTTGTGTGTTTATATGTATGTGTGTATGTGTTGAGTCTGTGTGTCTGTATGTATGATAATGCACAAAAAAATGTCTTGCTTCTCTATGTGTGTCCTGGACTGGAAGCCCTTAGTCCTGTCATAAATAGATCATGTTAACCTGCATGGGTATTATTAAGCTTCTCTGGGCTTCAGTTTCATTAGCAAGAGGTTTCAACTAGAAAGTTTTAAAGATAATTTTTAGCTTTAATTCTATGGTTTTACTTCTCATCCAAGAATTTAGTCTGTGGTATAGAAGCAAATTCAGATTTTTTTGAATTAACAGAAATGCAGAAAAATAAGCCCCATTCAGAATTTAGGTTGAGATTTTAATATTTTGTACTTGTTTTTCAACCTAGGCTTAGGTATCAGGTTGCATGTGAAAATGCATATTTACAATCCTAATACAAATGCTGCAATTGTGACAAGGTAATTTAGTTTGGAATGCTATGTTATTTTTAGCCTCAAGTCACAGGATTGTAGATATACTGCTAGTGTGCAATTCTAACCATTAAAAGCTTTTTAGCAAGGCCTATTTCGTACAACTTTTCAGGCTTCCATTTCATCCTACTCTTAACAGATAACGAAGGCCAAAGTATAACTTGTATATTAGGAATGGTTTTTAAACTGTAGCGAAGAGTCTACTGCCAGTTTATATTACAAATAAATGGATAGATTTTGTCTTGCTGGTTGACTCTTGGTGATAAAACAATATGAGTACAATATGCACAAATTAAACTCTACTTGTTAAATATATATAAGCACAATCTATGGAATTAGCTTCAGAATATGTTCTTGTTTTTCTTACCTCTTTGTTACCTTTTCATTTACTGGCTTAATTGATATTCTACCTTCCTAGTTTAGTGCATTTTATTGCCACCTCTCCTTCTAGGTCAGAATTTTACCATGATCTCCATAGCAACATCCCTGCTTTAATAGGAATATACATCTTCTGAATGGCTAGCAGTACAGCATTAAATGTTAGAAGATAACATTTTTCATGTTGGAAACATCTGGAATTCACAAGCAGCAAAGATACGTAAAAATGTCTGTGCCTCTTTAATAGCTACCCAAGGCTGAGCTTGCTTGCTTTATTAGAATTCATTTACAAACATTTCTTATTAACCAGCTAAGAAACACTATAAAACTAAGCTTTATTTTAGCATCAAAAAAAGTTCTATTTATAAGTGAAGCTGCTTAAAAAGACTTGAATTACCTTTTGTGGGAAAGGGTTTATAGAGGAGTTGGTCATATTACCAAGCTATTGCTAATGCTCTAATACTGCTATTTACTGGTTGATTATATCCTCTGGCAAAATTGTAACTCTCTACTACTCCGGTGAAAACTAATCAGTTTTCAGAATTAGTTATTGATCTTGGACCATTGTGGAAGACCAATTTAGTGACTGATTCATTGAGTACCAATGGTGGTACTACTGCTTCTGCAAGTAACATACTGAAAGCTAATAAAGTATTCAAAGGCCAATATTAAAATATGCTTTCATGTTGTTGAGAGCTTACAAGTACAAGTGGTCTAAGCCTCAAGAATTTCTCATTTTAAATTGATTGAGATTTATGTACACCTCTCTCTATCTAGATGTATTTTCCTTATAAATATTCAATATTAATATTTGGGACTTCTTTGACAAAACATATGAAATTATACAATGATAAGAAAAATATCTGACTTCAATGTCACATGATAAACAAGATAGGGTATCAGACTAGACATTTTCTCTAATTCCCTCAACCTCTCAGAATTCTCCAAAACAGAAATTATATGCCAAAGATGAAGAACTTTCAGCTGTCTACATGATTTAGAACACCCAGAAACCAAAAGAAAGTTTTAAAAAAAATTAAGTGATTTCTAAATTGACCTCACTCATCACCCTTGACCACAATCTACCCTGTGGGCAGGAAGACTGCTCTGGTGGACCTCTAAGGTGAGACAAAACCCAGACCCAGATTCTGGTATATCTCCTCTTCTCCCGCCAATACTCCAGACTACAAAAGCTCCCCAAGACCCTATAACCAGTTAGGCTCAGTGTGGGTGGAGTAGTGTTCTATGGTGTAAAGCATCTCTTAGGACATCCATGAACAGAGGGAAAAGGTCAGGACCCATTGTCAGGGCTCAAAATAGAGCTCAGTACTACATCCTACCACTGTCTCCTTCCAGTGCCTCAGAGATCCAGTCAATCCCATAGCATCAGTGAGGCAGCTTTCTGAACTGTGGGTGCCCAGCCAGAGGACAGAGGAACAAAGGAATTAGGACAGACATTCCACTAAGCCTGATGTAAAGTACTCAGCACTAGCTAAGGCCAGTTCTATCCACACAAAAGTCACTTGTGACAGAAACATAGTCTGGTAAACCCTGAACTGCCCAGTATAAGAGGAGGTTGAAGCTCTTTGAGACTCAACTCCCAAGAAAATCACCACCAAAGATAATTCACTCAGAAAGTGAATAAAAGTGGAAAATAAGAGGAAAAACATAGTGAAATACCAAACATCTCAGGAAGAAGAAAATTCAAAGACTTTGAATATAAGCACATAAATCACCAGGGAAATCATTAAGAGCAGAAAGAAATATGGCCTCAATATTTAATAAATTAGTTCAGGCCTCTATGAATAAAAGATCCCAAATAAAGGGAAATGATTCAACACTTGAATGAGATAGAGAAACCTGTTAAATTTAAGGAAAACTTGGAACCACAACACACTTTTCCTGAATGGTTGAAAAGAAACGAGAATTATGAAAGCACAATTTATGGCCTGTACACAAAAATAATGGGCTGTGTAGAAAAACTGGAATATGCAATGACAAGCATCACCAAAGAAACACGAGAGAACAATAAGCTGGAAATACAAATATACAGAAATGAAGGAAAATCCAGCAAAAAAAAATAAATTTAAACACACACACACACACACACACACACACACACACACACACATATATTCTTACTAGGGAAGCAAAACAGATGGATCCTGAAAAAAAGGATGTGTAGAGATAACCTAAGGACTATAGGTCTTTCAGAAGAACATGATAAGACAAAAAAAACTTAACAACATAATCCAGAAAACAGTGAAGAACTTATGAACCTAGAAAATGAAATACTAATGGAAAAAAAATTCACTGATCAACCCAGCAAAAAATGTCTATTAAAAAGTATTTCCTTTGTAGATGCATAAGAATTTGGAATTGAACAAAAGAGATTATTTATTTCAACCATTTCTCTTTGTAAACAAGAAAATGGGGCCTAGAAAGAGAATATAATATTGAAGAAGACCTTTACACTTGAACTAAGAAAATACCTGGGATCAGTTTCTGGCTTCACCAAATATAATTATATAGAAACATTTATGGACCAGCCGTGATTTCATTGGTTAACGGGAACTCCCAGGTGAGGAAAGTCCTTATGCTAATGCAAGTCTGCACCTTCTCTACAACTTGGGTCAGAAATTCTCCTAGAGCACAGAGAGTTTAAATATCACCTACAGTGAAAAAACAATTATGTAAAAGAGAGGGGATGTGAATTCTGGCCATGAGGTCCATTATCTCCTACTATACCATTCTTTTTCTATAGTTAGGTGAACTTAATCAAATCACTAAACTAACACCTATAAAATGGGGTTAATAATAATTTAAATATTAACAGCCTCACAGGGCAGATTAAATAAAGTATTTTGTAACTCTAAAATAATACTATCACTATGAATGACCATTGACAAGCATTTTCATACTAATTGTTAACAATTTACTTACCTGAGGTCATAGATCCAAAATTAAAGCTGAGGTCTTAAGAGGACTAGTTTTTTTTTAATCTATTTTATTCACTAGCCTCTTTTATTTTTCAAATTTAGGATTTGGAATCTAAAATTATAATTATGTAACTAAAGGCCAAATTAGTCCTTGTATAAAATCATATGATTTTTAAGGTAAAGTAAATTACTAATGATCATAAATTAAATGCATTCTATCTTTCCCATCTTTTTTTTCTGTTATCTTAATTGGTTTATGTGTTGTTATTATTCACAATAGTTTATTTTTTGTCCTTATTTTTGATAAATTTTTATTGATATTTTCTGATTAGTACATCACAATAGTATCCCTTGTGGGGACCTATTTTATCTTTGTGATTGCCTCTATAACTGTAAAATCCCACCCTTTTCAAACTTTCCTTTCACCTCATCCTCCTCACCCACTATCCTATAGGCTCTTCCCTTCTGAGATTACAGAGGTCACATGCCTCTCATTGCTAGCCCTTGATTTCAATATGGTATGTCATACATTGCTCTCTCTAACACCTAGTCCCCTCCCTCTCTTTTCTGTACTCTCTCATGTTATAATCCCTCAATTGTTTTTGGTGAGTCATTTTCAGTAATGTCCAACTCTTAGTGACCCCATTTAGGGTTTTCTTGGCAAAGATACTGGAGTAGTTTGCCATTTCCTTCTCCAGCTCATTTTACAAATGAGGAACTGAGGCAAACAGAATGAAATTGCTTAACCAAGGTCACACAGTTGGTAAGTGTCTGAAACAGGATTTGAATTCATGAAGATGAGTGTTCCTTATTCTAAGTCCAGTTCTCTACCCACTTTTCCATCTAGCTGCCTCATAATTCAAAAAAAGGAGCATTGATTTACTTGTAAGCAGGGTGTTGACAAGTTCTATCCATGACAATCCCTGTCCTCCTCTTCACAGTTACGCCTACAAGATTTCATTCTTTGCCTCTATCTCCTTGTATACATTTATGAAAGCAATCTTTTGCTATCGTATCCTTGCCTGTTGAATTTACTCTCTGTTACATTTCTATTGTTTTCCTTATGGCTCACTCCCTGACTCCTTCCCCTCTGACTGTGTTTTCCTTGGAAGTTGTTCCTTGTAGTGTCTCATCCTCTTTCCACACTGGGCATCAGGCTGTCACTGACCCAACTGAATTTTGAATGGTTAGAAATGGCACCAGCTAAAGATGGCGGCGTAGAAGCAGCAAAGCACCGCAGCTCCCACACAAA
>CM053600.1:64759147-64776917 GCA_028646575.1 Pseudocheirus occidentalis | reverse complement strand
TTCTTCTTCTTCTTCTTCTTCTTCTTCTTCTTCTTCTTCTTCTCCTCTTCCTCCTCCTCTTATACTCTGTGGGTCATAGCAGTTTTTGCAATTACAGATCAAGATACTTAATATTCCCCAGAATTAATCAAATTAGGTTACTGGAACATTTTGTTTTCTACTTAAAAACCTCAAACAAAAAAAATATCCATCTTTCAAAGACTCTTTGTTTTGCAGTCAGGAAAATTTCTGGGTCATTTAAAATGTCTCTCATATAGTTTGCCATTTCCATTCTTCATATGCCATTTTAATAGTTTATTATATTTAATCATAGGTACTAAGCATTCATGTGTATATACAAATGTATATAAAAACATGTATTTACACAGATATTCTTGCGTAAACATTTCTAGTGATGAGAAATTCACTACCTCACTAGGTGCATGTATACACACACACACACACACACACACACAGAGTACTACTTCTGGTTAACAATAGCCAACCACAAAAATTTCATATGAATAATGGAAATGTTAAGCTACTTTTATGTGAAAGAAGCTTTTCTCTTTATACTTAAACCAGCAATTGTTCTGACTACAAAGCACAGAAAGGTCTTTGAAGGACACATTTTGTTTTTGTTTGAGGCTCTTTAAGCACTGGCAAATTACTCCAGTAACCTAATTTGATTAGTTTGAGGGCATCTGAGATATCTTGGCTTGTAACGTCAAAGAGCCATCATACTCCAGGAAAAAAAAAACAAAACTATTATTACAAAGCCACCCATTTGTTAGATCATAAATTGAATTGAAAGGGGATTTGTTAGAAAACATTTGAAGAAAAATGTTCAATATCAATTTTATATCCTCTGCGGGCCACATGCTGTTCATCTCTTTATTTCAGTCCCTTTCAACTTTCTCTTCATGTCTCATTTCTGGTTACAAAAAGAGTATTTTAATCTCTGATGGCTTACTAAATGTATTTTGTATTTTTTAATTAAAGGGAAAAAAGGAGGATGTTGGTTTTTTTCTTGACCAAGGTATGAATAATGGTGTTTAAAAGTGTTTTTCATATAAGTGAGATAATTTTTACATTGAAAAATCATAATACTATCAATATTCAAAAATAGCTGTGGTTAGTGCTACAATATCAGGTGAAAAACCTGCATAAATAGACAAGATGAAGCTAAAATAGTTCAAAAGTACAGTATTTGGAGCTTCAAAGTTTAAGGTTAAAAGAAAGGAATTTCTTTGAGAACACTAGCATATTTTTTTTTAATATTACCAACTTATGCTTTCCAGGTTTATTCTGAAGAACCATCATCTACCAACTCTTTATTACCGTTATGAGTTTAACTGGCCAGAAATGCTTGTAACTAGTGTTGAAAAAAATAGCTATGTATTCACTTTGTCATCATGCTTCTGTGTAACTATGGGATTATTTTTTACAAGTAACTAACTGTGATTCCATTTTCTTCTGGGAAACAAAACCTTCAAAAATGCTATTCCATGAGCACAATATTTTAAAAATATATCTAACCTATTAATTCAAAGGAAAAAGTATCACAGATTAACTAAAATAAACAGAACTTGGTTAATTAAGTATGGGAGTGACCTTCCAAGACAAAACCAAAAATGGAAGAATCAGTTACCATAATTTTTAACATAGTTATTGGCTTTTAAAAATATCTTCACAGTATAATAAAGGAAGGAGTCAGTGTGCTGGCAAAGTGACAGATGTGTAACTTACTTCTGCTTTAGCTAGCTGGAGTTTATAAGCTCAAGATAAAAACTAAATGCAAATCAGAATTCTTCTTAGGAAACAGAATCTATTAATGAATCATATGTACAACCAAAACTCAGCTAAGTCAGTGAATGAGAGTAATGCATAATAGATATTGGTAAGTTTTTAAAAATTGTAATTGTATGAATATTTGGAAGTTCCCAGGAAAAAATAATACATTATTTATTTATTAAATAGAATGCATTATACTTAATGGGCAGATAAAATATAAATTTATTTGAAATATTGACTAAAATAACTTACTATGTGGATTGAAATTTGAAATAATTCAATTGCTTGTCATGTTATCAGCCAGCAATTCTTGAAGAAGTTTTTTTTCTCAATTTTTATTTAATTTTTAAAATATGGAATTAGTATCCCTCTTTTTCCTCATTCCCTCCAATATTTGTCACTTTCTCCTTCAATCATCTTCACTATTCTGGTGGGTATATCTCAAGATTGTTTTAATTTACATTTATCTAATTAATACTGATTGAGAAAATTTTTATATGGTTGTAAATAGCATTGATTTCTTCACTGAAAAACTGCCTATTCATATCCTTTGACCATTTATCAACAGGAGAATGACTAGTATTCTTATAGATTTGCAAAGTTCTTCATATATTCCAGATATGAGAAGCCTTTATCCGAGAATGTCTATAAAAAAATTATCCCCAACTTTATGCTTTCCTTCTGACCTTGGTGAAATTTATTAAAATTTATACAACAAATGTTCAATTTAATATAATTCCAAATTACCCATTTTACACCTTACTCTGTTCTCTATCTCTTATTTATTTATAAATTGTTCACCTATTCATAAGCTTGATAGGCAATATATTCCATGTTCTTCAAAATTTCTTTTAATATCTCTCTTTATGTCTAGATGGTATATTCATTTTGACTCTATCTTGTAAATAATGTGAGATGCTGGTCTATGCCCAATTTCTGTGAGATTGCTTACAAGTTTTCTTGACAATTTTTTCTAAATAATGAATTCTTATACAAAAATCTTAAGTTTTTACACTTGTCAAATACAAAATTACTATAATTATTTTCTGCTTTAAAATCTATGTCTACTCTGTTCCATTGATGTACCTTTCTATTTTTTGCCAGTATCATATAGTTGTGATAATTACTGCATTACAGTTTAAGATCTGGTACAGATAAATCCCCTTCATTCATAATTTTTCATTATTTCCTTTCAAATTTCTGAATTTTTCTTATTATTTTTTTCCAATTAAGCAAAAAAAATTGGTAATTTAATTTTGATGGCACTGAATGTATAAATTAGTTTGTACAAAATTGTCATTTTTATTATATTAGCCCTTCCTATCCATGAACAATTAATACATCTCTAATTATTTAAATCTGATTTTATTTCTATAATTTTTTTCTCTATAACTTTATTTATACTGTTCTTGGGTTTGTTTTGGCAGGTGTTCTCCCAGGTATTTTATACTATCTAGTTATTTTAAATGGTTGAGATTTTTTGTTTGTTTGTTTTTACTGTTTCTTCTTACAGAGTTTTATTTTTGACATAGGAGTGCTGATGATTTATGTCAATTTACTTTATATCCTACTATTTTACTAAAATTATTATTTCAACTAGCATTTTAGTTGATTCTTTGGATTTTACGAGTATATCATCTTGCCTCATTCCTTATTCTGGTTACTTCTATTTGTTTTTCTTCTTTTATTGCTATTGCTGGGATTTTCAGTACAATACTGAATAATATTGGTGACAGTGACTTTTAATGGGAATGGGAATTTGAAGATCTTCCCTAACCCTTAATAGACCTAGGGAGGAGTTTGAAGCTTCCCCACTTTGAAAGTAAACTCTTCCCTCTAGAGCCCTCAAGAATCTCTTCACCCTGATAGGCTGAATGTAGTCACGTGGAGCCTGTGGTGGGAGGAGTTTGCTGAGGAGAAATAGAGCTCACAGATGATCTGATAGAGACTGAGTCTGACAGTTGGAGACAGTTGGGGACAGAGGACCTTAGGCAAGGAAATAGAGGTTTTGTGATTATATATTGATTCTGTATTGGTTTGTGGGAAGGCTAAAGGATGGCATGGCTCTCAGCATTATTATAGCTTCTGAATATCTTTGGTACTATGATAGAATCAGCTTAGTGGTTTTGGGATTTGGTTTTCTGATGTCTAAATAAATCCTTCAACTTTATTCTTTATCTGGAGGGTCTGGCATATTTTGTGATTGAACATCACGCAATACTTAAGTCACAGTCTTTAGTGTGATTGTGGGTGCTTTAAATATTGCATTGGCACTACAACACCCTTGTTTCACTCTAGATCTTACTGTGAATGCTTCTGACATGTCCCCAATTACAAATAAGTCTTTCTGGTGATTTTAGATAAATGTGTTTTACCAATTTATGGGAAAAAACATTTATACCAATACTTTCAACTATTTTTAATAGAAATAAGTATTGTACTTTATTAAAAGATTTTTCTGCATCTATGGATATAATCGCTGAGAAAAAAAGTGTATTCCTTTCTATTTGATACAGTTCTTTCCAGATAGCTATCACATCTAACTTATGTAAAATTCTACTCACATCCTTAACTTTTTAAATATGTATTTACTTTTTGCTAAATTTATCTAATTCTGAGAAGGGAAGATTAAAGTTTCCTACTATCATAGTACTACTATCTATGTCATTTTCACTTAACTTTTCTTTTAAAAATTTAGATGCTATAGTATTTGGTGCAAATAGGCTCGCTCAGTATTGATGTTGCTTCATTGTCTATGGTACTTTTTGTCATAATGAAGTTACCCTATTTATCTCTTTTAATTAAATCTATTTTAGATATCACTTCATCTGAGATCACATTTGCTCCCCAACTTTTTATGCATCATCTGAAGCATTATAAATTCTACCCCATTTTAACTCTGTATTTCTCATTCTAAAATACATTTCTTGTAAATGATAAATTGTTGAATTCTAATTTTTTTATCCATTTCTGTTTTATGGGTAAGCAAATCCCATTCACATTTAAAGTTATAATTGCTATTTGTGAATTTTCCTCTGTCTTATTTTTACTCACTCTTGTCCTCAGTCTCTTTTTATCCTTTCCCAGAATGGTGTTGTTGTTCTTTGTTCTTGAAGAGGACTTCATTGACCTCAGGAAAGTGATGTCATGACTTATGAGTGAATTGGATTTAAGTGAGACAGAGCTGTGCAAAATCACTAGCCTCACTTTCTCCTCTAAAGCCATGTAGGTCCAGTGGCAAGCTATAGATGAGGATGACTAGAGATGGCCCCCAACTGAATGGTAGAGATGTTTCAGAGAATTCCTTGATAAATTGAGGCATTTGTTGTTGTTTGGTCATTTTTTTCCAGTCACATCCAAGTCTTTGTGACTCCATTTGGGATTTTCTTGGCAAAGATGCTGGAGTGACTTGCCATTTTATTCTACAGCTCATTTTACAGATGAAGAAACTGAGGCAAATAAAGGTTAAGAGATTTGACCAGGGCCACACACCTAGCAAATGTCTGAGGTGGGATTTAACTCACAAAGATTAGTCTTCCTGATTTGAAGCCCAGTACTCTACCCACTGTGCCACCTAGCTGCGTTAGGATTAGAGAACATGACATTTCAAGTCAATTAATTATATGTTTAGCATTGAAGAAGAGGATTGATATAGGAAACAGTAAATTTAGATGACACATAAGGTCATAAAGCCTGTCTACTTAAGAGATTTAACACTAGTACAAATTATTATCATATCATATAATATATATGTAAGTAGACTAAAGAGGATTCTACTTTTTTCATTTGTAAGAGGAGAAAAATGGAATATTGTCTAAAATAGCCTCTGGAATTTAAGGGAGCAGCTTTCAAAAGAATCGGAGAAAAACAGATAAGATCCTCTTTGGCTAAAATTCACAGTTTTCCTCATATGTGACAATCCATCTCCTATATGTGTGCCTTTGTACTCTGATTATTCTTATACTTGGTTTATACTTCCTACTCAACTCAGTCTTTCTCTTTATTAATTATATCCCTAGGACTTATAAGAGTAACCTGGCATGTTGTAGGCACTAAATAAATGTTTATTGGATTGCATTGGATCTCATTGTTGTTAGTGTTTTCCCCTCTGCCCTTGATTATCTCATATATTTTATATATGCCTTTACATATGTAATGTATGTATGTGGATAGGTACATACAGTGTATGTGTGTATACATTTACCTTTATTTGCATATTTGACTTGACTGATAGAATACAAACTACTTGAGAAAAAGAAATATTTCACTTTTGTCTTTGTATACCCTGGGCCTTCATAATGAATTGCATATAGGAGACATTTAATAAATGCTTATGGTTTGATTGATTGATTAGAGAATGAATGTTAGTTTGTAAGGAGGTTTTTTGTTTATTCCCTGTTATCTTTTTTATTAATAATTTAGATTATAACCTAGATGACACAATTATTGATCTTAACAAAGCATAAATATAGGAGAAATAGATAGTACATTGGATGATAGTACCAGGATACAAAAACTCTTAAGCTAGAAGACCGATTCAAAGTTTAAAAAGAGAGAATTTAATTTCAATAAGTGTGAAATAATATTTAGGCTCAAAAATGAATTTGATGGATACAAATTTGAGAATGCACAATTAGATAGTAGTTCATCTTAAAAGGTTCTGGGAGTTTTAGTGGGCTAAAGAATATATAAATTAGCAGTGTTATACAACAAATAGTTTTGAAACAATCAGGAGCTCAACATGACAACCCATAGTATCAAAGGACTAATGATGAAACATGCTGTACCTCTCCTGATATAGTAGTGAAAGATTCAGAATACAGAATGGGACAGGTATTTTTTGGACATGACTAATGTGTACATTTGTTTTTATTGACTATACATGTTTGTACATTTCATTTTTTTTTTCTGTTCTCCATTAGGGGTAGGCAGGAAGGTGAGATGGTAAATTTTAATATATATATATTAAATATATAATTTTAAAATAAATGTTACCTGATGGCCACAAAAGTCAAGGAAATACAGATCAATGAATAGAGGACTTGTGTTTGGAAAATTTTAAAATTATAATCCTTCTGTACTTTAGCTTGATCAAACTAGATCTGAAGAATCTTGGATTTAGTACTTATTCTCACATTTCAGGAAGTATGCTGTTATGCTGAAGAGTGCCTAGAAAAGAATAGAATTGGTAAAAGGAACTGGGGATGTTTAGACTTAGATACATAAGATTTAGGAGATGTTATCTTTGTTACATATTTCTGAAAGTCCATCTTGCAGAAGAAAGATCAGTTTTTTTCTTTGTGACTCAAGAGCACTAGAAGCAATGAGTGGAAGTTGTAGAGAGAAGTTTTTAAACTTCACATAAAAGAAAAAAAAAACTCCTAACACAGCTTTCCAAAAGCAAAATGGATTGACCTAGGAAATAGTGGATTTCCAGAACTAGAGGTTTTAAAGCAAAGATTACATGACCATTTCTTCTGGTATGTTGTGGAGAAAATTCTTGTTCAGTTATGGGTTGGACAATGTGATATTTAGGGTCTCTGCCATATTTTCCGTTCCATGAATTTTTTTTTTTTGCTTTTTGGAGGGCAGTTGGGGTTAAGTGACTTGCCCAAGGTCACACAGCTAGTTTTTTTGTGTGTTAAGTGTCTGAGGCTGGATTTGAACTCAGGTACTCCTGACTCCAGGGCCGGTGCTCTATTCACTGCGCCACCTAGCCGCCCCCGTTCCATGAATATTTGATATTTATATGAAAATATTTTAATGGAGTTAAACCCACAAAGAATATGGTAAGTTTTCAAGAAAGTTTTTTCTAAATATGTGACATGTCTTAATTTGTGGGCACTCAATTGTTTAACACCTGTGTAAACTGAACTTTTGCACCCAAGTTTACAAGCAAATTGTGTATACTTATAGTAAGGTGAAATTTCATACACAATATTGGCCTAAAAACAGAGTACAAACAAATGTATTTGGCTAGATGAACATCTGAACCCTCATTTTTGAAACTGAAGGAAATCTAAAGTCTAACTGTAAATGTGTCAAAAAATTTAATTTTAAATTCAGTGAATCAGCAATTATAGCTTTACTTGGTACAAACTCAGTTTATTCAGTGACAAAATATAGCAACGTGTAGAGGATGTGACTTTTCATTCAAAATCTTAGTTTAGTATGTTACTTAGAGCTCCAAAAAGTTATTTTGGAAAAAAATATTTAATATCAATAAAAAGTTGACCATAGTTTCAGATTAATTTAGGAGTAAAATGAAAAGATTGATTTATATGACTTAATAGTATACCCAACAGAATTTTATTTTGACCATATAGAATTTTTGTTAACTCATCCATGCAAGCTCTGGGAATCACTCATTGAACGATACAATTTAAACTTGAAACTTAGTATTATTCAAACTCTCTCTCTCTCTCTCTCTTTCTCTCTCTCTCTCTCTCTCTCTCTCTCTCTCTTTCTCTCTCACTCTCTCTCTTTCCTCTCTCTCTTTTTCTCTTTCTCACTGTCTCTCATTGTCTCTCTTTGTGTAAGTGTCTGAGGTACAGGCTGAAGTACAATTACAGAATACCGGATATCACATTAGCAAATTTTTAAAAGAAATTGTTGACAAGAGCTTAATTTCTAAATAATAGCAATGATAGCACTTAATAGTTTCCTTTCCCTCCAGAAATTCAGCTGGTACATTTGCTCAAATCCTGGTGTTGTTTCTTTTTTCTGTGTAAGAAATCTCAAGGCCGCTTTCTCAGGAGAGGAAATACAAAGTAGAAAAGACAAGCCTAGCTACAAGCTCATTTAGTTAAGTTGATGCTCCATTTGGAGCAGCACATGGCTGGGAGAGCCCAGTCCATTTTTCCACAGATTCCAGAGCATACAACTTGCTGAATGACTCACAATCAGAAAGACATCATAACTGGAGGTAGTGTGGGAGCAGGAATGTGATCTACAGCAGGATACTCTAGATCAATTGAAGGATTCTTAATCATTATAGAGTGTGTGCCCATTAACTCTGAGTCATATGGAACTAGAAGCTGGCACAAAATCTCATATAAAGTCAATTGCATCCTGGCAGGACATAATTAGATATGATTCATGGAATGGTATTTGTTACCCTTATTCAATAGTTTTTATGTTATGTCTTCTCTTTGTGACCCCTTTTGGGGTTTTCTTAGCAAAGATACTGGAGTGGTTTGCCATTTCTTTCTCTAGACCATTTTCTAGATGAGGAAACTGAGGCAAAAAAGGTTAAGTGACTTACCCAGGGTCACAGAGTAAGTGCCTGAGGTCAGATTTCTCTTCCAGAGCCATCTGGATCCAGTGGCCAGATACTCATTAGAATAATTGTAGATGGTCCATGGACAGTAGAATTAAAAAGGGTAAAGGGAAAGGCTTCCTCCAGGCCTGAGGTCAGGAAAATGAGCATTCCTGCCTCCAGACCTGGCACTCTATCTACAGTATCACTTAGCTACACTTCCTTGTTACACTACAAAATATCCAAAAGAGGCTCATGACGATTTTATGGAAGAACATGAGTAAAAGGCATTGTTAAGAAATTTTATAAGAAGAGAGGGTAAAAGGTGGGTGCTAGAGATGACAAATGGCCAGTCAGGAATTCTCATTAAGTTGGAAGAAAGTGAGGAAGGCTTGTGAGGAATGATAGATCTATTTCTTGAAGCAAAGTTTTTGAGAAAACAGTGTCAAGTATTGCACAGGATATACTAGCATGGAGGATTGTCATCTGCAACAGTGAAGGGAATTCCCAAAGAAATAAGACCACAGATCCATTTGAATTTTTAATATACATATTACAGTTTATGAAAAGAGTAGTTTCTCTGTAGAGACTATTATCTCCAAAAAGAACATAGGCAAGAACTAAACACCCTCATACAGGATCTTATCAGCTTTTGCTTTGGTCATTGCAATAGCCTAGTGGTTGGTCTACCTGCTACACATTTTTTCCAACCCCAGTCCTTCCTTTGCTCAGTGCCGAAGTGATTTTCATAAAGCCTATATGCAACAATGTCACCTACCCACATGTAATTCCCAATAAACTCTTATGGTACTCTGTTACCTCCAAGATCAAATCCTGTGTTTTTTGAAGCCCTTCATCCCCCAGCCATACCTCCACCTTTCCAGTTATAGACCTTACCCCTCTACCTTGTACTCTTCAGTCCAGTTACACTACCTCTCTGCTTCTCCTTTAACAAGAAACTACATCTTTCTTCTCCAGGTATTTTCACTGGCTGTCCCTCATGCCTGGAATGCTCTTCTTCTTCCTCTATGCCTCCTGGCTTCCTTAAAGTTCCAGCTAAATTTCTATGCCTGGGAGGAAGCCTTTTCCTTTCCCCCTTTTAATTCTACTGTCCATGGACCATCTACAATTATTCTAATGAGTATCTGGCCACTGGATCCAGATGGCTCTGGAAGAGAAAGTGAGGCTAGTGACTTTTCCCAGCCCTCCTTTGCTTAAATCAGATTCACTTGTATGGCATAGCATCACCTCCCTGATATCATGGTCCCTTTAGAGAACAAAGGACAAAAAGTAAGACAACAACAACAGGATCTCCTCCATGAAACACAGGAGGTTGAGGCGAAGCCAATACAGCAGAGTAGAAGCACAAATTTAGCATGAGCTCCTGTGCCAATCACTTCCAATATATATTTTTTAAAAATGACTCTAAACAAACAATAGAGCTACAGACCCCATAAAGTGACAGAGAGAAACAAATCTCCCACTGAAGGCAGCCTGACAGGCCGACAGGAAGGGTCTGCAGGAGCCCTGTGGTTCCAGCCCCAGAGTGCCCTGACCAGTGGCAGTCTGAGCAGACTTTAGGAGAGTGAATCACCAGCCTGTGGTTGTTTCCAGAATTCACAATGCATAAACACCGAGTATAATGAAATAGAGGATTTTGAAGCATTTTTATGAAAAAACCTGAGTTTAGAGAAAATTTGACTTTCAAATAGAAGCAAGAGAAGCATGAGAAGTTAAACAGGGAAAAGAAATCATAAGGAACTTATTAAAGCTGAGCTATTTACATTCCTACATGGAAAAATAATCATTGGAACTCAGTAAGACTTTTCTCAGTATGAGGATAGTTAAAGGGAATATATAG
Source organism: Pseudocheirus occidentalis (assembly GCA_028646575.1). NCBI lineage: Eukaryota > Metazoa > Chordata > Mammalia > Diprotodontia > Pseudocheiridae > Pseudocheirus > Pseudocheirus occidentalis. The sequence goes on along the minus strand of CM053600.1, from coordinate 64,766,025 downwards.
GTATATATACATATATATATATATATATATGTATGTATAGTAGGGTGTATGAGTATATAAATATATATGTGAGTGTGGGTTTATGTATATTTATGTATACATAGACAGAAGGCATAGGATGAGTTGAATAGGAAGGAATGATATCTAAAAAAAATTAAGAGGTGAGAGGGGAATTTATTTGGAGAAGGGAAAGATAGATTAGGGTAAGTTATCTCATATAAAAGAGGCAAAAGAAAGCTATTACAATAGAGGGGAAGAGCAAGAAGGTGAAAGGGAATGGGACAACCATATTCTCATTGAATTTGGCTTCAGGAGGGAATAACATACACACTCAGTTGGGTATCTTACCCTACAGGAAAAGAGGGGGTAAGGGATAAGAAGGGGATGATAGAAGGTGAGGCAGATTGGGGAAGATGGTAGTTAAAAGCAAACATTTTTGAAAAGGGTTAGGGTCAAAGGAGAAAGTAGAATAAGTGGGGGACAGGATAGGATGTAGGGAAATAAATTTAGTCTTTCACAATATAACTACTATGGTAATGATTTTGGGTAACTCCACATGTACAACCTGTAATGAATCATTCCAGTGGGGGTGGGTGAAGAGGCAAAAAGGGAAAAAATCTGGAACTCAAAGTTTTAAAAAACAAATGTTAAAAAATGCTTTTTACATGCAACTGCAAAATAAGACATACTGGCACTGGGGTATAGAAATCCATCTTGCCCTACTAGACAGGGGGATGGATGATGAGGGAAAATATAAGAGAGAATAGACTGGGGGAAGAAGTATTCAGTAGGCTTTCTATTTTTGGGGTGGAAGGTACAGGAAAGATGGGGAGAAAAAATGTAACTCAAAATCTTGTGGAAATGAATGTTGAAAACTAAAAATAAATTAGTTATAAAAATTTATTGCTTGCATGTTGTCTCCCCCATTAGACTGTGAAGTCCTTAAGGGCAAACCTTTAGGAGCCATGGGAGGCAGAGGGAGAAATTTTATTTTTAAAATTCCATTAGTTTCATTTTTACCATAAACATTTATTCTTTTAAATACAAAGGCACAAATACATTTTGAGTAAGAAACACAACACTTTTGGGTGGTTCTTCCCAACATTTGAAAAAATGTTCCAAAACAATGCTCCTTCAAATTCTCTTCAGATATTTGCTTTAAATTTTATTTAATCATATTAGGTTGTTTCTCTGTACACAGACAGAACCTTCATCATAATGCTCATATCCAAACTCACAGATGTAAATATCTCGCAAGGATATCAGCATAAAGAGCTATGGCTGTTATATCTCTAAGGCTGGCATTGACATTTGAGGGTATATGTACACTCCTCTCTCTACTAAATCAAACAATTTTAAAGAGTAGCATAATTCCATATCAGTATCAAAGTGAATTTTTTTGAGGAAATGAGGGCAGTGTGTTTTCTCTCTCTCTATGCATATGCACACACATGTATGTGTATGCATACATGTGTACACATATGCACAAACATGAATAAATGTATGTACATGTACTGTGAAAATGCTTATTTTTTAAACAAAACTAAAATGGTCAAATTTTTAAATTTTACATATTTTTAAATAGTAGAAATACTTGGACTTCAAACTCATAACAAAATAATGTTATCAAGTTCAGAATTCATTCTCAAATACTTATTATTCCTTGGAGAAAACTGAATAATATAAGATGTACATAATTATGCACAGGTATAACATTGGCACAAAATTATGATGTTCTAAATGATCTACCATTTATATATTATATATGCTTCTATGTGTGGCTGTAAATACACATATGATTAACTTGCATCTTTAATTGACGTGCTAATGAAACAAGAAACATGAGTCAATCTCTTGTGGAAACACCGTGCTACCACAAACCATATAGTTGTTGCCAGAACAATTCAGAACAACTCATTCACCACATAAAAAAAATAAAACTTTCTGAAACAAAGTCACGTTTTTTTGTCATTCAATGTTCCCAAAGTATGCATATTAGATTAGATAAAACCTAATTAAAGGATATGGGAGTCCTGAAACACAATAATAAAACTGAATTGTGTCATGATACTCCTTGTCACCACCACCTGAAATTCTACTGCACAATATTCATTCAAACAGAGCTTTGTTTTATTAGTACCTTGAGCCACTTATTAATTTTATGCTTTTACAATATTTGGCTAGGAAATATTTGTAATATGGATACACTGTCTTCTAGATCTTGACTTGAAAACCCTGTTTTCACCATTGTTTCTAACATTCACTTGGTTAAACTACTGAAATTTTATATTTGGGGATTGGGAAAGGAAAGAAACAATGGTATATGAATTCAACTCCCCTTTCCTCCCAAATCACGTAATCACTAGAAGTGTTAATTTAATATTAAAGTGTCCATTCCTGTTCATTTCTTTATGAAGATGTAATACCATTACTCTGAGTAAATCTGAAGGGGTAAACCTATTGGCTGAGGAAAATAGCCATGCCCCAGGGTGATATTTAAAAGACAGTTTACCTGGAGGTCAGGTGGTGCACTGAATGCAGCACAGGACCTGGAGTCAGAAGGACCTGGGTACAAATCCAGCCTCAGACACTTGACACACTTAACTAATCTTGTGACCTTGGACAAGTCACTTAACTTCAATTGCCCTGCCTTCCCCTTTCCAAAAAAAAGCAAAAGACATAAAAATTTAAAAAAAATAAAGGACCATTTGAGAAATAAGGGCAATTCTAGCAGGAGCTAGCGAGGAAGGAAGAAATCAGTCCATTAGGGTGAAACACTTGGGAAAAATACAGAAGAAATGGATTCTCTCTCTCTCTCTCTCTCTCTCTCTCTCTCTCTCTCTCTCTCTCTCTCTCTCTCTTTCTTTCTCTCTTTCTCACTCTCTTTCTCTCTCTTTCTCCCTTTACCCTTTGTCTCTTTTTTGTCTATCTCTGTCTTATTTTGAGACCAAATGCAAACAAAACAAAACTGTGCTTTCCTACCATAGCACCAATGCAATATTTATAGTGCCCATGATCACAATAAAGACCGTGACTGTAAGTATCGCATGACATTCAATTGCAAAATATACCAAACTCTCCAGGAAGAGGACAGAACTGAAGCATTTATTTAGACACCAGAAAACACAATCCCAAAACCAATAAGCCAATTCCACCATAGTACCAAGGATATTCAGAAGTTGTAATAACACTGAGAGTCACAGCATCCTTTAGCCTTCCCACAAACCAATACAAGACCAACATTTACTCACAAACCTCTCTATCTCCTTGCCTTAGTGTCCCTTCTCTCCCACCATCTGGCTAGTTCTGAGCAGCTTCACAGCAAGGAAGCTTCCTGTGGGCTCTGCTGCACCTTCAGCAAATTCCTTCCATCACAGGCTCCATGTGATTACATTCAACATATTAGAGGGCAGAGTTTACTTTCAAAGCAGGGGAGGTCTTCGAACTCCTCTTGAGGTCTATAAGAGGCAGGTAAGATCTTCAAATTCCCATTCCCATTATAACTACCTTCTGCCAAGGAGGTGGAATACTTGAGAATTCAGGCCAATGCAAAGACTGAAAATCCTGTATTAAAGTTCAAGAACTTTTTTTATGTTGTTATTGTTGTGCTATATCCATCACACCTACTTCCAATGACAGGAACAGGGTAAGAGAAGAAAACATCTGGGCTTAGCAGATAAGTGGAACAGGATCTGATCTGTATTTGTTCTTTCTGAAAGAGAACGCCAGTGTCAACATCAAAATTTGAAGCAGATCCTGAGGGAACCTGAAGTTGGATGGGGTTTACATAGTAATAAACATAGTTTACATACTAGTAGTGCTATGTAAAGAGCAAGCCCAGAGAGTCCAGCAGAGTGACATAACAGAAACATTGTGGTAGATGGAGCAAGTCCATCCTAGCAGTGGAGCAACTTGCCTCTCAGAAATACCACGGCTGATGGAGAACAATGCACATAACCTTACTGTGTCAAACATATGATCTGCCTCAGCATTCCCTATAGTTAGGGAATGAGCCTCACTATGTAGACTTTTACCCATTATTTGCATGGATACTGTGTGTATTTGTACACCCTGAGTTTATGGAGGAGAAGTATTTTATAGCTATTATTCTTACTATTTTATACAGAATCTGAACCAACAGTTGTCCTCTGGGGATTCAACTCATGTATGAGAGAATAAGTTGTAGGAGTATCACAGAGAAAGACTGACAATCCTTTCCTTTTACAGTAAGGAGGCACCATATTCAGTATTTGTTTTTGAAATTTTCATCAAGAGTCACAACTGAATCTCTGTACTCCTTCAATCAATTTACTTGTTGGTTATTTGGTTTTGGCAAACAGGAGTCATTTTTCATATGCACAAATACATTTAAAACCTGTATAAATACAACATACCACATAACTTCATTTCATCAAGAAACTATTCATTGTTTGAAAATTAACCAGAGCTTCTGTTTTCTTAAAAAGCTACTTTTTTTAATTGCTAAATTGGGATTGCTAATCTAACCTGACTCCTATAAAAATGATCATGTCCCAGTTCCCATTTTTTTCATGGTTTCACTGCTGATTGCTAGGGTAATGGCTGCATAAGTAGGTATCCCCTGGGAATATTTTAAATTAAAGTTCCCAAATATGCATTTCATTTAGTCAGTGCTATTTTTTGAATGTCAAACAAACTAAATTAAAACTTTCTATATTAATATTTAGCAGTTTTTACTGAGCCATATATAGTAAAACAGAAATAAAATCCATACATTATTAAAGTATTTTCTAGGCTAATAGAATATGTTACATGCATATGCTTTTTATTATTGAAGATAAAACAATTCTTAATTTAAACATATAAACTTATGAACTATATGATCCCTTTGTAAAATGTATAATTACAGTTAATCCAGGAATATATGGAATTTATAAAGCCTATTTATTACTCCCCTATTATACACAAGTATTCTGATATTTCCCCATCTTCAGTCAATTCACCCATCCTCACTTGATATTATCCTATCTCTTTTCCTTCACTTCATTACTAAACTCCTAAGAAGGTGGTCTACAGTTAGTATATTCTCTTCCTTTCTTTTCACTCTCCTCTTAACTCTCTGGAGTCATCAATCAACTAGAGCTGCTCATCTTTCTCAAATTCTCTATAGCATTTGACTCTGTCAATTATCCGCTTCTCTCTAAGTTTCCTTGGTATTTGTCTCTTATGATTCTCTTCCAACCTATCAGACCATTCTGCCTAAGTTCCCTTTGCTAAATCTTCAACCAGGTCATACTCAAAAACTTTGGGTATCCCCCAATGCTCTGTCCTAGTCCCTTCTGCAAGAAGCCTTTAATCTAAGTTTTTCTCTATTTATCTCCAATTTCTGTGTATACACTTACACACGTGTATATATATTAAGCATATGTGGGTATGTAGTTTGTCTTTTTAAAACTTCTTTATATGGTCAGCACTTAACACAGTTCCTGACACATACTAAATACTCGTCGACTTGAATTTGAATTTGAAGACAAGATTGCAAATCAATTAACAAACATTTATGAAGTGCCCAATATTTGTGCCAGATACTGTGCTAATTGCAAGGAATAAAAAGAAAGACAAAAGATAATCCCTGATCTCAAAGTGATGGCAATCTCCTTGGAGACACCACATAAAAACAACTATGTATGAACAAGATACATAGAGAGGATAAACTGGAAAGAAATCAGAGGGAAAGCACTAGAATTCAAAAGGCTTCCTATAGAAGGTGGAATTTTAACCAGGATTTGGAAGGAAACCAGGGAATCAGGAGGTAGAGATGAGTGAAAAGGGCATTCCAGGAATGGAGGACAGTTAATGAAAATATCCAGAATAAACAATAGTGTCAAGAAAAACCAGAAAGAAGAGTCAATCAAGTAGAATAGAGTGATCAACAGCATCAAAGATGGCAGAGATGTCAAAAAATATAAATATTTCATTTGTCATTTTGTCCACATTGTCAACATTCAGTTGAATGACTAAAAAAGACCTTATATTTGAAAATTAAGAGATCATTTGGAACGTTGGTAATTATGTAATCTTGTTACAGTAACTTTGAAATAAGAAGATTTGGTGTATGATGAGTTTAAAACAATATTATAGAGAGCTAAGAAGAGAGAGGAAAGAAAATGGAGATATTTATTATAGATGACGTTCTCAAGAAGTTTAACCACAAAAGGGAAGAAATATTTAGGAGGCTAGCTAGCAGGGATGGATGGATCTAGTAAGGACTCTTGGGGGAATATGGAAGAGATTTAATCTGTAGGCAGTAGGGAAACAGAGGGAGATGATGATCATTGAAAGGATGGAAATAATAAAAGAGAAGATTGAGAAGATGGGATAAAATGGGATCAGGTAGAGGGATTTGCTTTGTCAAAAAGAAGCTCCATTATGGGAGAGATGATGGAGGAGATAGTGGTAGAAGACCTCTATGAGATTCACACTTCATATACAGGGGCAGTGTTAACTGAATGATATCATTTTTTCAGTAAAATATGAGGATAGGGTTGGATGAGTCATGAGGAGGGATAAAAAGGTTTGCAAAAACCCATTGTGTCAGGAATAGTAAGTACTTAAATGAATGACTTTTCCTGTTGAGAACTTTGGCCCTTCACTTCACTTCTAATGTTATAATCAGATTCTTATTCCAATGATAAAAAAAATGATAGAAAATTATAGGCTATAATTTTCAAGGATCTTCAGGAAATAATTTTTTAAAATGCAAACTTTAGTAGTAACCCAGCCCCTCATACTTTTATGCTGTATTTTGAGATTTAGCATTGGTCATTATATATGTTTTTATTTTCTCTACATTTTCTTAGTAGTATTAAATTTAATTTATTTTAATGAGGTATTCAAAT
>CM053600.1:64736138-64749506 GCA_028646575.1 Pseudocheirus occidentalis | reverse complement strand
TATGTATATAAAACAGTTTGTTCCTCTCCACAGGAGTACTTGCTTTACCTGACTCTAGAGGCAGAAAGGTATATAAGTAAAGGATAGACAAAGTATATGTGCTTCCAAGCTGCCATGGATGGGAGTAGCACTGGAATAGTCACTGAAGATAAAATCTCTGTGTAAACTATAAGGTACTGTTTCAATTTCATTGGGTTCCTACTCCAAGTTCCTTTTACTCTTTCTGTGGATGCAGAAACACATCTGCCTTTCCCTTCTCAGTGCTTTAGATTTGATTCTGTCTGATCTAAGATATGGATATGTACATCATAACTTATTCAAATCAATTTTCACTTATCCTACTTGAAATTCTAATCTTTTCCCCCTAATTTTTGTGACCTGAAAGGATTATACCCTCATTCCACAGAACAGAATTCATTTTGTGAATGGAATAGAAAATAAAAGTGTTAACATTATGACTCATTCCCTCTGTATTTCAGTAGAACCTGTCAATAACTTATACAAGTCCCAAATAAAGGAGGTCAAGCATTCCTAAATATTCTTTGGATTCTTCCACCCTCGTCATATCTTCATGTCCAAATATATTGATTAGGAAACTGCTCTCCATGCCCTGTGGTCAAAATCTCAAGGTGAAAAGGTACAGCTCATCTCGCCAATGTCTGACCGTGGCAGGAAATCATTTGCTCAGAGTCACTTCTGTAAGCAAGTCACCAGAATTTCTAAGAATGGACCTTTGTTCCTGATGCCTCAATAGAATGACCACTAGAAAGTCTCTTTGAGATCTTGGTTGTATCCTGGGATAAAGAGATGTTTCCCCAACAGTAATGACTACCTTCAAGTCATGGTGCAAGCTCACTCATTCTCAGGAATATCTGGTATGTTTTTAGTAACATGTAGAGACACTCTTTTTCTTAAAATGTCCTACTTTATTTTTGTTTATTTTTTGCTTTTTGGAGGGGGAAGGCAGGGCAATTGGGATTAAGTGACATGTTCAAGGTCACACGGCTAGTAAATGTTAAGTGTCTAAGGCCAGATTTGAACTCAGGTCCTCCTAACTCCACAGTCAGTGCTCTATTCACTGTGCCACCTGGATGCCCCTAACCTCATAATCTTAATAAATACTTTCCTGTAAAAGTCCCTCCCTTACCTTATCCCCCAATTTTTTTTTAACTCTCTAGAAGTTCAGAAGACTTCTAAACCTCTTCATATGCTTGTGTGTATGTATGTGTATATATAAATAAATATATATATAGAAAAAAACATATACATATGTATGTATATATGTATGTATATGTTATTTTTTTCTTCAACCCAGATGAGAGTAAGGTTAAGGTTCCAATATTACCAGACTTCCACCTCCTGTTGCCTCTATGTTACTTCTTCCTTTCTGTAATGCCAAGCAAAAGCAGCTTCAAGGTTCTGATTACAAGCATAGTAAACTCCACATTTATTCAGTGACAGATTAAGGCAAAACATTCACAGAAAAAAGAACATCAAAATGCAGAGTAACTCAATCATTTAGTAAGTATCCTCAAATAGAGATTAGTTTCCAGTCATAAACAGAGTACATTCATTTGTTCTGTCAGGAAGTACAAAGGTCAAAAATTTTCCACCCCTGGATTATAACTGAATTACAATAAAATCAGTCACCAACAAGTACCCTCTCAAGGGGCAATGGAAAGCAGAAAAGCCATCCACCCCTAGATCACAACTACATTACAATATCATCGCAGCATTCAATACGCAAGGAGAGGTCACAGCCAGCTTCCAGATGCTAGGAGAGAATCTCTCTCTCTCACTCTCTCTCTCTCTCGAAAACTCCAACTCCATTCTTCAGTCCAGCAGCCCAGCTCCCAGATGCTGGGACAATCCTGCTTCTTCCACCAGGAGCCACCAGGAGGAAGATTATTCCTAATTCTGTCTCTCTGTCTCTAAAACTCTTCCTATGTACACACACTGGCCTCCTGTCTCAGCCAACCCCCTCATGCCATGTCAGGACAGGAGAAGAGCTCGCACCTTCCATACTTAGCCCTAAGTTACTAAGTGCTAAGTATCTGCTAAATTGATTGCTGTTACACCCCTTTATTTTTGCTGTTCTATGTTCATTTCATGGTGATTTATTTTGTCTGTTTGTGGAGGAAATCTGGAAAGCCTGGAAACATCTGACTTACTCTGCCACCTTCCCCAACATATTTTTTTTTTACACACAGAGGATCTTATAAACTTTTTCAACTCTTCTCAAACATTACATGCTACCTCTCCGTAGTCTCTCAGATGAGAACTTTGTCTCATATTTTACAGAAAACAAAGAGGCCATTTGCGACAAACTTTCTCTTTTCCATTCTTCCTCATCTCTTATCACTCAGTGCCTTTTGTCAGTTTCTCCTCATCTCCATGATGAAATGACTTTACTCCTTATCAAGGCTAATCCCTCTACTTGTTCAAGCAATGTCATTCCATCCCATGTCCTTCAACAGATTCATCCCTCTTTGATCCCTACTCTTTCACTTAATTTCAATCTCTCCCTTTCTTTTGGCTCATTTCCTATTTCATACAAATATGCCCATGTCTCCCCCATACTAAAAACAACCCTCACTTGGTCCTTCAACCTTCATCAACTATTCTACCATATTTCATCTTACTTTTGTAATTAAACTCCTTCTAAAGGTCATCTATAATAGATGCCTTGACCTTTTTTTCCTCTCGCTCCCTTAATCCCTGAGAATCAGTTTCTAACCTTATCATTGCACTGAAATTACTCCTCCCAAAGTAGCTGCCAAACCCAATTGCTTTTCCTCAGTCTTCATTCCCCTTGATCTCTCTGTAGCTCTTGACACTCTCTTTTCTCTAGGTCTTCAGGATATTATTCTTTCCCAGTTCTCCTCTTATATATCTGACAATTCCTCTTCCTCCACTGGATCTTCTTTCAGATTATACCTTCTAAAGATATGTGTTACTTAGGGTTCAGTCATGGGGCCCTCTTCTCCTCTATACTAATTCATATGGTGATCTCATCAGCTACCATGGATCTAATGACCATCAAGGCTTTGATTCTCATCTACCTATCCTGACACAAACTCTCTGCTGACCCTCAATCTCAAGTCTCCAACTGCCTTTCAAAATCTTAAACTGAATATCTAGGAAGCACCTTCAAACTCACTCTGTCTAAAACAGAACTCATTGTCTTTCCCCCTAAACCCTGTCACCTCCTATTCCTATTACTATAGTGAGTAACACCATACTCCCAACCCCTCAAGCTTTCTATTTAGGAGTCATCCTGAATTCCTTACTATCACCTACCCCCCAGCCATGGGCTGCTCAGTGTCCAGCACTAAGCATGATTGGAGATGTGTGTAAGAAATGACCAGATCATGTTTGTAGTTCAAGCAAGAATCATGAACTCCATTTATGATTCTTTGAACAAGATTTTTATAGAACAAGCAGACAAAGATGCAAATACTCTTATCAATAGGCTTAGTTTGTCACATCCTGGAATAATATTGTCATTATCATAGTCTTATCATTATAATAGTCTGTCACATCCTGCAAGCAGCTCAGATAAGATCAGGCTTTGTTATCAAGGCATCAGGGAGTCATGGGAAAAGTCAATTAGCTCTTATCAAGATGTATTGACATACAAAGGATACTTCTCAAGAGCAGGCTTCAAGGCCAGGGGGCCAAAGCCATGGTTATCAAGAGCATCAATATAGGAACTGACCCCCAAGAATCAAATACTTTGGTTAAAATATAGAATCTGTGGCCAAGACCTGTTGATTTCACATTTACATCATTAGTATATTCCCCCTTTTTCCTCACACATCTACCACTCTAGTGTAGGCTTTCATCATCTCATGTCTAGATTGTTTCAGTGACTCAACCTGTCTCAAATTTCTCCTGAAATTGTCCATTCTCCATTCAGGCAGGAAAGTGATTTTGAAATTTCTCAGGTCCAATCATGTCACATACACACACACACACACACACACACACACACACTTTACACACGCTCAATAAATCCCAGTCTCTCCCTATTGACTCTAGGATCAAATTGAAAATGGTCTGTTTGGCATTCAAAGCCCTTCATAACCTAACCTCCTCCTACCTTTCCAATTTCTTTATACCTTACTCCTCAACATTAACCCTTCAATACAATAAGACTGGCCTCCTGTTTTTTCACAAACAAGACACTGCACCTCTCAGCTATGAGAGTTTTCTCTGGCTCTCCCTCCTTCTCTCTTACTACTGACTTTGGCTTCCTTTAAGTGTCAGTTAAAATCTCATATCCTACAGGAAGCTTTTCCTAAACCATCTTAATTCCAATACCTCCCCTCCATTAAGTATTTCCTATTTATCATGCATATTACTTGCCGTGTGTAAATTTTTTTCATGTTGTCTCCCTCCATCAAATTGCAAGTTCTTTGAGGGCAGGGACTCTCTTTTTGCCTCTTTTTGTATCTCCAGTGCTAAACATAGTGCCTGATACATAGTAGGCACTTAATAAATGTTTCTTGACACCTTCAAGAAGTAAACAGTACAAGGAGCATGCGAAGAGAAAACAAAAATATGAAGAAGTAGAGCTCATATAATGCCTTTAAATAACATACATCTAGGTCTGAAAAATGTTATGTCCATACAAATCTAGAATTCTACATGGGAAAGTAAAAGATCTTTCCATGGCCCATATTTTTGCTGAGTGCAAGGTTCTATTCCCACCCCCAAATAGCTCCTCGGCTACCTTCATGTTAACATCTGACCAGGATTCAATTTCTGTCATTAGATACACTTCTTTGGACTATACAACAAAAGGAGGTGGGTAAATGTAGTGAAAGAGGATTAGGTTTTCCCCATCAAAGCATTAACAAGGATTAATTTATCAGTTTATCTGAAAAAAAAAGGAAGCAGGAATTTAAAAGTATTAGAGAGGTAAGAGAGGAATGGTTTGATGCAGAGGACAGTGAGAAAATGAGAAAGAAGTGAGGAAGAAATAAAAATGAGTCCTCATTTTTATTCTTGTAAATCTTTATGTTCCTTGTGAAGGAGAATATTGAAGACAACATCTGTTGATGGACATACCCATAAAGTTATATACTGATCTCCTAAGGAACTGTCCTTATCCTGTGATGATCTGGGTCCAGATTGTGACTGATCCTTCCCTGGTCTCAGACCACAGGGTCAGAGCAGTTCCCAAAGGTTTGAACAGGAGACATGTTCTCTAACATCTTCTTACCCTGGTATATGGTGTGCTAGCCCTAGGCAAAATCAGGATATGACTGAAATACATTTCTGGCATCATTCCTCTTTTTTGGTGGTCTCTACCCCACCAACCCCACCTTTTAATCAAGTACTTTGTGATCTATGTGACCTATAATTCACCGTTGCTTGGGAGGGAGCACACTCTACTGAGGGAGAGATCAGAAAGTTCAACAGGTTACAGGGAAATTGGCTGGTGCTAGAGGACACCAGAAATTAAAGATAAATCTTACTCATGTCATGATTTTGTAGGGTCAATCCTAGCTACACAATTATTTAGAACTATTGATATAAACTTAATATCATGGTTTAGTTGTAATCTCAGAAAAGAAACATGAAAATTAATTTATAAAAAAAGCTTCATGCTCTTAATAAGCACTCCAGAAATGTTTACCTAAATTGTACAATTTTAAAAACTATTTTAGCAATACTATCTAATATTGTATTATTTAACTTTTTATTATGTTATTATTGTTTCAGACCACACTACATCCCCAGATAACCTATCATTATAGTAATTGTTAGGAAATAATTCTTAATTTTGTGCTGAAATTAGTCTATCTCGTAGAATTTCTGTCCACTGGTTTTAAATTCTGGGGCCAAGCAGAATTAGTTCAGTTTCTATTCTATATTTTGTTTCAGAAACTCAAGCATAATTTAAATCTGTTCATTGAAAATCACAAGAAAAAAGGGCAAAACTAATTTTCATTTCACTATTTCTAACAAACAAGTTGCTAAGTAGAAAATTACTGAACATTACTGATGTCCTGTAATGGCTTCTAATAATAATAATAATAGTCATAGCTAACATTTACATATTGTTTTAAGGTTTGTAAAAGCCCTTTTAAAATCTCATTTGATCTTCATGACCACCAGATAAGGTAGGTTCTATCACTCCCATTCAGTGCATGAAGCTGAGAGAAGTTAGCATATGTAAGAGGCAAGATTCAAACTCAAGTATCCCTGAAATTAAGTCTGAAGCCACTGTTTTGACTTGAATTAACATGATCTTTAGGAAACAAAATGTACCCAGACTGACTGGAAAAGGGGTGATTTTAAGATAGACAAAAGGACTGTCCTTTTGTAATGCAAATCTTCTCAAAGAATCCTCAATATACCCACAGAAAATAATTCTTCGCATAATGACTTGGTAGAATGCTAATGGAAAGTTTTATACTTCTGATACTGGACAAGTCACATGCACAAACTTAAAGCACTTTCTGGAGTTACTCTCATATACCTTTGCATCACTCACCAATTGAGAGTTATTTTTGTTATCATTTTTATTGTGGCTATTTTAGTGTTGTTCAGTATTTTGTTGTTTTGGTTTGGTTTGGTTTGGTTTTTTTGGAGGGGGTAAGACAAGGCAATTGGGGTTAAGTGACTTGCACAAGGTCATAAAACTAGTAAGTGTCAAGTGTCTGAAGTCACATTTGAACTCAGATCCTCCTGACTCAAGGGTCTGTGCTTTATTCAGTATGCCACCTAGCTGTCCCAAGAGTTTTTTTTAAGGTGCCATTATAAGACAGCAGAGCCTAGCAATAACCTCTGTTAGTAGCTTTATGTGTGTGTGTGTGTGTGTACACACAGATTTTTTTATATGCATCTCCACTTTTGCCTTTTAAAATTCCAACACATTTTATTAAATGGAATTTTTACTAATAGTAATTTTTTTGTTTGAGGTAGAGATCTTGACAGAATGTTATTCTTCTAAATGCTTTTTTAAAAGTTTAATGTAAAGCAAAGTGAAAATAAACAAATAAAAAGCAAACAAATAAGATTTAAATTTGAACATTAAAAATGATTCTTATTTGACGGAATGCAGCAGTGTGCTGGTTAATGTTTAACAATTATCTCTAAAAAAAAATAGCCATGGAAAACTTTTGTTTATTAACATTTTCTCCATCACTTCTTCAAGTCTGGACAATCAACAAAGCAATAAATCAGGACCTGATTGTAGTGTTTGCCAAATTCCAAGGTATAAAGCTCACTTAAAATTTAACCATCACCTCTTGTGAGTCAGTTCAAGGTGGCTCCAATACATCCCTGAATGGATGCCATTTCTTATGTTAAATATTTCTTTTTCTCTTTAATCATTCATAATTAGTGAAACTTTTCCTGAGGAGGATATACTTAAAATGAAATGGGATCTGTGTAAATGCTGGTTGTGGAAAGCAATGCTGGGCCTTTCCTCAAAGACTGGTCTCATTATAAAAGGCCTTAATTTTGGAGTTCTGTGTATGTAATTATATTTCAAAGGATGCAATCTGACCATCAAATTTAGATCAGTGTGGTAATGTTAGGTAGCTAAGTGGTTCAACAGCCAGAGTGCTGGGTCTAGATTCAGGAAGACCTGAATTCAAATCCACTCCCAGGCACTTACTGCCTGAGTGACCCTGGCCAAATACTTAACCAACAGGAGAAGGAAATGGCAAACCACTCCAGCATCTTTGCCAAGAAAACTCCATAGATGGTATGGTCCATGAGGTTAAAAAGAATAAGACACAACTGAATCAACTGAAGAACAACAATAGGGTCATATCAGAAAAATGGCATCATCAGAGAAAGGTTTTATTTATCCATTTTTTATTTGACAGATGGGTTAAGTATCAAAGATAGCTATAATTTGTCAGAGAACATTTTGCCCGAATGGACAAGCGTCAACAACCTGACAGTATAACTCAAATAAAGAAAAATAGATTTTGTTCTCTATACTAATGTAAAACTATTCAAATGCTAGTTATATCATAACATTTGAAGTAATTTCTTTTTACAAAATCTGACATAAAGCAAAAATTAAAGGCATATCTTGTAGAAAATAGTCCATACAGAATTTTGGTTCATATAGTAATAGACAATTATGTGAGATTCATTTTTAAAGGATGCAAAATCAATTATGAGGCAAAATTTAAAAATGCTTGCTATTAATTATTCACAATTTTTATAGTTCAGGAAAGACTGAGATGGGGAAGCTCACCTGGGAATGTGTATTAGGAAACAAATTCCAGCTATTCTCAGCCCAGACCCAGGCTTTGCTTCGCTATTCCTCTACTGATAGAGTAATTGGAAGGCAAGATGAGGTGAAATGGGAAATGTAAGTACCCTGCCCTTTGGCTGGGATACTTCTGAATCACCACTTGAAATCCAGCACAGATTATTAATTAGACACATATAAACAATTACCAAATCATGTAAAAAAATACCCAGCTCAGTTGGATCTGAGACTCTCTCTCTTTGTTGTGCTAAGTTACTTTGCTCCCAAAGGGAGAGCTCCTTCACAGTTTTGTTCAGTATATTTTCTCAGATTTCTATTTTGCTCTCAACTTGGATAAATGGTTTTGTTTTGTTTTTGGGTGTTTTTGCTCTATGTGTTTATTGTGGAACTATTATTTGATCTGAAGGAAATCAATGCTCTGATACAAAGTTTGGGGTCATCTTTTTCCCATTAAGAAATAGTGATCCAAAGTTTAGCTTTAATCTTAAACCCACATCATCTAGACTAATAATAGGTAAGGAAGTAGTTAGATAGAATTCTAGCCTGGTACCTGCTCTCAGGAGGGCAAAGGGGTCAGCCTTTGAACTCAATCTCCTGCTTCTTTTCCTGGTAGAAATTAAAATCTCTCTGAGAGAATGGTATGGGGAAGAAATGCTACATATAGAGACAACCTCCCTATATTAATAGCAACAGCAATAATAGCAGTTATATAGACCTTTCAGATTTACAAAGTACCTTACATATTTGATCTTGAAGACAATGCCATGAGGCACATGATATTGTTTTTTATTTTGCTGATGAGAAAAATAATAATGAGATGTTAGGTGACTTTCCTAGGGTCACTCAGATAAATGTCTGAGGCAGAATTTGAATTCAGATCTGTATCATCTGACTGGCACAGTTTTTACTTTGATCATTGAGTCAGATTTGATAATGAACCATAAAACCAAATGAAAAGGACTGAACAAATTAAACCAGAAGAAAAAGTGATAAGTAGAAAAAAAACAAAACTAATTTCAGAGATCATCCCATGAGGAAAATTTGTCAAAAATTCAATTATATCTACCCAGTTTGGGTTTTTGTGGAAATTACTTACTGAATTTGCTGTTATTGTTGCTGTTTTTGAGTACTGTCCTACTCTTTGTGACCCTATTTGAGGTTTGCTGGCAAAAATACTGGAGTGGTTTTCCTTCTTCAACTCATTTTATAGATAAAGAACTGAGGTAAACAGGATTAATGAACTTGCTCAGGATCATACAGTTAGTAAGTATCTGAAGTCAGATTTGAGCTCATGAATTTGAATCTTCCTGACTACAGGCCTGGTACTTTACAATGTGTATTAATAGCACATTTCAAGTTTTCTTAGAACTGGGGTTCTTAATTTAGGAGCCCTTTAATTAATTAATTGGGCACCATTGTTTTTTTAAATATACATTTTTGATAGCTGTATTTCAATATAATTAGTTACCTTTGCAATAATATTGCCTCCAGGGAAAGAACTGATGTTATTTGGATATTAACTGAAACATGCTAGTTTTCACTTTCTTTCATTCTTTTTCTTTTGTTTGAGTCTTCTTGTGCAAAATAATTAATGCAGAAATATTTTACATGATTACACTTGTATAATCTCTATCTAATTGCTTACCATATCAAGGTAGAATTTGGAGCTCAAAACTTTTTTTAAAAAATGTTTAAAATTTTTTAAATATGTTTTTGTGGAGAATAAAATATTGGATATTTACAAAAATAAAATAGGGAGAGAAGATTAATAAATAAATAAAAATACAGTGCATATTGTTTTATTCACTTAAAAGCATTTTTCTGAGAAGAGTTTTGTGACATAGGCTTCACCTGACTGCCAAACAGAACCAAGATACAAAAAATGTTTAAGAATTTTTGTCTATAAAGATGAAATCAGGGAAGCAACGTTTTGCTAAAAAGTTACAATAGACAATGAAGTAATATATTTTTTTAAATATAGCAAGTTTCCCTGATAAAGACCTTATTTCTCAAATACATAGGAAACTGAGACAAATTTATAAAAATAAGAGACATTCCCCAATTGAAAAAAGGTCAAAGGACATAAACAGGCATTTTTCATAAGAAGAAATCAGTTATCTTTAGTTGTGAAGAAAATGTTTTAAATCACTACTGATTAGAGAAAGAAAGACAAATTAACATGACTCTAAGGTACCCTCTCACACCTATCAGAAAAGATAAAAGCTGGAGAGGATGAGAGAAAATAGATACATTAATAAACTGTTTGTGGAATAGTAAATTGGTTCAAACATAATAAAGAACAATCTGAAACTATACTTATGGGATTATAAAACTGCACATACCCTTTGATCAAGAAACACCATACAAGGTCTGTACCCCCAAAGAGATCAAAGAAAAAGAAAAAGAAACTATATGTACAAAAATATTTATAGAAACTTTTTTGTGGCAGCAAAGAATTGATGGAATACACATCAATTGGGGAATAGCTGAACAAATTATGATATGTGATCATGATGGAGTACTATTTTGCTCTAAGAAATGATTAGGTGGTAGATTAAGAAAACAAACAAACAAACATGGCAAGACTTATATGAACTGATATTAAGTTGAGAGCTAGAAAATTGCTTCACACAGTCAAATCAGTGTTGTAATGATGATCACCAGTGAAAGATATGGCTATTCAGATCAATTTGGTGATCCAAGAAAATTCCAGAGGACTCCTGTTGCAAAAATGCTATCCACCTCAGGAGAGAAAAAAAATAAACTCTTGAGTACAAATTGAAGTATAATTTTCTCACTTTATCTTTTTGCTTTTTTGTGATAAGGCTCATGTGAAATGTTTCGCATGATTTCACATGTATAACTGATATTACATCATTGGCCATCTCAGTGGGTGGGAGAGAGCTGGGAGGGAGAGAATCTGGAACTCAAATTTTTTTAAAAATTTGACAAATAAATAAAAAACAAAACAAAAAGGTGAGCAACGCAAATGGATCTGTGATGTCTGATTTCAATATTCCCTCCAGCAATAAGAATTCCAATCAATCCAAGCCTATGAATCATCCATCACTTTTGTCTGTCTCCTTCCATAAGTTCAGTTTAGGTGGCCGTCACTTGTTCTGTCATCATAACAGCATCAACAGAAACTTATGCTGTCCATCCATCTGTTAGCATTTCCTCTTTTCAAATGATCAGGACACTTTTTTTTATTCCATTCAGATATTTCTCTCATGATACTGCTTACTCCAATTCTTCTTTGATGTTCCTTACTTATAATTTGTTGCAGTCTACTCACAAAAAACACATGCACCTACTTTGCCCTCTATGCAATAATTCCTTTTTTTTAATTTTCAGAGACCATAGTACTATAGAATTTCATAGCTTGAAGACATAAAGAAACATGTAAAATATTGGTATTAAAAATATGTTCCTGTGAGGAACATAGGCTTATTAAGGGAGTTTTGCAATCTAGATTGCTCTTCTCCACTTTAGCGCCAGGTCCAACTCATTCTCCATTTGCATACTACTTGTTCTATAGACAGAGAGACAACCAGACATATAGAGATATAGGTATAGGTAGAAATGCTATATAGGTTGTTACTAGAACTTCCTGTCATAATCTAAATAACAGCATTCTTAATCCTCTTGACTTTTCTTCTATGAATTAACAGGCCAAATTCCTTTGAGTAGTTATGGATCTCTTTGTAATGCCATGCACCAGCAGATTCCCAAAAGAATGCTACTGTGAATAGCTTTTAAAGTTCAGATTACACAGCAATAGTGAACGCTCTGTTTATTCCATTACAAATCACGGTTCAGTACAATATTCACAATATAATATTCACAACATTACATTTTATCACAGAAAATCATAATATAGTGTTCATAATAGCTTAACATTAGAATGGCTACACAGTTTTCACTACAGTGGCCACAATATTTAGAACAAGGAACAAAAGAATAATCACCTGGTTTCCCTAGGGGGGAAATCCTTCTCACTTAATCATTCAATCAATTCACAATATATCAATCTTCTACTTATGGGGCAACCATTAACTTAATCAGTCACTCATCTAGCAGTCAGTCACTAAGCTAGATTCCCAATTACTAAATATCATTAATCACTAGTATAGACATTAGAAAACCACACAAACCCTCTGCCCCTTGGTATCCAGCAAACCTCAGTTTTGTCCAAGGGGAGACCTTTTAGTTATCTTGACTCTGGGTAGTCTCTCTGATTCTCTGGATCCCCTTCCATGGTCCCAGCTCCCTCCTGAATCCAACAAACAGTCACCTGGATTCAGAAGCAGACAGCTGCCAGGTCCTCATCCAATCCTCAGGGCAGTCCCTGGCACACACTGAAGTTCACAGGGTCCAGCACATCTCAAACCCTTCACCACTTAGCTTGCCTGGAACTCAAGGATCAGCCAGGTCATGAAAAAACAAAGTCTTATCCTGGTTACTCTTCTTCAACTCTCCAGCAGTTCAGCTGGCCCTAGGACCCAGAAGGAATATTAGCCTTCTGGGTGGCCTTCACCAGATTCTCATATTTCCAGGTCTCAGGAAAACTCCATCTCTTTTCTCAGTCAGCTTCCAGATGCTGAGAGAGAAACTCTGTCTCTCTCCCTCTCAAGAAAACTCCAACTCACTTCCAGCACCTCAGCGCCCAGATGCTGAGACAGTCCTGTTTCCTCCACAGGAAAATTCTAGTTCTGTCTCTCTCTGTCTCTAGAATTCTTCTTTATATACAGCATTGGCCTCCTGTCCCAGCCAATAGCCTTCTTCCACATCAACTGGGGAGTTCACGCCTTCTCAGCAGTGGACAGGGCTCACACCTTCCATACTTAGGCATAAGGCACTAAGTGCTACTTAGCCCTGAGTTACTAAATTGCTAAGTATCTGATAAGCTGATTGCTATTACACTCTTTCAGGAGCTCTTCAGGTCATTAGGGTCTTATGTATAATGTCACCTTCAGTTGGAAGTATCTGGAATACCTTATCATGGACAGGGAAGCTCTGTTCAACTTATTCTAGGTGCTGGATCTATCTAATGGCAATGCTGGAAAACCTTTTGTGTGTACACATCTCTTTGCTTTATGCCTCATTTATGACTATAAAGTCAC
>CM053600.1:64722456-64736038 GCA_028646575.1 Pseudocheirus occidentalis | reverse complement strand
TGTATTATTATATTACAACTACATAAACACACAGATATGTATATGTACATAATACATGTACATATTATATGTACATAATAGATGAAAAGCAGCTTTAGAAGGGGGCACTTTTTTGGGGTGAACAAAAATAAGCACAACAAATTTCACATTTTTTACATATTTAAGACCATCTAATGGTAAAAAAGATAGTTTATTGCCAGTCATTAAATATACATAATGCTGAGGAATATTGCTTACATCTTTCCAAATAATACCCTCATTAAACATGCCCTTGATGTATCTGTAGAAGATTCCTTTTAAAATTTGTATCTAAGAATTATAACTGCTTTTGGGACAATGGGATTGGGGTTAATTGTTTTCCTCCACACTAAGAAGGCTCTCAAATCTGAACCAAAGCTTGTGAAAAATATAACAGTACTTAAGTTGTCAAGCCTCTAATCCAGTGATTCTCAACCTTCCTAATACCACAACCCTTTAATACAGTTCCTCATGTTGTGGTGACCCCCAACCATAACATTATTTTCATTGCTACTTCACAACTGTAATTTTGCTACTGTTACGAATTGTAATGTAAATATCTGATATGCAGGATGTATTTTCATTGTTACAAATTGAACATAACCCATAGGTTGAGAACCACTGCTAATCTCTAAAAAGAAGAGATGAGCTCCTTTTCTTTCTCTCCTCTCTGTCTCTGTCTCTGTCTGTCCGTCTGTCCACCCACTCCCTCCATACACTGTAATGGTTATTGTTCCCAGTGGATTATGTCTATAGCTACCCTGTTGACTTTTTGTCAACTAAATATGCTGGCCAGTGCTAAAAGGCACTTCAAGAGGTCAGAGTTCCAGGGCTCCTCAATTGAGGCTGACTGGTGGCAAGGATGGATGGAAGGATAAACTTGTTTTTTTATAAGTTTATACACATATACACACATTTATACTTTGTTACTAGATAATATATACATTTATATACATATGTATGTACACATGTATGTATTTTCATGTGTACATTCAAATACAATATGTACATTTGTGTGTGTATATGCTTGCATATTTGTGTATATATACAGTTTCTTTCAGTCCATATTTTCTGGCAAGCAGGTCAGGAATTTCTTTTTTCCTGTCAGTAGTTATTCTGTCTGAACCAGAACCTACCTCTCACCTCTTTGCCAAGAGTCAGCTTCAAACGAGAGATATATCTATATGCATTCACACACATACATGCATACATATGCATATGTGTATGTATCTGTGTGTGAAAGCAGGCATAAATAGGTTAAAAATGGAGAAAGTTGTGTTCTGTCATTTGCTTTTTCAGCATTCATATGCTCTTTTTAAAATAGAAAGTTTTTTTTATGTTTGTTGAACTGAAAATAGCTGAATTAATGCCAATAACTAAAACTAAGTAATGGTGTATTGGATTTTCCCAAAATATTTGAATTTTACAAATCTTGAATTTGCCATTCATTTGGTCAGTGCTTGCCTAAAATTGAAACATAGTGTGTCAATTGAGATAAACTGCTATATTTTACAATAAATGTTCAGACAGAACTATTCTTTGATTTATGAATATTCTAATTGTCCTTCCTCAACTATAGTCATTATGAATATATTAACATGCTTTCAGTCATAAAAACAGATTGTACTATTTATAAAAACATTACATCACTTTGTTTTCAAAGTTGCATTGTAACACTATTTATAACCCTAAGATAGTACCAAAATAGCCTAATATCCTGGAGAAGAACCAGAAGTTTATCTTTATATACTAATAGTTAAACAAGTTATTAATCTGGCTTTTTATGACTATCAAACATATCCAACTTCTGCTTATTAGTCTTGAAATATCCCTCTAAAAAGCCAGGCTTACTCTAGGTATATGACATGTTAAAATCCTAGGGCAGCTAGGTGGCACAATGGATAGAGCTCTGGATCTACAGTCACGAAGAGAAGACTCATCTTTGTGAGTTCAAATCTGACCTTACACACCTACTAGCTGTGTGCTCTGGTCAAAATACTTAACCATATTTGCCTTAGTTTCCTCATTTATAAAAAGAGCTGGGGAAAGAAATGGCAAACCCCTCCAGAATCTTTGTCAAGAAAACCCCAGATGAGGTCACCAAAAATCTGGCATGACTTAAAAATGACTGAACAACAACAAATCCTAGCAAGTATACTGACCCAAGAAAATCAATGATTAATTCCAGAATCCCCTTAAAATTTCCAGGTGGACCACTCAAAGACACATGGAAATCAGACCTCATTGCTGAACTGAATTGTCTAACCAGAGGACATTGGTCCTGAGTGCTGACCCAGACTAATAACAAATGCTTTTGGGAACCTATCACATTCTTTAGCCTCTACATTTAAAATTAAGAGCTGTGGTTCCACCCTGGGGTTTTAGATAGTGGCACAGATGTTCCAGAGAGAAAATATTTCTGTGTTCTGTGGTAGTTGTTCAGGCTGAATCTCCAATTGGTCTTATACAATTGGTTTGCTAACTAGACTCTACAAATTTTAGCATCTCTTCTGTAGTGATATTTTGAACACATATGATTATTCAGTCTACAAAGAGCACATAACACATAAAATCAGAACTTAGGGCAAAAAAGACAGAAAGGAAAGATGATTTTAATAGTAAAGTATAGAGGTCCAGTAACAAAATGGAACCAAATAATGGGAGACTAAGTTCAGCTTAATCTTATTACTTAATAAGACTTACATTATATAAAGAAAAATAGCAGTTTGGTCCTTTGTAGCTTAGAAGTCAATTAAATATTTGTTTCCTTCATTTATGTATATATTTGTTTATTTAGTGTTTCATTCTTTTTTTCTAATATAAAGGACCACTTAACTTTAGGAACTAGAATGTGGCTTCCTAAGTTCAAAAAGCTGAGTACATCTTACCAGTTTCTCCTGTTCTTTTAAGATCTTCATTTGCATCAATTGCCTCTTGAAAATGAGTGTCTATTTGTACCCAAATTAGGGAGAAGGGAGAACAAGGAAGCCCACACACAATTTACATAAACAAAAGAGATTAAAGAATATTCTTGACCATCTTGCTGAAAATGGAAGTGAGCCTATAAATCCAAGTACAGTTGGGGGCAAGAGTATGCTACTTCTCCATATTGGGGGTGTGTGACAACTCCAAAGATTGTTTTTCAGTTTTCACTTCTTGGATTAAAAAAAAGTTTCACCCCTTTCATGTGTTGGAGATGCTCACTCCTTTGGATAGTTCCAGGATGGTGTTTTTGGTAAAGAGTGAGGTATAATCTGCTACATCTACTTTCAGACCCATGTTTTATGATCTTTAAGTTCAATAATTAGTTGAAGAGCATGAGAGTAAGGAAGGGATATGTTACCTGACATATTCAAGGTTAGTTGACAAGGGGAAGCTAGTGGCTCCTATTTAAGGAACAAAGGCCATGGGTTTGGTATGGTTAAAATAGGTCTTAGAACCAAGCCTTGCAGTGGAGTGGAATTTTCTACATCTGGTCATTCATACACTGACACAGGGAAAGCTTTGGGAATTTTGGAAACAAAGTACAAGATCTGAGACTATGGGTTTACCTTAGTTCAAATTATGGGTCCAGTATTGGTCCACATGGACATTTTTATTTTATGAGGTTTTTATTAGAGAAACAGAAGAGGGCTTTTTTTTTTGCAGTATAAGCAAGTGCAGTGCCAATGCAATATTCATAGCTTCCAAAGTCATGATAAATATACCTGCATAGTGCTCCATCACAAAATATAACAGATTCTCCATCTAGAAGACAGGAGCAAAATATTTAGTCAGATGTCAGAAAACCAAATCCCCAAACCAGTAAGCTGATTCCATCATAGTAGCAAAGAATTTAATAAACTACAATAGCATAGTGAGCCACACCATACTTTAATCTTCCCACAAACCAATGCAAGACCAATATTTACTCACAAACCTATTTGTCTCCCTCTGAAGTCCTCTCTTCACAACCTTCTAACTTGATCTGACTCCCAGCTTCCTGTGAGCTCTGTTCCACCCTTCAGCAAATTCCTCCCATCACAGGCTTCATGTGATTACATTCAGCCTTGTAGGGGGACAGAATTTATTTTCAAAGCAGAGAAGGTCTCCAAATCTCCTTAGGCTTACTAAGGGGCAGGGAAGATCTTCAAATTTCCATTACCATTACAGCAAGAAAAAAAAATAAGATTTAAAGGATACATGCCAATTCATAATGGGAAGCTGCTAGAAGGAGGCTTTGGATTTTTTGTCAAGTGTGTGGTCAAAGGCATTAAAGAGCTGGTGTATTTCATCTCCTTGGAACACTACATGTGAAATGTTATCTCACATTCTATAGAAGAGAGAGGGAGAATACATTTCTAGTACATAAAGATCCTAACCTTACTTATATAGCTATAAATAAATGTGTGTGCATAGATATATTCTATAGCAAGAAATATTAATTCATTTGTATTCCTTAAAGTGAGGAAAGAATAACACTTGAAGTTAAACATTCTAAGATGCAAAGCCACATCCTAAAATACATAATAAATAATTAGGGGCAGGAATAAATGATGTGAGGCTAGTAATGCATAGTTGAGACATTATAGGAAGCATTGCAACAGTAAAAGTTTTGTTAACCCTGTCATAAAGCCCTATTTTTTTCATTTCTTAATATCTAAATGATGGTAAGCATTTGTTCTTCATTTTCACTATTAACTGAAGAAGAGTAATTAGGCAGTAACATTAGGGATTTTGGTAACATTAGAAAAAATTTTCTTGTGGTAAAAGCTGTCAAACAGTGAAATGCTTACTTAAGGATTTTTTTTAAATCTTGGAAATCTCTAAAAATTGAGTATTTTTTCATCTCTCTATTTAACTATGCTTCATTATGAAGGCTAAGCATGTATAACCTTTTGAAGTTTTCTCTAAATCCTGAGGTATGAGAAAAAGTAAGATAAGCAGATGTTGATATAAACAAAAAATGGAATAGTACAAAATTTAGCAGGAAAAACACTCTGGATTTGTGCCAATTATTGAGATGGTTTTCAAATTATAATTAATTTTTTTTGCAAAAATTATTGAAGATTAATACAATCACACAAACTTGCACAGTAATCACTTTTTACAGTTAAATGAATTAATTTCAAAGATTTTTTTCTATATCTATTACTGCCTATGCTACTATTATCATCACTTCTTTCCCTTTTTAAAGTAAGAACTCTCCCTGTAGCAATAGTCATGAAAGGTATCTCCTCTCTTTGGGCTCTTTTTTAAAGAAAAGACATTATATTTTATATTCAGGTCATGTATCCGTTAGGAATTTATTGTGGTATATAGAATAAAGTGTGGTTCTAAACCTTATTTCTCCCAGACTGCTTTCTGATTTTCCCAGTATTTTTTTTAATCAAATAGAGAATCTTTACCCCAGTAATCAGAGGTTTGGAACATAATACTAGTTTGTTCAATTATTTCTGAGCCTTGTTTATCTAATCTGCTCCATTGATCAAGTATCCTTTCTTTCTTTCTTTCTTTCTTTCTTTCTTTCTTTCTTTCTTTCTTTCTTTCTTTCTTTCTTTCTCTTCCTTCCTTCCTTCCTTCCTTCCTTCCTTCCTTCCTTCCTTCCTTCCTTCCTTCCTTCCTTCCTTCCTTCTTTCCTTCCTTTCTACAATCAGTATCAAATTGCTTTGATGATTCCTTCTTTATAGTATGGCTTACTTCCTGGAACTCTAGGCTTTCTGCATTTCCCCTATTAAAAATTATTTCCCTTCAGATTCTGGTCCTTTTCTTCCTCCAGATCAATTGTATTATTATTTTTCTAAATCTATAAAATAAATAGTTCGGTATGAAATCAAGGTCCCTCTGAATCATCTTGTGATATAACGAGGAAGAATAGGATAAAAAGGAATTATTTTAAACTGAGAAGAATGAGTGGTTCAAAAACTAGAAAAGGGGCCTTAAGCTATATGTAGAAATGTGTTCTTAAAAACTCCCAATTTTCATGATGCCATCAAAATATTTTGGCTCTCTCTCTCTTTTTTAAAAAAATTCTTTATAATTTACCCTTTTCTATAAATTTTACCAAATACCAATAAACATGAATATCAATTAACAAAAGACTAGAAAACAGTAATTCATTTGAAACTGTGAACTTTATTAAATAATTTGCATATTTTCTAAAAAAGTATTTAACAAGAAGCAAGGCCATGTTGGTAAAGTTATTTTGAGCTTACAAAATAATTTTCCTAACATAGCCTTGCTTGTGTGTCTTCAACCTCATTATGTTTTTTTTCCTGTGCATTGAATTTTTAATGTTTTTTTAGTTACTCTTTTCTCTATTTTCTTATCTTTTTGTGCAACATTATAATTACAAACACTGTTCCCTCTCTCCAACAACTCCTACCCTTGCAACTAATTAGAATAGTCAAGCAAAACAAATTCAACATTGAAAATGTATGTCCCATTTCCAAAACTCTAGTCCAGTGTCATAAAAACAGATCCCGACAGTGGCATATTGACTTAGAAAGTCACATTAATTTTACCTAGGTTGTAATGTATTTCTATTTATTTTTAAAAACATTTCATTTTAAAACATTGAACATTTTAAACACAAAACATTTAAAACATTACACTTTAATCTGGTTCCTTGTACACAGTAGTTTTACAGGGTGCTTGCAGACAGCAGTAGTTATATTGGCACCTTTACCTGAGTCCACCACCTCTTTGCCAAGAGGTGAAAAAAGGCTTTATCATTAGTTTGAAGTCATGCTGGGTCATAACATTCTTCAGAGTTCTTAAGTCTTTTAAGATTATTTTTCTTTGCATGATTTTAATTGGTTTGTAAGTTATTTTGCTTGTCTAATCATTTTAGTTCATACAAATCTTCCTAACTTTTTTCTAAACCCATGTTTTCCATAATTTCTAATACTACACCTAATATTTCATTTCATACACATCATTATTTGTTCAACCATTCCTCAATTGATGTGGGATCACTTTTTTCCAGTTTTTTTTTAATACAACAAAAATGCTACCATAAATACTTTTATACATATGAATCCTTTCCCTCCATCTTTAACCTCTTGGGGGGTATATACCTAGTAATACTATCACTTTAGTCAAAGGGTATGCATAGTTTAGTGACTTTTGGGGAATTATTCTGGGTTGTTTTTCAGAATGGTTGGGCCAGTTCACAACTTTGCCAGCAGGCTTTTCTTCATTTTAATTTTTTTTTTGCCATTTCTACAGATTTGTCAATAAAGTAGGTCTGCTTACTGTAGCAACTTGAATGAAGTATAAGAAATTCAAAAATGAGGTGGAGATGATGACTTTCTTCTGTACACTTCAATTTATTTGCTGGCAAATACCTCTCCAAAAATATTATTTGTGGCAACCTAAGTAACCATCTTAGGTAGAAGAAAAGGAAACCCATGTGTAAGATTTACATGTCTAAAGGAGATAAATTTAATTATACACTTTAAAGCCAGCTAGAGAAGAGAGTAGGATCCTTTGGGTTTCCAAAATTATACCTAGATTGGTGCAAAAGTATGGGAATAAACCCTGATTGCAGTGGTATGTCACCTCCAAAGACAACTTTCCAGTTTTCCTCTTGTTAATAGAAGTTTTTTCTCTCTAATGTGTTTGAGAGATGCTCCTATCTCTTCAGGAGTCACAAGGTGGTGATTGGTGAAGAAGATCTTTTCTGCTATCTCTGCTTCTAGATCTACACTTTGAGACCTTTGAGCAGAATAATTGGTCAAGTAGAAATGAAACATATGACTGGGATGTTTTTTGGCAAGGAGGACATGGAAGGTCTTATCTATAATTCCAAGTGCCTTGAATCTATCCAGGACCAATTGGACAGTTTATGAAGAAAAGAAGCTACTTTTAGATGTGAAAGAAAACAAGTAAGGGACTATCAATTACATGTCAACTATTTGGCAAGTAGCAGGAAGAT
Organism: Pseudocheirus occidentalis; assembly: GCA_028646575.1. Taxonomy (NCBI): domain Eukaryota; kingdom Metazoa; phylum Chordata; class Mammalia; order Diprotodontia; family Pseudocheiridae; genus Pseudocheirus; species Pseudocheirus occidentalis. Next base: position 64,728,102 of record CM053600.1, on the reverse strand, counting down.
GGCTTTAAATTATTCTCCCAAGTGAAGAATCAAAGACATCACCAAGTTGCTTATTGCTTTTTTCCCCTTGGGTTTCTATGCTTGAAATGCCAACTCTTAGCTTCAGTAGTGGAAGGAGAATAAACTTCCAATTTTAAAAAGTTCTTAATAAGGAAGAAATGACTTATTTATTAATGTACCTATTTATAAATGTTTCTTTATTCCTTATCCCAGAGATATCAATTTGTGTATATCCCTTAGAGTCTAAGAGAACTTGAAATTACAAAATTCTGAAAAGAAAAACCATATCCTGATGTACATAAGAAAAGATGGTAAAGAACTACATGAGCCAGGTATAATAGAATGTGTTTCAGTAGTTAAAAATTTTTTTGACCCCTGAAGTCTTTGTATAATATCATGTTAGGCTATCACTATAGGAAAGTGAATGAACTGAGACATCCCTTAGATGGTTTGAATAATAGAATCAGTTTGCCTTTTAGAGTTCCCTGAGGTGCTTCATGGCTAAAACTTTATTTTTTCTTCTTTCCTTACATGCCACAACACCATGTGGTAGTACAAAAAGAATGATTTAAACATTTTTACACACATTGACTTGACTGGCTTTTATGGGACCGGACTGCAAATTCAGGAATGCATGGTTATATTAATACACTTAGGATAATCAAAAAACACTTGAATGTCTACTACTATAATCAGAAAGATTTTCTCGGAAAGAAGAAAGTTGTGTTGGTAAACAACATTGAAATGATTCTGTCAGGCCTAGGTCTAAAAATCACGTCCTGAAAATGATAGTAGAAGACTCACCCATCTTTATTTCATTCTAAGTAAAGGTCATAAACATTTCTCAGAATAATCAATCTATGCATAGAATTTACATATGTCTTGTGAGTACAAGTTAAGAGTTGAGGACGACACTTAAGTCATGAGCCTGATGACTGGGAGGATAGTCATGATCTAAAAAATAATAGAGAAATTTGAAGGAGAGAGGGATGTAGGTGGAAATATAATTAATTTTGTCATAGGCATGTTGAGTTTGAGATGTCAGTGGGACATGCAGTTTGAGAAATCAATAGGCTGTTGGTGATAGAGACTGCAGGTCAGGAAAGAAGATAGAGTTTAGTACTTTACATATTGGCATATACAGATAATCATTTGCCAGAGGGATAAGGGATCTTGACCTCTGACAGGTTTCTGCTATGAGATAGCTCCAATGAAAGATTTATGATTAGAGCATATGTGAAATTTAGTTTAAAAAATAATTAGAAGTCTTTTCAAATTACTGGTGCTAATTTGGGAGTGGGTAAGAATTACTTTGGTAGATCACTTGCTCCTATCTTAAAAACAAAATTCCTAGTATGATAACGATTGTAGAAAATGAAATTAAGTAACAGCAGGCAAAAAAAAATGCCTCAGCCTGAGCTAGGCATATTACAGACATAGCGCAACAAATCTTGGTTACAGAAATGAAAATTAGATAAACTAGGTAGCTACTAGCATGAAATTCTTAATTTAAAAAGATTCTAAATATATGTTATATCTGAACAGTTTTGTTTTAAGATATAATGCTTTTTCTGATTCTTCAAACTCAGTCAAAAAATAAAAAGAGGGAAGACACTGTAGAGATGAAAGCTTTCCATGCCTCATGGAAAGTTCATCCCAGTCATAGTAAACAAATCTTTATATTGTCAGCATATAGAAGAAAAGAAGATGAGATCTTTTTGTTTTCCTTTAACTTTTTATATTATATAGTTGTAATTCTCTCCTCTTTGAGAGGCCAGATCAAAAAAGAATAGAACAAAAACTATTTGTGTCCAATCAGATAATTGAGAGTAATTTAACTACTGAACCACATTTATCTTTATTTTTATTTTTTGCTTCTTGGAGGGCAGTTGGGGTTAAGTGACTTCCCCAAGGTCACATGGCTAGTTTTTGTGTTAAGTGACTAAGGCCAGCTTTGAACTCAGGTCCTCCTGACTCCAGGGCTGGTGCTCTATTCATTGAACCACCTAGCTGCCCCCACATTTATCTTTAAAACCACATTTATCTTTAAAACAAATCTAATTTAATTATGGGATATTTCCCCTTATTCTTTTTTTATATCTATCCTTAGTGACTAGTATAGTGCTGAACGTAGCCCATAGGAACAGTAAAGATCCTTAATCCTAACTCCCCACTCCTCTCCCACACCCCAGAATGGATCCCAAATGAGACGATCTCCAGTACCATTAGCACAAGTTCCCGCTGTTAGGTGTTGAGGACCCAAGTATAAGCAGAAAGAAAAATAATCCCTGCCTTCAATGGGCTTGAATTCCAATGGGAAAAGACAACACATACAAGGAAGCTGGAAAACTGGGACAAGATGTAAGGGAATCAGTAATGGAAGAAAGAGAAAGAGAAAATTACCCATCACAGTAGCATTATAATACAAAGTCTTGGTTGAAGAGTCAAAAGTGCAGCCTAGAGAGGAATAAAGACCCAAATGGAATGAAGGAATGGTACAAAAGTAAGGAATGAAGCTGGTATAAAACATCCCTCTAAAAGTTTGTGACACTGTATCCCAAGTACATTGTTAGGCACAGATAACAGAACTGATTCCATGTTTCATCATTGATTGCCATGTCTATATACTGTGAAGTTTCTATGTACACAATAACTAGCTTAGTCAGTTCATTTATGGAAAGAATGCAAGGCTTTCCTGTTCATAATCACTGTGGCAAACTTTGTTTCATTCATGTATACAAGACTGACAAAGTTTCCTAATCATAATACCCTAATGATCAGTCTGAAACACCTACCGAGTGACTACCCCAAAGTACCTCTCCCATTTGGCCCATGTGAATCTGTCCAACAACAATTGTTTATAAGGGTAGAAACATAGAGTTCTGTACTCTTCCCTATGGTATATATTTCACCATACAGTACATCTACATTGACTGAATTCATTGCAAAGTTTTCTTACATAATCTCAATTGAGCCCTTGTTAGGGGCAAGCCTAATATTAGAAACTTGTTAATTCAAGGTTGATATTTAAATGAAAAGACAATACATACTGTTAATCACTCATTCAACAGTACTAAATAAACAAAATATTAAACTAATATTGCTAAGATCCATACTACAGAAGAGGAGTGGAAGATAGACGGGTTATTATCATTTTGAGTTTGTTAACATGAAAGAAGTGACATTAGCATTCCAATTTTGACCTTCGTAGGTTCAAGGCAGTAAATTAAAGGTTGTTTGAGTTTTCCTGTTACAGAAAGATAGCTCTGTTTTTAAATGGAGTGGAGAAGATTCCCTCACCCTCCACCCCCTACTGACTCTCTGTTCCTGCAACTGCTATTTCTACATTTCTCCCTCCTAGGTCTAGAAAGTAGGAAGAGAAAAGTGAACCAAATTGGGAATTAAGAACTGGGTATCCCTTACAGAACCAATTCCAGTACATCTGTCCACTACCCCCTTTCTTTTTGCTCAATATATATCACTGAGTATAAATCTTGAATTCAAACAGCCATTTAAAAACGGCCTCAAAAGTATTTACCTAGAACTGACTTAGCCTCAGATTTCTCAACAGATAAAGGTAAATTACTCAGCAAAATATACCTATACTGACACACTGACTGACTTCTAGTAACCTGCTCTACTTTCTGGGCTTGGAAATGCGAATTAAAAACCAAACGTCTTTGCCAGGATAACTCTAGAAAAATATTCTAATTAGTCAGTAAAACTCACTTAACTGGTATCTATATTTTTAGTAGGACAAATAACTTCATGCATCCACTGATAGTACAAAATATCCTCTCTTCTGTAGTATTGTGCTAAATTGAGGCAAGCAAAGGCCCTGATAAAGACTTTCCCCAAGGCCCTTAAGAGTAAGGTAAAGGAAAGGAGGAAAGAAGAGATGATTCAGAATCTCAGGCTGTGCCTTTGTATTCAATAAGTAATCATAGTTTCAGAATTAAACAACTCACAGTGTCACTTTTGAATCATAAAAGGGTTGGCATAGCTAGAAATCTATGATCCTACAACTTTAGTCCAAATAGCCCTGATTTAGGTTGATGGATAGTTCTCACAAAGGAGATGGTTATCCTCTAACAGAGAGTACTGGCTGAGGTATCACTGCTCAGAAAGCAGGGCAGGAGGTAAGTAGATCTCGAAATGGATAGAGATTGGTATGCAGTGGGATCCTTCAAGTCTTGAAATCTGAGTACAGATTTGAATTATAGTGTGTCAGTTCTGCAGAATGGCTAATAATCCAATTCTCCTTTTTTGGATTGGAAAAGTCCCAGCTCTAATATCTGTTAGAAATACCCTCTCATTTTGGAAGGGGATGATGTTTTAGAACAGTGACAGTCCCATATACCTATTTTCTCATGTACAAGATTTTTAGGAAAATCATCTATACATCTACACATGAATCAAAAGTAGCTTTGATAAACTTGTATGGAACAAACAGGCTTTACTGAAGAATGCACTGCATTTTTGCCTAATATAAGATATAAAGTGTAAAGATATAAGGTACAAAAACAAACAAACCCAAACATCCTCTTCAATGGGACAAAATGCTGCCTGACAAACTCTTTTGTAGCACGAGGTCTTCCATTAATACATACAAATCATTCAGGATTCCTTGGTCTAGTAACAAAAGAAATGACAATAGTAAATAACCTTCTTGTATGAATATCAAATAAGGAATAAACCTGGGAGTTGGATTCTCACCAAAGTTATTCCAAACTGTGATGGAAGATGTCCTCCACAGAGTCAAGGGCAAAGGATTACCTTGAGATGGTGAGGTGCTCCGGATGCTCTTCTTTGCAGAAGGCATTGTACTGATCACATTAAAATTGTAAAGTCTTCTGGAAGAGATCTGTATTCATTCATGAAAATTTAAGTGTGACCTGTCATCCACTCAAAAAAGATAGAGTGAATGTCTCTTGCCAGAATTTCAATATATATTTGGAAGGATATCTTGTGGAGATTGCCTGAGAATATATATATATATATATATATATATATATATATAGAGAGAGAGAGAGAGAGAGAGAGAGAGAGAGAGAGAGAAACTGTATCATATATATATATATACACACACACATATGTGTGTATATGTATATATGTGTATGTATGTGTATGTGTGTATATACACATATGCATACATATATACACATACATGTGCATGTGTGTGTATGTATGTATGTATGAAAGACAATGCAGAGGAGCAGTTATCTGTGCTTGACTATGAGAGCAAGGCAAATTGTTTTGAGGAAGCTACAAAGCTCTTTTAGTTTCCTATGAAAGCAAAAACATTTATTTTTTTAAAATAATTTATTTGTTTTCTTGCTTACATCATTCATTTCCACGAGATTTTTGAGTTACAAATTTTCTCCCCATCTTCACGGTACCCACCACCTCAAAACAGCCATCCCACTGCATAACCCCTTGCCCAGTCTGCTCTCTCCTATGTCAACCATCATCACCCCTATGACTTTCCAGTAGGGCAGGATGGATCTCCCTACCCCAGTGCCTGTATATCTTATTTCCCAGTTGCATGTAGCTAATAATAATAATAATAATAATAAAAACAACACACATACATATATGTACACACACGTATTTTTAACATTTGATTATAGAACTTTAAATTCTAGA
>CM053600.1:64706341-64721956 GCA_028646575.1 Pseudocheirus occidentalis | reverse complement strand
CCTCAAGAAAACCCCAACTCACTTCCAGCAGCCCAGCTCCTAGATGCTGAGACAATCCTTCTACCTCCACAAGAAATTTCCAATTCTCTCTCTCTGTCTCTAGAATTCTTCTTTATATACAGCACTGGCCTCCTGTCTCAGCCAATAGCCTTCTTCCACCAACAGGGGAGTTTACACCTTCTCAACAGTGGACAGGGCTCACACCTTCCAGACAGGGCTCACACCTTCCATACAGAGCTCACATCTTCCATACTTAGCCCTAAGTCTGCTAAACTGATTGCTGTTACAAATAGTTAACCATTTCCTTCTCCAACTCATTTTATAGTCGGGGAACTGAGTCAAACAAGGTTAGGTGACTTGCCCAGGGTTAAGAGTAAGTCTCTGAGGCCAGATTTGAAATCAGGTCCTCCTGACTCCAGGGCTGGTGGCTGGTGTTCTTTCTACTGTGTCATCTAACAACCCTTTTGGGTATATTCCAAATCATTCTCTAGAATGGTGGATCTATTCACAACTTCACCAACAATGCTTTAGTGTTGCTATTTTCCCACATGCTCTCTAGCATTTTTTTTTCATTTTTTTCATGTTAATCAATCTGACAGGTATGAGGTAGTACCTTGGAGGTGTTTTAATTTGCATTTCCCCAATCAATAGTGATTTAGAGCATTTTTTCATATGACTATTGATAGCTTTTATTTCTTCTTCAGAAAACTGTCCATTCATATCCTTGGACCATTTATCAATCGGGGACTGGCTCTTATTTTTTTTTTATTAATTTGGTTTAGTTCCTCATATATAGTCAATCTTCAGCTTTTGTAGGGGTAACATTTTTAGAAAGTGGTACAAAAGTTAAAAATACAAATGCTGATACACAGAACCCGTAGGAAATAGGACTTGATGTTTCCCTGACCACCTAAAACTGTAATGTTTCACTAATGGCTGCAGGAAATGCACTTTTCTGCATACAATTTTAGCATATTTCAATTGTATAGGTAAAAATAAATTTTAAAATTCTCTTTTTTTAAAATTTGACTTCTAAATTTTCTACCTTCCTCCGCATTTCTTCCCTATGAAGGTAAGCAATTTGAAATAGTTTATATATGTGCAATCATATAAAACATATTTCCACATTAATTATTTTGTGAATGAAGAAACAGACCAAAAGAAAAAAACAATAAAGAAGTGAAAATAGCATGTTTTATTCTGCATTCACATGTCATCATTTTTCCTCTCTATGTAGATAGCATTGTCATCATGAATTCTTTAGATTGGTCTTGGATCACTGTGTGGCAGAGAAGAACTAAGTCATTTACAATTGATCATCACACATTGTTGCTGTTATTAAGTACAATGTTCTCTTGGTTCTGCTCACTTCATTTTGCATCAATTCATACGTATTTTCACATTTTTCTGAAATCTGCCTGCTCATTTTTACTTGTAACACAATAGTATTCCATTACATTTATGCACCACAACTTATTCCATCCTTCCTCAACTGATAAGCATCACCTCAGTTTCCAGTTCTTTGCTGCCACAAAAAGAGCTGCTATTAATATTTTTGTACAAGTAGGTCCCTTCCTCCCTATTTTTAAAATCTCTTTGGGATACAGGCCTAGTAGTGGTATTGCACTGTAAAAGGGTTCATACAATTCTTTTAAAAAAATAATTCTAATAATATATACTTTTCCTAATGGTACCCATGGAATAACCCATAAAATGCAGTAGATGAAATAAATTTGATAACATGCAGAACATTTTTCTCATTGAAATTCTGTGACTTTTTGGTGAACATCTCAAAAAAATCCCCCTTGGTTTCTCACACTATTCACTTTTTGTAACTCATGAAATCTATAGTACCATGAATACTGTACAGCAAATAAAATCCCTAAAACCAAAACTTAAAACTAAAACACAGCAGATAGATTGCTGTACCTAGAGTCAGAAAGACTCATCTTCAGGAGTTCAAATCTGGCCTCAGACACATAATAGATGCGTGACCCTGGGCAAGTCATTTAACCTCTGCCTCAGTTTCCTTGTCTGTAAAATGAGCTGAAGAAGGAAATGATAATTTTCTCCAATGTTCTTGCCATAAAATCCCAAATGGGGTCACAAAAGTTGGACATGACTGAACAACAGAAACATTTTTTAATCTGAATATTATCTTTCACTGTGTCAGATGACAGTGAAAGAGCTTATACTGGATATGGATATAAACCTTTCTATCCTGGCCACCCTCTGAAAATTAAGGCAGAGGTAGCTGGGACTTTAGTCACTACTGTTAGAAGTCACATCTCAACTTCCCCTTCAACACTTTGTCCTTCATGTAGATAATGTTGTAGATTATGGATAACACATCCATTTTAAATAATCTATCATTGACCTTTACTTTATTCACCACTTGAGATTCTTCAGAGTCTTGAAATAAAGGATCATAACAGAAGTGAATTGTTATATAACCTTGAGGCTGTGATGGATTATGGGATTGGTAACCTCATCATCTCTAGATACCTGGTCGATTAGGACAACAGTGGTTGCAGAAACTCTGGCCCAAAGTTTATCTAACACCTTTCTTTTCCCACCAAACCACATCACTGACTGCACACTAGGGCTTAGAGTCCAAGCATTGTACTTCGGGGGCAAAATTGCAACACAAAATTTGAGTTTTAAAGGCAAACAATGAAAATATACAATGAATGCATGGGGACCTCTTTACTTATAGTGGTAGGGTGAAGAAGATCAATGTAGTTCCCAATATGATGCCAGTCACTCCAAAAACTTGTTCATATTTTTTTTCCCTACTGCACACAGCCATACATGTGCATGGTTGTATAATGGGAATGGGAATTTGAAGATCTTCCTTGCCTCTTAATAGACCTAGCAGGGTGTTTGAAGACCTCCCCTGCTGTGAAGATAAACTCTGACCCCTAGAGGTCAGGAAGCTTTCCTGCTGTGAAGATAAAGTCTGCCCCTGATAGGCTGAATGTAGTTACATGGAGCCTGTGGTGGGAGGATTTTGCTGAGGACCAGCAGAGCCCACAGGAAGTTGGTAGAGAACTAGACAGAGAGTTGGAGGCAGTTGGAAATTGTTGGGGACAGAGGAGCTCAGGCAAGGAGATAGAGGGGTTTGTGAGTAAATATTGATGTTGTATTGGTTTGTGGGAAGGCTGAAGGATGGCACGGCTCTCAGCATTATTATGGCTTCTGAATATCTTTGGTACTATGATGGAATCAGCTTATTGGTTTTGGGATTCGGTTTTCTGGTGTCTAAATAAATCCTTTGGCATATTTTGATATTGAACATTATGGAATACTTATAATCACAGTCTTTATTGTGATCGTGGGTGCTGTAGTAAATATTGCATTGGTGCTACAGGTTGCCAATTTGAAAGTAAAAATAAGACTATTAATAAAATCGTGGGAATGCCTAAAGTCAAAGCTAAATGCATGAATGTTGAAGACTGACTATATTTAAGAAATGAGGCCTTTCTCAGAGAAACTTGCAAAAAAATATCTCCCCATTTTCTTTCTTTCCCTGTAATTTTGGGCTCATTAGTTTTGTTTGTGTAAAACCTTAATTCCATGGAATAAAAATTATCCTTTTATTTCCCATAATCCTTCCTACCTCTTGTTTGGTCATAAACTTTTCCCTTTTCTATAAATCTGAAAACAACTTTTCCATATTTCCCTAATTTACTTATTATATAACCCATATGTCTAAATCTTTTACCCATTTTTTTCTTTACTTATTTCAGTATATGTTGTGATACGTTGGTCTATGCCCAGTGTCTACCAAACTGCTTCCCGGTTTCCCATAAAATTTGGTCAAATAATCAGTTCTTGCCCTCTAAGCTTGGCTCTTTGGCTTTATCACTGGATTACTATGTTCATCTATTACTGTGTGTTATGTGCCTAATCTATTCTGCTGATCCACCACTTAGTACCAGATTGTTTCCATGATTACCACTTTGTAATATAATTTGAAATCTGGCCCTGCTAGACTTCCTTACTTCACATTTTTTTTCATCAATTCTCTTGATTTTCTTGATCTTTGTTCTTCCCGAGCAATTTTGTTATTATTTTTTCTAGCTCCATACGATAATTCTTTGGTTGTTTGATTGGTATGGCACTAAATAAGAAAACTAACTTAGGTAGAATGATTATGTTTATTATATTTTCTCAGGCTGTCCATGAACATTAATATTTCTCTAATTATTTAGGTCTGTCTTTATGTGAAAAGTGCTTTGTAAATGTATTTCTGTAGTCTCTGAGTTTGTCTTGGAAGGAAGACTGCAATTATTTTAGATGGATTTTCTTTTTCTGTCTCTGCTGGGTTTTGTTGTTAATATGCTGATGATGTAGTTTGTTTATTCTTCAACTTTGCTTAAGTTGTTAATTGTTTAAATTAGGTTTTAATTGATTTTCTATACTATCATATCATCTGCCAAGAGTGATAGTTTTGTTTCCTCATTGTCTATTTGTATTCCTTCAATGTCTTTTTCTTTTTGCTATAGCTGGCATTTCTAATACAATATTAAATAATAGTGTTGATAGTAGACATCCTTGATTCATTCCTGATCATATTAGGAAGTCTTCTAGTTTATTGTCATTATAGATAATACTTTCTCTTAGTTTTAGATAGGCATTGCTTACCATTTTAAGAAAGGCTTCAGTGATTCCAAAGTTTTGCAGTGTTGGTTTTTTTGTTTTGTTTTGCAGGGGGAAGGCAGGACAATTGGGGTTAAATGACTTGCCCAAGGCCACACGTCTAGTAAGTGTTAAGTATTTGAGGCTGGATTTGAACTCAGGTCCTCCTGACTTCAGGGCCAGTGTCTATTCACTGCACCACCTAGCTGCCCTGTGGTGTTTTGTTTTGTTTTTTTTAATAGGAATTGGGGCTATATTTTATAAAAAACTTATCCTCCATTATTGATTTAGTCATATAAAATTTTTTGTTTTTAGATGTAATTATTGATTATTTGATAAAATTCACTTCTACATCTGTCTATAATGCTTTCCTTTGGGATTTCATTGATGGCTTGTTTGGGTACTTTTTCTGAGACTGAGATATTTAAACACTTTATTTCTTGTTTCACAAAGTCCTATGTCAAAACCACAATTTGGATTGGAAGTATCTCTAGGTTCTCAAAGACTTTTCCAACAAAGATAAGCTCTGGCAGGATCAATCAAAACTTGGAAAAGTTTTGAGTGTGACCTTAATAATATCCTGATTCTATTCTAGAACCTAATTGTAGAGAGGCATATAATCAGTAAATCTGGTCACCTGTTGTTGAATGTTTTGACCATAACCCCTGAAGTGAAGAAAAAATTTAAAATGACCTTAAAATAGCCTTATCTGGCTGCTTTTTGCTTCTCAATGATGATATCAGAATTGTGGAAAGGGGTATAGAGGTTTCTAAAAATCAAATAGTTTTTAGACTCAAAAATAATGTAATTTGACTAGATGTAGTTGTAGCACCAACACAATATTCATATCACTGACAGCAACTATGAATATGCCAGCATAGTTCTCAATCTCAAAATAGAAAAGACTCTCCATATAGAAAACAGAAGCAAAACATTTATTCAGACACCAGAAAGCCAATCCCAACACCAGGAAACCGAGTCCATCATAGCAACAAAAAAGTTAATATACCACAGCACAGTAGGGAGCCACACCATCCTTTAGCCTTCCCACAAACAAGCACTCACAAGTCTACCTGTCACAGCAGGGAGCACACACACTCATAAGCCTAGTTGTCCCCTTGGGTGCATCCTCTCCTCCCTCCAGCTCCTAACCTCTCTAACTCCAAGGTTCCTATGGGTTCTGCTCATCCCTTCAGCAAACTCCTCCCACCACAGGCTCCATGTGATTACATGTGGTCTATTAGAGGGCAGGGAAGATCTTCAGAGCAAGGAAGATCTTTGAATTCTCTTAGACCTACTAAGGGGCAGGGAAGATCTTCAAATTCCCATAACCATTACAGTAGTCTAAATGCAAGATCCATTGTTCATTGACCAATGAGTGAACATATTTCTGGAGAAACCGAATCATATCAATTATGACATTCATGATATAAACCCAACCTGAGGAAGGAAATTACAACTAAATGGGAGGATGTCTCACAGGTACTACTTGGAGAAACAAAGAAAGAAGTTGATATAGTAGGTTTTATTGTATCTATATAGACAAAATATTATTTTTATATTATGTTGGGTCATAATGTATTACAGTATTACAGTACAAAATATACACTCAGAAATACACATATCTCTATGAAAATAATTGGAACTTATGCACCAACTTTGTTAAAAATGAGAAAGTTTATCATGTATTTGATAAGACGCTCTCAATTATAACAACATATATTTATATTTGGCATTTCATTGAAAAAGTCAGGAAAAGTGAACATGAAGAGAAATATATTGGATGGGAAAGCATGGTTCAGAAAGGAGAAATGTAAGTGGTCTAAATGCTTCTACATTAGTAAAATGTTCATTGGAAAAGAACTGACATTTGAATGTAGTGGATTACTATTGTACTGCAAAATGATGAAAGAGTTGGTTTTAGAGAAACAGAGTAAGGCTTGTACCAACTAATGCAAAGTGAAGTGAGCAAAAGCAGCAGAAAAAATTAGTACAAGTACAACAATTATAAAGATAAACAACTTTGAAAGACCTAAGAACTCTGATCCACACAATGAACAATCATAAATTCAGAGGACTAATGATGAAGCAGGCTAATTACTTCTTAAAAGAAAGGTAATGGAGTCAAAATGCAGAATGTCTATATATTTACGGATATCATCACTGCAGGAAACTGCTTTGTTTCACTTTGCATATTTGTTATAAGTGCTTTGTTTTTCTCTTCTTTTTTCCTCTGGGGCAGGAGTTGGAAGATTAATGTAATGTTTAAAATCAAATATTAAATTAATTTTTTGTTAAAGTATAAAAAATAATCAAGAAGAATAATGAGAAAATATAATTAATTTTTAATTAATTATTAAAAATCAATATTAATTTTAATTAATAAGAAAAATAGAATAAACAATTAAAATTAAACTATTCAGATGAATAATTGAAAATAAAAAATGAGAAATAGACAATAGAAATGACATTGATATTGACGATAATAATTTCAAATGGAAGTTTAACCAATGTAATTTAAAATCCGCAATAAGGAGTAAAAAAATCCAACATAACTTTCTAAGCAGAAATAGCTGCCAAGGGAAACATTGGGTTATAGTATAAATTTGTTTGTAAAATCTTCTGGAAAAGGATCTAAAATAACTTAGATATTCTTCTTACCCAAAGAAGAGAGAAGCAGAGAATAAAATCAGTTTAAAGTAAGCTTGGGAAGATAACTAATTAAACAAAGTAATTCCAAGACAATTCAAAGATTAAAATGGGAGGACTACAAAAAGAAGAAAAATGGAAAAGATTTGCAAAATGGATTTGCAAAAAGTCCCAGGTGTGCTTATAAGGAAGGTTGAAATGGCACTAAAGAGAAAAGAAAAGATGAGAAAAGGAACTAAATTAGACCATATATATGGAAAGGAGATATACACTGGAGAAGATACAATAATCAATATATGAAATCTCTGTAGGAGGCAGTAATACAAAATGTGTAGAAAACAAATTCACAGATCTTACCAACAATAAAATGAGCTGACCCATAATACAACAATAACTACTAACCTGTAGGCCTATTCTCTCATGTATACAAAAAAAATTTTATGAGACTAAGCTATACATAAATCAAAGACTTCCCCAATGAGAGCATTTGTAATGAACAAGTAGATTTTTAAAACAATATTCCATAATAGATGGTATCTTTATCATTTCACAATTTAAAAATTTCTAGAATTTAAGATCTCACTGTGTCCTTTTTTTATTACCAAAAAAAATTTATTTGGTAGAACAAAATATTGATAGACTATTTTAGGACAACATGTCTCTATTTCATACATGAAGATTATTCAAGATTCCTTAGAATAAAGTGAGGGATATCGTCAGCATTTTGACTACACCCCAGTTCTGGCAAACTTGTTAGGTAAGTATAGGTAAGTATAAATGGTTGTAATCTGCCCAGATTTCTAAAAAGTCATATATGTTTTACATTGTCTTTTACTTACTATTTCATATAAATTTTAAAATTTCTCTATAAAATACTTATGTAGTAAAAATGGTTGATTTTTCTAAACTCTAACCATTATATAATGCATCTTGATTTTAATAATATTATAATATACATGGTCATGCATAAAATTTGTCTCTTTGCAAATGTCTCATCAGCATGATCTAAGAAAGTTCTTGTGTACATACAATTCTAATTTTCCTTACTCCTACTACACTTAAGAATTAACCATTGAAAACCCATTATTATTTGCAAGATATTCTTCAAAGGTTTTCAGGTACTCAACAGGTAATCAGAATTTATCATACTGGGCAGAAAAAAGGTAATTTGGATATTGGAAGAAAATCAGAAATATGTTCCTAAACAAATTAGCATTTCAGTGTGATAAAACAGTATGCAGTTCAATTGGATTACATGTACCATTGGATTAATTCCATAAAGTCATTGTAAGTGCTAATAAGCAACTTGTTTCTTTTGGATGAGTAGATGAGAACACACTTAAGGATATAGAATCAGTGGCCTGTTGGTATAATGAAGTCTTTACCAAATCAATATCATAAACCCATTGTCTTTTACTCTTTTCAAAAATAAAAAGCATATTTTGATTTCTTAAATTCCTATTAGGATTACAATTGTATATTACTAAGATTCAATTACAGAAAGCCCAGATTTGAACAGATGGCTTTGGTGATGATTTGGCAGAGAATCAAGGGAATTTCTTGGGTTTGAAGAGTATACCTCTCTGGTAAATGTACATTAAGTGATATATTATTCTACCTCATTGAATGCCATCTGTATACCAAAATAAGAAATCACTATCATTGAAATGAAATAATGAAAATAATAGCCAGAAAAGACCATACAGTTACTGGGAATGTTCATAGTGGTTATGTGACATGTTGAATATAAGATAATATTGTATTTAAAGATTTTGAGCATTTTTTTTGTGAAGAATCTCTCTCTGTCCCTCTGTCTCTGCTCATTCACTTTAAGATGATAACTAACAGGCCAAATGGTACATCTTTATTACAATGAAACTACATTTGAACTTTGCCAAGGCATTGAGTTTGTATAATATAGTAAGGGTTTGTGTGGGGAGGTGGGAGAAGGCAAAGGGATAATTTCTTAGCAGAAAAAGCTAAATGAGGTCACTAAACTGCATTTTGAGAAGAAGCATAGTGTAGTGGCTGCAGTGGTTTCATGGTCCTAGTTCCTTATGTAGGGATATTGATCACCCAAGAGTTCAAACAAACAATGAATTAATAAATATACATTCTAATATCCCCTGTCAAATAAGTTCCCTATGCAGTCAAAAACATTGGAGAGAAAAGGCAGATAAAAACTGTTACCAAGGCGATTAAACGTTAGTCAGCAAAGAGATTCCCAGGGAATGTGCATGAGCTCTTCACCAAAGTGCTAAAAGTACTTTTTGTACTCTTCTTACCCAAAGGACCCACAGCTGGTCTTAGATCAAGCCTCTTAAAGTCATAGTCACCACAAGCTCCCCTGAGTTTACTTCATAGCTTACTTGCTTATAAACAGTCCTACTTGGTATTACAGAAATGTGAATCCTCAGTTGCTGTTTTTTCATATACACCAACTACAATGTTAATTTTGGAAGACTTTATTAAAAACCTACCTTTGGCACACACACAGCTGTGTGATTATGCATAAGTCATTTAACCTTACAGCACCTAAGGTAATTTTCAAAGACTGAAGTAGAAAGAGTAATGTATTTAAAGGTAGAGGAAGTGGGTAAAAATATTGCCCTGGACACAGAGTATACTGCAGGGCAAATCAAATTATAATATTTCCATAATAACTGGTCTATATAGTTATACACTTGTTTTTTATTCTCTTTCTTATGGTATGTGTGAACATTGTTTTATCCTCTGGAATTTTATAGTAAGAAGTGCTATCCTTTCTCACCTTCAGGAATATAATTGGATTAATATTTCTTGCTATAGAAAAATACAAATTTATACGTATTTATTCCCTCTCTTCTATGGAATTTGTGTTAACATTTCAGATACATAATTCAAGAGGGAAAAAATTCAATGGCACCTCTGTAAGGTCTTTGATTCCTTTCTTGGGAGAATAACCCAACAATATTCTCTTGGCACTTATAATTGGCAAGTGTCCTGAAAGTATTAATTGTCCCTTGCTCCCTTGGCCCCACCCCCAACCACGTAAGAGTATTTTATTTTTTCCAATTACATGTAAAGACAATTTCAACATTTTCTTTTTTAATTTTGAGTTTCAAAATGTTATCCCTTTTTCTCTTCTCCCTCCCTAAAACAGTAAGTAATTTGATATAGGTTATATATGTGCAATCATGTAAAACATATTCCTATATTAGTCATGTTGTAAAGAGAAACAGAACAAAAGCAAAAAAAAACCAACCAAAATAATTTTAAAAAGTGAAAATAGTATGTCTCAGTCTGTATTCAGATGCCATCATTACCCTCCTCCCCTGCATGGATAGCATTATTCATCATGAGTCCTTTAGAATTGTCTTGGATCATTGTATTGCTGAGAAGAGTTAAGTGTCTCCTTGTTGATCTTTACACAATGTTGCTGTTATTGTGTACAATATTCTCTTGGTTCTGGTCACTTTGCTTTGCAACAGTTCATGTAAGTCTTTCCAGGTCTTTTCTGAAATCTGCCTGCTTACCATTTTTATAGCACACGTATAGCATATGTAGCACCATTGCATGTATATACTACAACTTGATCAACCATTCCCCAACGGATGGGAATCTCCTCAATTTCCAATTCTTTGCCATTACATAAAGAGCTAATCCCCTCAATTAGTCAAAAGATTCCAAAGTGAATATACGGAAGAAGAGATGATAAATAATAGCTTGCTCCACCAATCATTGTCTTGGACTCCCTGAAAAGAAGGGAAGCATTTTTTTTTTTTGCTTTTTGGAGGGCAGTTGGGGTTAAGTGACTTGCCCAAGGTCACACAGCTAGTTTTTTGTGTAAAGTGTTTGAGGCCGAATTTGAACTCAGGTACTCCTGACTCCAGGGCCAGTGCTCTATTCACTGCGCCACCTAACCACCCCGGGAAGCATTTCTAATATAAGTAAGAGAAGAGACATTCCAATAGAAAAAGAAAAGCTGAGAAGCCATCATTCACTTTGCATACCAATTCATTCCAATTCACCTGCAACTAAGGACTGCAGTTTCCCATTCTCAATCTCCATACCTCTTGAGGGATTAATTTACCATTCAGAACATTAATAAGTCTTTTAGGGTTTCATAAGTCTTGTGCATAGGTTTCCTCTTCTCATGCCTAATGTGGACACTGGATTACTACATAATTCCTCATTTGTAAATGTTCTTGCTGCCAAATGAAGGAGGTGAAATGGATAAGAAGAAGTGATCAAGTTCCATCTTCATTTTAAAACTCCTTAAACTCAAATAGGCTTCATTAAAATTTTGCTATAGTGAGAGGCCCTAACTTATTAAAAAACCTTGGAAAAGTCATTTCATCTTTCAGGCTTTGGTTTCTTAATCTGTCAAATGAAGAGGATAGATTAGAGACAATGTCTTAGTTTCTTTTCAGGGATCAATCTCATATTCTAAGTTACACAAGAATTACTGATATACAACAGTGCAGAGAGTGTTTACACAAGAAGTTCTTTATGAAAAGAACTTACACGGTCATTCCCCTCTTCACCTCCCCCTCCCAACATACACAGACTCAAGAAAATATGTTTTACTCTTTTGTTTTGTGCATATTTTTGGCTGAGGAAAACTGTATCAAGTGTTAGAGTATTCATATAGAAGAGAAATTCTAAAAAAACAAGAAATTATAGATTTTTTTATCAATATGTAAGAATATAAATTGACACCTTTAGAATACTGATTTTTCAATCATTAGCATCACTAGTAGAGAGTTATTAAAACATTTTAAATTAATAGAATATTATGGTAAACTCAGAGTCATTGATTCAATCTCAATCAATTAATTAACAAGCATGTGTTAAGTCTCTATTAGTTGTCAAAGACAGTGCCACTTATTGGGAATACAAAGAAAAAATTGACCCTGACATCAAGACACTTGTATTCTCTCTGGTGAAACATATATACGTAGGAGTAATACAAAATAAAGGGGTATAGATAATTCTGAGATTAAAAACTAGGGTAAGTGGAAGGTAAGTTGAGGGTGGTGCCCTCAACAAAAAAGGGAGGAATTTAGAAGAGAAATGGTTTTGGAAATGTTAACTAAGCAGCTGGTGATGTGAGACTAGAACTGAAGAGAGAGACTAGGGCTGTACAACTAGATCTGGGAATGATCTGAATAGACATGATAACTGAACCCATGGAAGCAGAAGAGTTCATAAATGGAGAGAAAAAGAATTATAAAAAAGAGAAGAGCATAGGTTTCAGGAGAACTTTCAGATACAATCACAGTAAGGGACAAGACAGAGGAAACTCATAAAGAGTGGTCACACAGAGGTATAAGATTAATTGTATCAATGTTATATTATTTATTAATTTATGAAAAACTTAGATGTTAAAAGTCATCAAACTATTCACTAATTATTTTTTAAACTATACATTCTAGAAATTTATTTTCTCACTTTCTGAAATAAAAATTAAGCTTAAAAGTTTTGATTTTTTAAAAAAATGTACAATGAACTCCTCTTCATTATCTTAAAAATGGTGATATATTTAAGAAATGTAAGCTTAGCATAACATTTTTTCCCTGAATACAAAATTAGGGCTTGAAAAATGTTGACTTAAAAGCTAAATTTAGCACACATGAAAGCATTTAAAATGCAAAATGCACTTAATAAAAAGAAGCAAGATATTATCCTTTCAAGTCCTGAAACACATTGTGAAATGTTTTGTAAATATGCCACTGAAAAGGACATTGACCTAAAGTCCATTAGAATATTAAGTCTAGGTATTAACTTGCAAGTCGAATCTCAGCTACATAAGAAGAAAAGACTCCTTTATCTAGTAAAAAATCTTTCCTGAATTCTTTAGATAATAATTTTGAATGGAATATATAAGTATAATGAAATTATTTTAACTGCAAACTTTCACTTAACTGCAAAGCCTTAAATTAATGTTTAATTGTAATTATTTTATCAAACTAATGCTTGTAAATTAAGAATTTGACAAAATAATAAACTCAATTTAATGAAATGTAGTGTCTTGTTATTATTGATATTTCAGGTATAAATATATTTTCATAGAATTGCATAGTACAAATGTAGCAAAGTATCTTTCTTGTAGTTGCTGCCAAATTTATGACATCTTAGTCCCATGTAGTCTATCAGTTTTGAAAATTTTATCCATCCCTAGAGAGATAGAGAGTCAATCTTGAAGTATGTATGGTCTGCCATTAACATCAGTCATTTTCATATTTTCATGAAACTTTATTAATATTAATCACACACACACATATATGTGTATACAGACACATATAAATCTAATTTCATTGACTTCTACTAATTTGTGGGCTATTTGATAGTTGCCATTTCCTATGAATCCCTCTTATACCTGTTTTTACATTGGGCCCTTTGCTTCAGTAGCGAATGTTATTCAAAGGCAGATGTACACTATTAGCAACTTATATTTTGGGTCCTGTTATTTCTCCACAGTCTCTAAAAGTAAAAACAAAACAAAAACAACAAAACAAGGTTAGATTGACCAACTCTTCTCTGCAAAGCCATTGTAGCTTTTAGTGATCACCGTTTTTCTTACTATGTGTTTTTGTCCTAGACTCTTAGGAGGAAGCAAAGTCAAATTCACTGGATTGTAATTTCCAGACCCCTCTCTCTTCTCATTTTTAAAAAGTAGGATGTTTAACTTTGCCTTTTCCTGTGGCATTCTCTACAGTGTATCAAAGGTTACTGACAACTATTCAGCAACCACATCAAACACTTCTTTTAGTACCATGGGAAGGAATAGTATACTTGTGCACAGTGACTTGAACTAATCAAGGCAGCTAGTGATTTCATACTATTTCAGATCACACTCCTTTTTAGGTATTTTTATTATTTCTTTCTCTGTTCAAGATTATTTTCTTTGACATATAAAAGAGAAGACAAAATAATAGAATTGTTTTGCTATCCTACCAGCTGGTGAATTAAAGGATGGTGATGTCCTAAATAAATACAGGAAAGCCTGGAGCAGGAGTAGGTTGGGGGATGGAGAACAGATTATGAGTTCTATTTTAGACGTGTTAAGTTTGAGATGCTGAAACAGGTTGAAGTTTGAAATCTAAATCGAGCTCAGCAGACATTTGGTCATATGAGATTAGAACTCTTTCTTCTTCTTCCTCCTCCCTATGCCATCTTCTTTGCTGGCACTTCATCTAGGCACACATTCTAACCAGAGGTGTCCTACACCTCTGGGGACTGTCTTGGGTTTGCTTTTCTTCTTCTTCCATTTTATTTCACTCAAAGGTACATTAGCTCACATGGACTCAAATATCATTTCAATACTGACAATTCTCAGATGTATTTCTCCAGGTCTAACCTCTCTGCTGACCCCTAGTGCTGTATCTCCAGCTACCTATTGTACGTCTCAAACTAGATGTCCCATAGATATCTTGAACTCAGCCTATCCACATCTGATCTCATTATCTCCCTCCTCCTCCCAAATGTTCCCTTCTTCCTTTTTCCTATTACTGTTCAGAGTACTGCCATATGCCTAGTTACCCAGGCAGATAACCTAGGTGCCATCCTTGGCTTTTTCTCAGATCCCAAGTTCAATCTTTTGCCATGGTTAATAATGTATCTTGTTCTGGTCCCCCATACAACCACCCTTACCTTCTAGCCAGTGTAGTAAGTTTATAAATAGCCAGCATAAAACAATAACAGCAGGAAGCAAGGTAGCAAAGGGGAACCTAAAAGTCATGTATGAACTGTCCCAAAGATTAAAGCAATGTAATTATTAGCAAAATATATTATATATTAATAAAAAATCACATCCCATGTCTATGGGCTAAACAAGGGAAATCCATCTAGGCCTTGCTGTTAGGGCCTTTGGTCTTGTGATCTATAAACCTCAGATAAACTCCAGATATCCATAGTAAGACCAGCAGAACACCAATTAGTGCTGATAACTTTGATATGAGAATGTAATGATAATCAATTTGTTTGATACTTAGGGCTAAGTAGATCAGATACTTAGGGCCAAGTAGATCATATACTTAGGGTTAAGTAGATCCTAGTAACTTAGGGTTAAGTATAGAACTCTGTCCATTGGTGAAAAGGTGTGAATTCCCCTGTTGACTTGGAAGAATGCTATTGGCTGAGACACTCCCCTGTTGACTTGGGAGAAGGCCAGTGCTTATAAGGAATAATTTTATAGAGACGGACAGATTTTGGATTTGGCTCCTCAGTGGCTGACTGAAGACATGAACAGGATGGGACTTTGTTTGTTGGTGGCCTGGCTGATCCTTGAGTCCCAGGCAAGAGAAGTCCTGAAGGGTTTGAGGTGTGCTAAAACTTGTGAAC
>CM053600.1:64668816-64705841 GCA_028646575.1 Pseudocheirus occidentalis | reverse complement strand
AATCAACTCCCTCTTAGGGAAACTAGGTCATTCCTTTTGTTAATTGATTGATTGAATCCCTCTTAGGGAAACTAGGTCATTCCTTTTGTTAATTGATTGATTGAATCTTAAAATGTGAAGCTGGTTTCTCCCTTAGGGAAACCAGCTGATTCTTCTCTTGTTCCTTGTTCCTTTCTGTAATAAGATATATAATATTGAGACTTTCCTTGTTCTGAAGATTGTATATAATATTGTGAATTGTTGAAACTGTGAACATTGTACTGAATCTAGATTTGTAATGGAATAAACAGAGTGTTCACTAATACTGTATAATCTGAATCTTAAGAGCTGTTCACAGTAGCATTCTCTCAGGAATCTACTGCTGATTGGCTTTACAGAGGAGAATTTTTAAAGTTTAATGTTTTGCTGACAACTTCGAGAAGATGCAGTTATGTTAATGAATTAACCTTAGGTCATATATACATTAAAGTTAGTCTATTTCCCACCAAAACCCTATAAAAATGAGACCCCAAACTCCTGACCTAACACTAATTCTATCTCCATCTGCGTCTGTGCTAAGGACTCCCAACTTTAATTTGTGGTTGGCTGAGCTTTTCTCAGTGACTTTTCCCTCTCTCCCCTTCCCCCCCACCCACACTGCCTGCCTTTCTTTATCACCCCATTCCCAACCACATGCTTTCTGCTTCTGTATTTCCATCCCTTTGCTTCTTGTCTCTGTACTTTCTGTGCCTTTTACTCCTAAACCCCTGTGCCTTTTTAAGGTGTGATTAAAGTTTCACTTCCTGTTGCCATTGTGGTCTTTTCTAGTGAATACCTAAAGAATCAGGTGTGCCTATCCATTTCATAATTTCATAAATTAATTAGCAATTTACAAGGTCTGACAGGTTTTCCTTCATTACTTCTTTATACACTTTTCTCTTTAACATTGCCACTGTGCTAATACAGGCCTTTGTGACCTTATGCCTGAACTATTACAAGAGCTGGGGTTAGTCTCCCTGCCACAAGTCTCTCCCTTTTAGAGACCATCATTCCCTTAGCTATCAAAGTAGTCTTCCTGAAGTGCAGGTCTGACCACATCACCCCGCCTGGCTTTGGGAGAGTGAACCAGGGAGTATTTGTTTCACTTAAAACATAGATGATTTTATTTTGCGGAATACTGTAGGCTAGGTTTTTCAAGTAACAGTTTACCTTACTATCTAAAAAAGCAGTTCAGCTTCCAAAGAATCCTAATTTATAACTACCGACTTTGAGATACTAGAAAAATCTATAGCCTTATGTGTGAGATTGTTCTTTAAAGGCACTGTAGTAGAATCCACATGGGATCTGACATCAAAGTACTGGTAAGCTGAGCTCTGCCATTTCTTATCCACGTGACTTAGGGAAGTCACTTCACTGTGTTGAGACTCCTTTTTCTCCACTATAAACTAAAGCAGTTGGACAACATGACATCAAAAATCTCTTTTAGCTCTAAAGCCTATAATCATATCATATAATTCACATTGGTGGATTATTATCTACCCTTATATAATCTGAATTTTTATATTCTACTTGTTTAAATGCTCCTATGCTTTTTCTTGGATAGATCATACTGAATCTCTCAGCTTACCCATATGTAACAAATAACTCTTTCGGATGCTTCCCATCTCCAGTGCCTCTTTACAATTTGAGGTATTATTTCCCTTATAGTCATATCACTTTAAGCAAATATAAATACAACATGCAGAACATTTACATTTATGTGGGTTTTTAGTATAAAATACAGAGTATTTGAGGGTCAGGAATTTGGGGGTTCTTTTATAGGGTTTTCGTCAGGAAATAGACTAAATCTTATTCGTGCTACCTGGAGGTAGGTCATTAACGTATCCATATTAATACTTAACTGAATATTCACTACAGTCTTCTTCTAACTAAATAAATTATTTGGTTCCTTAAAATATGATAAAAAATAAAAACCCTTAGATTTAATTGTCTAATTTATTGACAGATACATACATTAAAGTGTATAAAGAGGAGCTAATGAAAGAGTACAAGTAAAATTATAAGCAAAAATAACAACAGTAAAATAACTCCCCACCCCCAACTAAACAAATTATAGAATAAATAAAATAAATCCTAAAACCCTCAAACTTCAACAAACTAAAAACATAGTTTTTTTTAATCATTGTACATACAACTGTACTCTATTCACTGACTGATGAAGAGAAACAAAAACTATATGCATTAACTTTAATTAGTTCTACCAAATCAAAGAACTATGAATAAAAACAAAACAAAATACAACTATGAGTCTATAGTTGTGTAATTTTCAGGGAGTTCCAAAAGCTTTTCCAACATGATTGAACCAATTTACAGCTCCACCAACAGGGCAGTCATATGCTTGATTCCTCATAACCCTTACAATTTCCATTTTCCTCCTTTGTCATTGTCGTCATTCTGAAAGGTATTAGGCAGTGGCTAGATGAGATCAGTCTGAAAGTCAGGGAGACTGAGGTTCAAGTCCTGTTGACACGTACTGGCTATGCAATCCTACTTAAGTCATTCAAACTCTCAGTAATCCCCAGGAAATTCTATAAGAAGTTGCAGAGAAAGTATTTATCTACAAGTTTCCTTACCACAAGCTCCTTACCTTGATGAAATAACAGGTCTCTTTTTTTTAAAGGTAGTGTGCATGTTCTTTTTGTTTTTCTTTTTTGAATTCTGCATCAATTCATGGAAGTCTTGCTATATCTCTTTGCATTCTTTAGAGTCTTTATTGGCGTCAAGGTGGCATAGTAGGGTCTCAGGCCTGAAGTCAGGAAGACTCATCTTCTTAAGTTCAAGTCTAGGCTCAGATACTTACTAGCTGTGTGATCCTGAGCGAGTCACTTAACCCTGTTTGCCTCAGTTCCTCATCTCTAAAATGAGGTGGAAAAAGAAATGGCAAACCACTCTAGTATCTTTGCTAAGAAAACTCTAAATGGGGTCCACAGAGTTGGACATGACTGAATAACAACTATATTTATCATTGCTTGTTGTATGACATTATTGACAAATTCCACAACTGTAGAGCACAGATTTTTTTTCTAGATTTTTTCTATCAACAATGTAATATAAAACACTAAAATATTTTTAAAATTTTTTTTATTTTTTTGTACCACATCTCATGGAGTAATATCCAGTCCTTCAGTTGATGTTTCATTTGGCCTTGGCTTGGGTTAGACTCAAGAGCAAAGAACCAGTTCTGGGGATTTAAGAAAACTATTACTCAGAAAGCTAATATAAGTATGAGCTTTATTACAATGTGGTACAGTAAGCAGGCAAAAGCAAAAGCATACACACACACTATATGGTGACACAAACATTCAGTCACACACAATATGTCAGGGCCACTCATATGAGGGAGACATGTACTATGGCAAACATCTTGGTGGGAATATACACACTCGAAGAGGGGTCTCATCAGAGGAGTTTTATATCTTATAGGTAGACTTGGTTGAGAATAGGAAATCAATGCCAGAAATGGGAAGGGACATTTCTAATCAGACCCAGATGTGGTGGGGAAATTCTCTGGGTCTTTATTGGTACCAGACTTGGGTGGGGAAATTTCCTAATCTGGACCAGAAATTTGGTGAAGCTCTGAATCCATAATCAGAGATGCCAGACATCAGTATGGATTCCAGAAATGGGTGTTGGCTCATAGCCACTGAGTGGGCAGGGAGTCTTGCCCAAGAAGGAGCTGAGATCATTTACATGTTTGATACAGGGTCAGGATAAGTCAGGACAGTAGAAAAGTATAGGTTATCTTCATTATTTATATGTTTATGATCATTAGGATCATTTAGCCTAAGTGACTCCATATTGGAGCCCTGTCATTTATAATTACAACATCAAACAATATGCTTCAAAAATCACAATTACCACAGTTGATCAGTACAATTATTGTGTTTACAATGTTGTCATGTTTCTAAGGCACTGGAGATAGACTCAATTTAGGGCTGACATCAGAAATGTGCAAAAAAAAGGTTTAAGTTTCCCATCTCTTCTAAGTAATTAAGATACCCTGAATGGGAAAAAAAGTTTATAATTTTATAGTCTATTGTGTATGTTTCTATGAGATTAATGATTTATGGTCCTCTATTAATGCCAACTCAGAGACAAAGAAGACCATTTGTTCACCTTCTCCAAATTACTTTTAATTATAGCCTCTTATGCACAGTATTCTTTAAATGCATTAAAATATATATTTATCCACTAGGCACATTTTGAGTACATAATAATACCATTCCAAGTTTTACATAAAACAGCCTAGAGTTCCATGCATATTTCTTTATCCAGAAGGTTGATGAAGGGGGGAAAATTACATTTGGTATTCTGGAACCAAATCTACATTAATTTTTAAGTTATAGTTCAGAGATTTTTCTACTCTATGAAGACAGTTACTTTTTTATTACTTCCTTAATAGTGACCAAAGATGGCATCCAATTTAGTTAAAATGAAGTTGAGGGTAGATAAATTAGTAAGGATATATTTCTAACCTTCCTGGTTTTTAGGGTTTTCCTTAACCCTCAATAGAAGTTGAGGTCAGAAGTTGATGTTTCTATTGTAAGTGTTGTTGATGTTATTACATTAATTATTCTCTGATATAGATCTTAATACTGCAATTGTCTTTTAACTTGGTCTACACTAGTACACTCTGCTGTATCTCAGGCTAACCCAGACCACCCAGAAAGTACAGCTCATACTCAGTTCTGGGATGTATACCAAATGTCTACCAAGACAACCAACCACTTCCTGCTTTGTTTACCTTCTAGGTGTTTTTCTGTGATAAACCTACTATCACCTGTGACCATAATTACGACCATTTCAGTCTTTCCTACCTCACCCTCACATTATATAAGACACAATCAATGCATTCCTTTCCCAAATCCATTACATATGAATTGCCTAAGAAGCTAGTATTTCTTTTTAGAGAGATGTGGATCACAGAATTCATAGTTTGATTAATATTTTATGACAAAAAGATTTTATTAGTCTTAAATTGGCAAGCTGTTGTCCTTACTAATAGTAGGTACTGCGGATGAATTATGTAAAGAAGGTGATATGGCCGTAAAAATTAAGTTCAGACAGTAACACAAATACAGAAACGGGACTATTCCTCTCGTATAAAATATTTCCCCACTGTGTTCCAGTAGGGGGAACTAAAGATTCACTGTCTAATATACTTGGCTCATGGACCTGTGTGTGTTCTTGTAACCTACTGTCTAATCGTCAGCACAAGCATCAAACAGCTACCAGCTAGCCTGTGATCACACGTGTTCTCATCCACGCTATTTACACTAAAGACCCTGGGTATGCTCGGATCTCTTTGATCTAAATCTGCCCTTCCTTGATCTTCCAGTAGATTTACTTGATGTTTTTTTAAAACCTTATTTTAATTACAGCTTCCCCACCCCCACCCTTTCCATTTTTGTTTTTCATTAGTTGTAGCAGTTAATTTGATTTTTAGCTTAACTTCCCTAGATTTTAGACCTTTTACAAATTTAAAGTCGAGGTTTATATCTCCAGATGAGGAAATATTTAGGTATCTTCCAATTTCTGCATTTTCTCTTTCCGGGGATCTTTCCCCCCTCTCCCCCCTTTTCTTACTAAGCCTTTGGATCACTGAAGTGATCTCCCATTTAAACTCACTTTTCAAGGGTCGTACGGCAAATGCCAAACACGGGAGGACCTATAACCCTTTCTTTCCCGCCCACCTAAGTATTCGGGCTAAGAGCAATGGATCTTATAGGGAACCAAAGGCTGGACGTTTACAAATTTCTTTTTTTTTTTTTAATGGGGGAAGGGAGAGGTGGCAGTTTCCTAAAGACTGAAGGGTAACATTTCCCTTTGAAAGGTTTTTGTTTTTCTCTTTCGTTTCTTCATTTCATTTAAAGATGAAGGTCGCACGTGTGTGTGTATGAAATATGCAGGTAGAGAGGGGATGAATAATTAGGAAGTGCGTCCATGAAACCACTCACCAAGAAAATTACCTGCTCATTAAATGGGAAGGAGAGAGGAGCAGTCGCGTAAATTCTACCTTTCTCCAACAGGAGAGGGGCGAGGTTTGGCAAAGGGAGGAGACTCAGAGGAAAGGAAGGAATTTAGTGTCTGCGCCTCCAGTTTTCACCCTAGCATAGCTGCCTAATAGATTTTTTTCCCCTTTTCCTTTATCCACTCACATCCCTTCTCTTCCCTCCCCCTCCCTAGCCAAGATCCCAGGGAGTGGGCATGTGGTGGAGTCTGGAAGTGGAAGGAGCTTAGTCCACGCCCTCATGTTCTCTTTTCCCCCGGCCCACCGACTACAAGCTGCTATCTTTCTTCCTCTCCTCTCCCGCCTTTCCCTCCTCCAGTCGGTGTAGCAGCAGCAACAGCAACAGCAGCAGCAGGAGTAGCAGCAGCAGCAGCAGCAGCAACGGCAGCTGCGAAGAGAGAAGAACGCCTGGTTCTGGGCCCTCCAAGCTGATCTGCAGCAAAAACGACGGCGGCGGCGGCGGCGGCGGCGGAGGCAGCAGCAAATATTGAACTGTGCTGCCCTGAACTCTCTCCATCTCTTTCCAAGGCGCGCGCCAGCGCGCGCGGTCACACACACATACAGACACACACGCACACACACACACACACACATCCAGTTTAGCTCCTTCCAGTGAGCACTTCCCATTCACAATTGCATAGCAGCAGGAGCAGCAGAGGCGGCGGCGGCGGCGGCGGCGGCGGCGGCGGCGGCAGCGGCGGCGGCAGCGGCAGGGCTGAGCCTACAGTAGCCCTAGCCTTGCCACTCACTTTTTTCCTCCCTCCCTCTAGCAACGCTGTATTGAGAGTTGCAGACCTCAGTTTCTTTTTTGATTTTTCTTCTGAATTTTGTTCACTTTCTTTTGGAAAAGGGCAAAACGTTGGGAGACAGTTTGCATAGGAAAAAAAAAAAAAACAACCTAAGTCAAGCCCGCCTGCAAAAATGTTGCATTGTCACATTCTTATTATGGAAGTTAAGTAAAAAACAAAACAAAAACAAACAAACAAAAAAACCCAAAACCAAACCACAACAGCAAAACTGGACGTGGAACTAATGTGGATGAGAAAGAAAGAGGGTGGGAAGAAAAGAAGCAGTCAAGCCCATGGTTTTTCGGCAATATGATGGGAAGTTTTTGGAACAATTTCTAGGAATTAGGTCCTTTTCTTCCATTTTCTTCTTGACTTCTAAAGAAAGAACTTGGCTTTGGATTGAATGGAGTCTAAGAACTGCGTTTTAGACACACTTGGATAATTCCTCTACCTGAGGTGGATTGGTGGGAATTTAGGAAGCAGAGTGTGGAAATCTAGCAGCCTTTGGAATTCCCTCTTAATGTGGATGCATCTCAATGTGCCCTGTTCAAGACCTTTCCAACATCTTTTGATCTTGAGATTTGCCCTTTACTTTAATTAGCTTCTAGGGAAGTCTAAACTTAAGACCTACCTCTTTTTGAAAAGGATACTCGTTTTTCTACTTTTGCTTTCTGGGACTGGTATTTTAAGCAATCTGGATCATTTTTAATATGTCAGAATGTGTCTGCTAATGTTTACACAACTCCTCCTCTGTGGATTTGTATATTTTCAGGTTTATGGTAAGTTTAAAACCCTCAACCAAAATTTATTCTTTTTTTTTTTGTAGAGTAGGCTTCTTTGAGCCTAATAGGAGACATATGTTAAAATACCATAAGAGCATCTTAAATAGATTTGTTTCAATTAAAGCATGTAGTATGGCTACAAGAGCTTTTGGGGGGGTGGTTTTGGGGGGAGCTTGTTTTTTCTTTTGTTTCTGAAACTGTTAAAAGTATGCTTGCAATAAGGTTTTTTTCAGTTTACAAAAAATTGATAAACTACAAATAGTAATTTATCAGTGTGATTAGAAAAAAAGAAATGTCAGAGTAAATCTTTCAGATATGACTAGATGCCATTTTTAAAAACATTATTTTCTGTCATTTAGTGACTGAACTTTTTGTTTAGAGAATCAGCTTATCAAATATGGTAATTGCCATTTTGGAAGATGGTAAAAATGAGTTAGGAATTTGAGAACAGACATCTTGATGATCGGTATCACCTGTGTCTTGGAGAATGCACATATACTATGAAATTAGTTTTTAGAATTTAGAGTTTATGGAGAAAACTGTTAGAAGTAGGGAGGGAGAGTCTTCTGTGGCTGTGAAACAGGAGGGCAGTGGGCTAACAGGAAAATAGGCTAGCTAATAGGGAAAGCTTAGGTGGGAGTGTTCAAAGACAATGGGGATTTTGAACAGGTGCTGTAGGTGTCTCTCTTTAGATTGAGTCAATCTGTCAAGGAGCTAATACTGTTGCTTAGGCTTTTATGTCTTTTGTTGTTCAGATTTGGTTTTCTATGCAGTTTTCATGGGATATGAACCTCTTTGAAAGGAAGAGACTAAAGATAAGTTGATATTGACACAGTAGAACCAGTAGGCTATACATTTATTATTAGCAAAAAAGGATGAAGAAATGGGAGGGTTAGGGCATGCTGTGCTAAAAACTTGAATTCTATGCACTATGATTACCAATGTTGTATAATGTGAATTGTAATGTTTCATATCATCTTTTGACATTTATGAAAAATAGCTGCCCTCTGGGCCCATAGTACTTCCAAACTCCTGATATTCATTCCCCTTTAAGTTTCAATTTTAACTTTGCAATAGCTTTTGTATTCTGACTTGATTCACTATCTGGGACACTGGCCATTTTTGCATGTCTGTGGGAGCAAACTTTGCTCCAGACAGCTGCTGCTTGAGGGAGCCCTATGTATTTGAAGCAAAAGGAGGCCTCTCTACGAACATAAAGTGATACAGATTAGTTTACTTATAGTAGAATGCGTTTGCAGTCATGGGTAACTTATCTTTTGCTCCTATTATAGGAAGTAATGCATGTTGCCTCTCATTACATCTGTTTTTTCCTCTTCTATGCAGAATTTTTTTTGAAACTAATCATTTAAAATTAGAGTATGGTAAGTTTACTGCACCCCACATAAGTTATGCTTTAATAAATTTGCCTTGTTGAAATGAAGAAATGGAGGGATTCATCCTGTGGGTTTTTTTTTAATTGCTATGTAAGTATAGCAAGAACCATTTAATGTAGTCTTTAGGCTCCATATGAATTATGAGCTTATGGTTAGCAGTATCAGAAATGTACATATAAAAACTGTACAGGCTACACAATTATTAGTATGTTTTAAAAAAAACCCAAAATCAAACGGTGTGTTACTAGAAGGAATACAATTAAAGTGTTCAGTGGAAGTGACAGAGTGAATCGGAAGAGCTTGGTGTTACAGAATATAATTAATGTACCAGGCTGTTTGGAGATATATGAAACAAATGCAATTAACTAGCTTGCTGGACCGACAGTAGCAAGATATAATTTATTCTTTTTTTCTCTATGAGAAACATAACTAGAACCTTTGTTCCGATTTAGCATTTATAGGACCAGGGAGGAGGTCAGATGAATCAGATAACAAATACCTTGTCTGCTTACTACTGTATAGCAGATTCTAGATGAAATAAAATGAAAATCTGCTATGATTTGTAGAGCAGAAATTCAGAGGTTTTAAAATGCTTTGTCAAAATACTTTGCAAAACAGTGTTCAAATGTGTAGAAAGCAAAGAATTGTGTCTCTGAAGTTTTTATAGCCATGTTATGCAAATCATAAGTTTGATGCTGGCTCTTGGCATACATGTCACTGTGGGGTAATCGGATGCTATTGGTTGAGTTAAGAAGATGAAGTTGTAACTAAAACTCCAAAGAGGAAAGTAGACAAACTAAGGTTAAGTGACGTGAAAAGCAAGGATTTTGGTGAAATGAACAGTCTGCTTGTTGCTCAACAAAGAATTATATAATTGTCTTGGCACTAAAGAGGATTTGACTGGGGAAATTGGTGCTTTGGCTCTTCATCTCCTCGGCTCTCAGTTTCATAAGATTGATCTACTTCTTCTAGCCCAAAGATTCTATGATTCCTACTCCTTTATTATCTTTCTTTGAAGAATAATCATTTACACATTTTCTCTGTGAATTTCAAATTTAGAGAAATGTCCCCCTTTCTAAAAGATATACTGACCATGTTGGTGTTATATACTAAGATTAATCTTATTCAGTGACAAAGTATATACATAGATTTATATGGCAATTTATAGCAGTTATTCATTTGTGCATTTTTATTGTATGACGATGGTAGAGCTTCACCATACTATAGAAGATGTGTTCTTTTTTAAAAGCATTATGTTTCAGAATACGTTTTTCACCTATTAAGAATGAGCAAGCAAGTGTGGTTTTCTTTTGAAAAAATGAAGTAAGCAAAAAACCAAACTCTGCCTTCAACTTTTGGTGCTCTTCTGGAGGGAAAAATAAGAACATGAACCCTTCACTAAATAAGGCCTGAGCAGGATTTGCACTACCATTTTATAAGAATATCTTTTTTAGTTTATCCTTTTCACATTTTCTATTTTTTTTAAACTTAGGCATAGAATTTTGTAGCCTTCTTTTAACCTAGAATTGATATAGATATCCTTAGTTTATTATTTGCATTACATTTCAGTGTTCTGTATGCTGTCATCTGTAACATGTAAATATGACTGTTTTAAAAGATCATAATATTTATTAAATGAGGCTATATTTTTCTTGTCTTTTACAATAAATTTAATGAGTACATAAACACATTTCACCTATATCCTTAGTTATCCTCAGATTACTGTAGAAAGATACCATGCATTCCATCCCCCGCCCCCACCCCTACCCTCACCCTTAACAGTCTTTTGTTTTAATTTAATTTATTATTTTTAGTTAGCTATGGACTTCTGATTTAATTGGTGTAGGGAAATACTAGTTGTGAAGTCATCCTCTATCAGTGTAGGTCAGACACTGGAAAGTTTTGCAGTTTATAATCTTAGAATGTTACTGGGACACTAAAAGATTAAGTAGTTTGCTCAGGGTCACATAACCAGAATTTGTCAGAGGTGAACTTGAATTCTGGACTTTTTGACTCTAATGCAGGCTCTCTGTCTTGCCCTGCTGACCCCTCAACCAAAGTGTTTCTTTTAGTGACTGAATATATGACATATAGTACCCATCATAAAACTCAGATCAGAAATAAGTAAAATTGAAATTTATTCTTAGAGAATGAAATAGTCTCCCATCAGATATGCTGTATCTGATTAAGCTTTAATTAACATGGAATATGCAAAAGTTGGCCAAATTTGCAAAATGGAGAAAGATCCTGTAATCTAGGAGAATTTCTTAGGCACTAGAAAAACAATTTTTTAAATTAAAAATGGTCATATTAATATGGGAAATCTGCTCATGCTAGTCCTGAGGCAGTTCACATAATATTTTAAAATCTCAAATATGAATATCCATAGTGAACTGGATACTATGTATGGAATATTATAGACCTTACCCTAAAATATCTTGTTAATTAAGTAGGATAGGATATCAGTATGTACATATTACTTATTTTGTCAGCCTTCGAGGTAGGACACATCCACATGTATATAAAATTCCATTTTCTGTTCCCTCCACCACACCCTTGTTGTTTGTCCTTAGAGGCATTAGTAACACTTGAAAAGGGGAAGAAATTTGGGAGATAAAACTGGAAATATAAAACCTAGTACATTCTAGATTTTTTGAAAAAAGTCATCTTTTGTTTAGTAGTGTCTTCTCCAGCTTTGGTAAAATCCAAATTTGACTTTGCCACTCATCTGTTCCAACAATATTTCATCTCCCTAGAAGCCCTTTGTTACCTTTTCTTTACTTGCCAGTATAGGCACAAAGAATTCTGGTGTGAGTTTTTGAAAATTAAGGGAATTTATGGAATAACATTTTTTAGAGAGCTTAAAGACTGGAATTTACATGCTCATATATTTATATTAGCCTCTTCCTCTTGGGGAGAGAGGGGGGGGAGTTAATAATAGGCTTTTTCTCCAAAACTGATAAATTAGTAAAGCAATCA
Source organism: Pseudocheirus occidentalis (assembly GCA_028646575.1). Taxonomy (NCBI): domain Eukaryota; kingdom Metazoa; phylum Chordata; class Mammalia; order Diprotodontia; family Pseudocheiridae; genus Pseudocheirus; species Pseudocheirus occidentalis. The sequence continues at coordinate 64,693,849 of CM053600.1, read as the reverse complement.
ACTTATTATAAGATGACTTGAATTTATGCTTGTCTGGAGACATTCAGGTGGACTAGTACAGTGGTTCTTAATTATTTTCAATCTTTGTCCCTTTTCATGGTTCAAAAAGTCACATAGACCTCCTACATTACTTGTCCCACTTAGTTGATGTGCTCACTGGAAATAACACACTTTTCATGAGACAGCGGATTATATCATTTATAGCTATGAATAAATGAATCTGTCCTAGATTTTCAAAAGATAAGTATTTTCATATTGCAAACATGATTGCTGTTCAAGTCCAGTCCACTGACCACATTGCAGACGTTGCAACCACTCAATAGCAGCAGATCACTCTTTTTGAACTGTTTGACTTACTGGGTTCCCTTATATACTAAAAGGGTGTTGCTTCTTCCTGGATGCTTCTATTCCTATTCTTAGATAAAGGGTATAGTACACTTTTTCAAAATGATGTCTCAATATTCTGGTGCAGAATATTAATATTTGGAAAACTTAGCTCTAAGTTTTTAGCTTCTAATGAAAGCTATTGGCTCCTAATAAAACATGACATAGTCCTCTGTGGTTTTTCTGGTTATTCTAAAATTACTTATTTACATTCCTTAGTAAATATACATTTTCATAACTTTCAAAGACATAAATTATTTTTTTTATTCTTTCTCATTCTAGAATACCCATTCTAGGACTTCAATACTCTATGCTATCATCAGCAGAGTCAGAGAACCTTCAGTACTCCTTCCTCTCTCCTGATAGAGAAGAAATGTTTTTTTGAGCTACTTTGTCATGGCTGAGTGTTGTTTACTTTTCCAGTTGTTTCTTGGAGGTCTTAGACACTTCTTTATTTAAAACTCAAGTGTGACCTATCCTCCTCCATTAGAATGTAAGGTCCTTGAGGGTAGGCATCATGATTTTGCCTTTCTTTGTATCCCTAGCACTTAACACAGTGCCTTATGCCTACTAAACACTTAAATGTTTTTTGGTTGACTGACAGACTGCTATGGTAGCCATTTTGTCTTCATGTGGAGAATTAAAGCTATTTTCAGAAGATTCCATAGTTTGACTTCCAGATCAGAAGACCCTTGGGAGAACAGATTATTAGAATAGTACCTAGAATAGTTAGAACCTGGAGAAGGTTCCCTAGCCTTCCCTGGGCTAATCCTTGTTTAATATTCTGTACCTTACCCCTGGTTGCAGGGGTAGAAGGCAGAAGCAACTTAGAATTCTATTTGGTGTGAGGTAGAAGTTATATGACATGGCTATAAACTTTAAAAATTAAATTGAAGAGTCTTTTTTAAGAGTTCCCATGATTTCAAATGCTTTAGCATTATCTACGTGATGTCAAGAAAACCACAAGAGGGCTGCCAGAATGGCTGATAGTCTGATAGGAATGCAAGGACTAGAACCACAAAGAATGAGCATGTATCAGTGGACTGTGATTATGTCATTTGAAGAAGAGCTCATTTATTATGAGCTCACAAATACATCAGAGTTCCAAAGCAAATGGAATAAAAAAGACAAGTCTTCAATTTGTAGTACCAATAGGACAATGTGTCTAAGAAGAGATACTAGCTTCCTTCATTGCCTCGCTGTCATCAAAGCAATAGGCCCTTTCTACCTAATGAGTTATCCTCATACGGTAAATGACCTACGTATGAGACTAATGTCTTCATTGCAGACATCATTTTCCCCCTCCTATAGAAACGTAATGATAACCTATGTTGTATCCTTTGGATCATAGTTATGAATATTGTTCCATTCTTCCCTACCAATCACAGCCCTCTAAAGATCTATCACTTGGCACAAGTAACCAAGTAGTGATTCAGATATGAATCTTTTCAAATAAGTGACTTTCATAATACTTTCAAGATTCATTTTTCCACTTGCCCCTGGGTACCATTTTGACTTTGAAATGCCTCTTTTCTATCTGCTACCATAACAAAGAATGTTGCTAGAAAAGGGGAAAAATAGTCTTATTTTTCAAAAAGAGTAAGAAGAAGGGTGGCAAAATTAGCTTGGCTTTACTTTGATTCCTTGGGAAATTCTAGAACAAATTAGCCCAGAAATGGATAGTAAAAACATATGGAAAAAAGAAGCAATGATTAGAAAGCTAGAATGACTTCATTAACAACAGGTCCCATGAGATTAACCTTATTTCTTTTTTTGACAGTGTTACTAGACTAGAGGATTGGGGGGATGTTGTAGTTGTAGTTTACCTAGATGTTAGTGAAGTATTTGATAAAATATCTCATTTTTTGTTGGAAAATACAGAAATATATGACCAGACAATAGTATAATTTCATGAATTTGAAACTGGTTGAAATACTTAAAAGAGTGGCCATTAATGGTTTAATCTCAGCTTGGCACTCAGCTAAATTAAGAGACTTAATTCAGGTCTCTAGTGGAATGCATAAGGGTCTGTTTTTGGCTATGTGCTGCTTAACATTTTTATCAGTGATTTGGATAAAGGAAAAAAAAGCATAATCATTAATTTTTACATCACATAAAGCTGGGAAGGATGACAACACATTGAATAAACAGAGTCAGGGTTGAAAGGGTCTCAACAAATTAGGATACTGTGTTGAGTCTAACAAGATAAAATCTAATAGGAATTGTAATTTTATTTATTTAATTTTATTAAAAAATAACTGTACAAGACGGGGAGTAGATAGTGATTTGCCTGAAAACTTGGTACAAGATGGGGAAGGTATGTATGGTCAGATTGCCTGAAAACAGCCAGAGTTCTTAGTGGTCCCTTAGCTTGTGTTTGTCCTTCATTCTTGAAGAGGATGGGCCAGGACAGGGAAATCATTACATGACTTTCAGTTGACTTGAATTGGAGTGAGGGAAGGCTGGGTAAGGTCATCAGCCTCACTTTTTCCTCTAATGTCATCTGGGTCCAGTGGGCAGATATTCCTCAGGATGACTAGAGATGCTCCAGGAAGCAATGGGAGTCCCCAGCCCTTTTAGGCTTAGGTCTTTTCAGGTTCTCACATTGAGGGAGGTAATGAGCATTCATTGAATAGACCTCTTTAAGAAGTGAGTCAAGGGATAGCCCCTTTAATTAAAAAAATCAAACTAGGAGAGGAAGGCCTTCAGGGTTGTTGGCCAAAAGAGAAACAATTACTAGTGTTTCCTTAGCTAAATATAATGTGGTAGTCCAAAAAACCTAGGGTGCTTTGGGGTTACTTTGAGAAGCATACCTTCAAGGAATAAAGTATTGATAGTCCAACTGTATTCTTTCTCAGTCAGACTATATCTAGAGTTTTGTGTTCAGGTTTTGAAATTATAGTTTAGGAAAGATGTTGATAAACTAAAGAGTAGTCATATGAATTGTGTCATGTGAGTCAGCTGAAGGAAATGCAAGTATTTAGTCTGGAGAAGAAAGTTCTCCAGGAATGTGATACTTGTCTCCAAGTATATAAAGGGATTTCATCTGGAAAAAGAATTAGACTTGTTTTGTTTGACCTCAAAGGAGAGAACCAGGAATGAGGTGTAGAGGGTACAAGGAGACAACTCTTGGCTTGATACTAGGAAAAATTTTCCTAAACGTAAAAGTACCAAAGTTGAATGAGCTGACTCAGGAGGTGGCAGGTTCCCCCTCATGACAGATTTTCAGTCAGAAATTGGATAACCACTTGTCAGGTATGCAATATTGATAATTGCTTTTGGGTGTGGCTTCAACCAGATAATCTCTTGAGATTCTTTTTATCCTGAAAGATGGTGTGATTCTGTATAAACCCATTGTTCTAGTAACAAATAGCTTGGTGCCATGGAAGAACATTGTAATCGGAAGTGGAAGACCTGATTTTTGGTTCTGTCTCTACTGTTATTTAACATGTCATGGATAATTTAGTGAGTCAGGGAGTTATAAGTACCAGTGAGTATGAGGCAAAGCTTCCTGTTATGCTTAAAGCAATTTCGAAAGAAACAAGGAATCTAAGAAGTAGAGGTGAGTGAGCAGGATTTTCAAAGCAAGGGGGCAGTCAGTGAAAAGTGTAGAAGGTAAGACTGGAAGGGTAGGTTGAAGCTGTAGAAGCACTGAATGCCAGATGAGGGAGCTTGTACTTTCTTCTATGATGTTCTTTTTTCTGTGCAGAACATAGTTTGTCATTTGGTGTTTCAGCATGATGAATTCTTAATGTTGCTGATTTAGAATTTCTCTTGATTCTTGCGGGGACATATCTATTTCTATACCTTTGCAATTATGATAATTATGTTATCATATATGTGACCCATGATTCAGATACTGGTTACAGGATAAATATGGTTCCCAAATTAGTGGCATCATGATAGAAAGGGTTAAATGTGAGACATATTACAAATGATATATTGTATTAGTCAATGAAGCATACTCAAATAAACTTAAATTTCCCACCTTATCGTATCTTTCATGTCAATTATACATTTAAAAAATAGTTCCTGTTGGCATAGTGCTTAAATATACAGTATATACTATAGTACTAAATATGCTATATATAGTACAAGAAAATACTTTCTCCTTTATAATATAGAAAGTCTAATATAATACTGTAGTATTGTATACATATACTATATGGTCCTACAGTATATATTCACTATAGTATGATGTTTAGTATATAGTATAGTAGATATAGTATGGCACTACATACTATAGCATATATACTATATATATATATATATATATATACACTATAGCATTATGTATACTCTATAGAGTATATAGAGCATACATGTGCTATATATATGGTGTGTATATATATATCCATATATCTGTATCCTATGATATATATGTATATAGTTTATTGCATACACATATACACACATCCTATATGTATGTACTCTATATGGTATGGTATAAAAACTATATATGTACATACTGTTGTAAATATGAGAGATTTCTATGTTGTATATTTGTACAATACTAAAATTCTTTAATAGACTTTGTGTATTATACAAGAGAAAATATTTTCATTAACCTTTATCCACTAATGATCTAATAAATGTTTCTTTACTTTGGTTCAGCCTCTCTCTATATGTCTGAGCTATTTATATTTTCACAAATCTTATCTAATTTGTTATTTATTTGTAATGGATTTTTAAGAGAGGGAACAAATAATCTTTGGTTTGTTTGATTTTACTAGAATGTAAAAGATCTTAAGTCAGTGTGATATTTTGAGATTTGAGATGGGCAAGAAGCAAATTTCCTAAAACACACAGGCCAGTTTAAATTTCCTACCTTGCCATATTTTTTTCCAGTAAAATAGAAGGGAGAAAAATGTTGATATTAGAGAAATTACTTAAAAATATAAACATAGTTTGGGAGCAATTATATTCTTTTGGGAATCTGCATATACCAAACCCATGATGTCGACTGCATAACATTAATATGTGACCTGAGCCCATTTCCATTAATTAATAATCAACTGTGCTTTTTGTTTTCTTTATAAGATAAATGGAATATTTTAAAATTTAACGCTGAAAAAACAACAGGCCTGGGCAGAATTGCTCAGCTGGGTTACAGCCTAGAGTGACTGTTTTATTGTTATTGTAACTAGAACCTTATGCAACACAAAAGTTTGGGCTCATGGAGGTTTAGAGAACAGTTCTTTTTTTCTTCTCATTGGTTCTGGTTCACGTGGGATCTCATTGCCTAGCTTGTACACTCAGGAGTTTTGGAAGTAAGCTTGACAATTCAGCTTGAGAGTGTAATTCAAGCTGTTTAATTATCCACTTTTCAAGTTGAAATCAGAACATCCACTTAAAACCAGGTTCACTTTTTAGTGATGTGTCTAAAACCTTTATCTCATTTGTAATCAAATATATAGAAGTGATCAAAAAAGAAAGGACTTTTGCTTATTTTAGAAAAAAAAAGTTATGCCAAGGAGATTTCTTTAGGATAAGGTTTTCACAGATAACATTCAAAATGTTTATTATGAAATAGTAACCAATCTCTAAAACAGAATTATGTAATTAGCCCAAATAAACAGGATCCCCCTTTCCCTACCTCTGCTTCTTGATCCAATCAGTGATTTGATCATTATAGGGAATTCCCAGTGAGAAACTTTGTGAACCAGTGAATATTGGTATATCTGGCATACAGTGACTTGCCCAGGATCACATGACTAATATTTGTCAAAGGTGGGACTTGAATACATATCTTCCTGATCCAGAGGCATACTCTCAATTTCTTACTCTCAGTTTTAATAGTTGCAGAATATAGTTTTCAGAGTAAGACTAAATTCCAGTCTATCCAGGATGAATCTAGCACTCTGTAGTATGATCCATAAATAGCTGTGATATTATTCAGAGATCATTTTACCCTGCCCTTTTAAAATGCCTCAGAGTATCTACCCTGTAGAATAGCTGTCCCATTCTGACTGAACTTATTGAAATGCAACATTTTCTCTGGGAGACAGAAAGGAGCAACCAGTTTCAGAGAGTCTTCTTTTACTCTGGATTTATACAGTTTATACATTTGGACTCAACCACATCGACATTAATAACACAAGTACAGTTCTCCAATAATATTTCTGTTATGAATTAGAATTTTATAGAAATAAAAAGACCTGCAACAGAAATGAAAATAAGGTGGTTAAATATAGAAATCTCTAAAGTTTGCTTCTGTTAATCATGAGCACTGATTATTGAAGAAGCTGAGTAGAAGGACTGTAACCTTTTAAAAACATAATGTCACATAGCTACTATAACCATTGACATTTTTCTCATGTAGACTGGACATGAGCCCTTTTTTTGAGAGTCCCAGAACTATTTTTAAAAATTGTTATGAAAATGACAAGATTTAAGGAATAAAAAGTATTTTGCTAGTATATTAAAAAATCTTCAAGGTATCATTCAATGTAGTTTTTGAAGAACTTCATTTCATAGTTGGAGCTGTGTAATATCTTCCGGAAAGATGAAAAATTTGGATGTGTATCGACTCTGAAAAATATATGTGGATAAATATGTTTTTAAGTGTTTCATTTAAGTCTGTATTCAACATCTGCATAAAATCATCTTTAATTCTGAAAGAGAAAAAATTAATATGAATAATATGCAGCAACAGTATTTGAGCATGTGGCTATTTTTTGCATATATGTGGCTATAGAAGAGGTATGGATTTCTGAGTTGCTTCCCACTTGTCACAATTAAATAATTTCTCTTTTTATGAAATATAATTTTTATGAGATAGAAACACATGTAAGTATTTACTATTTGCCATTATGTTTGCTTTAAAACTATAATGCCTGCAGTGTTCATAGGATAGCTTTTACGAAACAATCAATCAGAATTTTGAGCTAGCTAATAGATGTATCTGTATGAAAGTCTGAACAACAAAATTGTTTGGTTTTTCCTTTGTATGAGCTTATTTTGACCTTCTTAACCAGCTAAACCTGGAATGCAAAAAGATAATATAAGTAACTTCTTTTAGAGGTAAACTTCCAGAAAGATAAAATTCTCAGACTTTTAAATATGACTCATGAAGGGATAACATAAAATGCAGATTCTGACTAGCTCTAAAATTTGAAATTGAAAATGGAGTGAGGTGAGTGTAAGGATTATAGAGTCTTTGATCTAGAATTTGAAGTTATCGGCTCCAAACCTCATGTTTTACAGTTGAGGAAACTGAGATATAACAAGGTTGAGAGAGAGAGACTCAGGAAAGTAAGAAACTGAAAAATATTTGGAAAAAAAACATCAGTGTTTCAATGGGGATTGGAATAGCTGTGGAAACCAAAATATCAAAGTTGATAAACCAATATTTAGGGATTATAGACTGTTAACATATACACGAAGAATACTTGTTTAACACTGAGCTCTTTTTTTTTCCTTGAGAAACAATCAATTTGGAATCAGATGCAAAAGAACATGTGTTGGGCTTTGTATGACGCCCAATTTTTCCATTCTCTCTTGGAGCAGACACGCCTTTTTCCTTGACTGACATTGGTTGCTAGGAGAAATTCAGTGGTTTGGCCCTTTTTTATCCAACAGTCAAACTAAAGAGTTCATTGAGATAAGGGATAAGGGACAAAGCACAGTGCAGACTGTGAATCATGACTTGTCTTTAATATGTCCACTTTGTTCCCATTTTTCTTAGAAAAAACCCTGCCAAACTTTTGTTTTAATCAATGTTTTCTTTCAGCCATCGTCTATAAGTCTTTGCAAGGATTAAGGGGAGGAGGGATGTTGAAGGGAAGTTGCAAGAGTCTGTCCACTCAGAGAAATAATAAGACTTGAGAAGTTATTCATGGAGCTATGCATTAGTGAGAATGCAAAATGGAGTGAATAGCATCAGTCAGCTGCCTTTGAAATCTGGTGATTAATACCTTTTGTTTTTAATGGAGAAGGGGAAAAGGTAGACAAAAAAGGTCTTCAGGTTAGTTTGACTACTTTGCAAATTAGATCTATACATGTCAGTCCTTTTAAAGAAAGAATTGCTAAATTGATATCTACCTTTCTGTAGTTCCGTATTTAATTTTAATTGTTGCATCTGCCAGGTGAAAATGAAATGGAAAAAAAGGAATGAAATTTACTATAATCTCAGCAAGTACTTGGTATAATTTGGCTAGATTTTGAGACATCCATCAATCAGATTAATAGATTTACAGATCATGTTCAGGGTGCTGTCTAGGCAAATATATTCCACAACATTCATTCAGTATTTTTGTTTGTTTGATAAAAAAAACTAATTACAGCACTCTTGAGATTTCAGTGAAGCCTCTAATGAGAAAGTTTTAAAGGTGGCAGGTGTGAGTTTCCCATGAGCACTTCAAAATAAGAAATATTTGTGACTTAGAAAAGTTGCTATTTTGTATATACATGCATGTGTCTACATATGTATTTCAGTAGAGAGAGCTTAATTTAACAGTGATTGTACATGACAGATATAGATATGGTCCAAATCCTGGTATCTTTTGATTAGCTTTCTGTAAGTATAAATTAGTAGCAAATTATTTTGTTTTAATTTTTGGCAGCTTTCTAAAATGCTAATTACATATACACATTACATATATGTTTTAAAATGTATGCATGATATTTAATGACATTTTGTTTCCTTATAGATAAAATAACTAAAATGTGATATAATTATATATATATATATTTAAATATAGTACCCAATTACTGTAAAGCACTGACATTTATAGTCTTCATAAATCGTGAGCTTTCATTCTTGTTTTCCTTTTCTAGATAGATCTATATTTGTGTATGTTGTATATATTCTAGATTAATAGTTTTTGGACAAATCTGTGTTGCTATTCGTTTGCTTCCTTCATTTATGTTTTCACATGTATTTTAAACTCTTAAGATTTATCCTGGATAGAAGAGAACATGTAACATTTAAAAGACAGTCTGAGGTTTGCTGTTTTCTATTTTCACACTGTTGAAGTGAAATATCTTGTTAAGAAGTTGTAATACCCATGGGCAATCAGAGATGGAAATGTAACGATTTTGTGAGAGATGTCTAGAGATCACTTTTAAGTACGCTAAGACGTAACGTCTTTGTTAATGGGAAACAGGAGTAAAGAAATGATATAACATAAATGTAAAAAATGTCATTAAGTAGCAAAAAGTTTAAAAATAATAACCTAAGAATCAAAATAAAAATTTACTTAGGAAGAAAACTACTAGTTTATTTGAAACTTATATGCAAATTAAGTCTTTAGGGAAATAATCAGAAATCCAGATTTTTAAGTAGGAGAAACCTACTTAAGCAGTAATACAAAAAGGACCTTGGGGACAAATGGGAAGGATAGAGGGTGGGCGGAGGAGAAAAACAAGAAATGGTGAGTGGGCAGCAAAACTGGATTCAGATTTCCAGTGTTGTGTCACAGTGGAAAGGTCAGTGTTGTTATAATGTATATTTAGTGAGTAGTTAATGATTGAAAAGGGAAACTATTTTTCAATGAATATTATGTCAGTATGGCCCAAATTGCATGTTCTGTTCAAGCTTCATTGCCGGACAAGAAATAAAATCTAGAGAGATAGTTGAAGGAATAGAACTAAGAATAATTTCTTGGGAAAGTGTATGTTTATCTCTAGATGGGGAATGAAGTAAAGGAGAGCCCTATACAAATTGGTGCCTGCTTAAATGTGCAAACAAAGCTTCTCATATTGAGTAAATTTGTTATAGAAGTGCTAGACTTAGTCCAAACAAGCTCCAGTAAGACAAAAATCTTAGAATAAAACAAGAATAACCATATACACATCATATATACATAGATACATACACACATATAATCAGGCCAAACAAATCTCCACATGGCCATGTCCAAAAAGCAAATCATGTCTTCTGTCCTCTGTGTCCTTTGTCTCAGACTGTCAGTAGGTAGGTAGAATGTTTTACCATTAGTCCTCTGGACTTGTGGTTGATCATTACATTAATGATATTTTCTAATTCTCCCAAAGTTGTTTGTTTTTACCAAATTATTGCCATCGTGCCATCGTATAAATTGTTTTTCTGGTTCTGTTCATTTCACTCTGCATTATTTCATAAAAGTCTTCCCAGGTTCTCTGAGTCATCTCCGTGGTTTCTTAGAGAGGCAATAGTATTCCTTTGCATTTGTATACCACAACTTGTTTATCTAGTCCTGATTTATGAGCACCATCAGATTCTCATTTTTGTCACTTCAAAAAAAGTTGTAAATATTTTTGTACATCCTTAGTTAGAATTTGTTTAGCTTAAGACGAATGCCTCCCTTAATCTACTCTGCCTCTGAATTCCTACCTTCCTTCCTCTCTCCTTTCCCTCCTGTTGTGTGTGTGTGTGTGTATGTGTGTGTGTGTGTACATGCTCATGTACACTTGCATTCTGGCTTTAAGAGAATGAGGCCTCTCCTTTCCATTTCCCTCTCTGTCCCCTGTCTCCTTGTGCACCCTCATTCTGTGAGATAATTTCCTCTTTCGTTTTCTTTCCCCTCTACCAATGAATTCCTCTTATCCTCTTTTCCTGTTTTTGTTGTAAGATCATCGTGATATAACAGAATCACTCCCAGACCTTGTCTGAATAGACTTCTTTGGTTCCTGATTGAATTTAGAGGAGACATATTTCCTTTATCCTTTTTTGCTCATCCTTCCAGTCTACTCCCTGGCTTCAGACTTACTGTTTGCTCTGTGCTGGTTCTTTTGCTGCTTTCTTGTGGCATTGGGTATTATGTTAGTCCAGGGTCTCAGGCACAGGTTTGGGACCTCTGAACTTTCAGACCCAAAGTTGCCTGATCAAAGGTAAAGTTTGGTCACTAACCTCTCCACTCCATCCCATCATCCCTGGAAATTCCTGACCTTGGTTTCAGTCTTAGTAACAACAGAATGCTGCTGGATTTAGCCCCTATTAGCCTGCTACAAAGGTCTTTTGTTTCATGCAGCAGTTCTCAACCTGTGGGTTATGTTCAATTTGTAACAATGAAAATACATCTTGCATATCAGGTATCAGGTATTTACATTATGATTCATAACAGTAGCAAAATTACAGTTATGAAGTAGCAACGAAAATAATTTTATGGTTGGGGGTCACCACAACATGAGGAACTGTATTAAGGGGTCTTGGCATTAGGAAGGTTCAGAACCACTGGTTAGAGAATCATAGACTCCCACTTTGGTCTCAGATTCCTGCTCTTGTCACTCCTTAGTAGTAGGCTTTGGGCTACATTCTAGAGATGAGAATCTTCTGTGCTCCCAGTGTTTGAGCCCCTTGAACTTTTGAACTTTTTGAACTTTTCCTGGTACACGTGGGTCCAGGTCTCCCTAATGTGTAAGGACTCTTTTCCCAAGATCTCCTTAGTCTGTCCCCATCTGTAACCCAGGACTAGCTGGTGACAAAACTACCACTTAGCACTTGTCTCTGTCAGTGACCTGTGATAGTTATGGGAGTGTCCTGCTATAAATATGGAACCTCCTCTTTCCTTGGTGCACAGCTTTGTCCTGGGCTTCATGTGGCCTGCTCCTGGTACAGCCCTGTCCCTAGTATCTGCATGCTACTCTGTTAACTTTGTCAGGACGTGTGATTTACTGTGACCTTTTTTACTTGCATAATAATTTAATGACCTAACTGACAGTTGAATGTAATTTTCAGCTATGAGTTCCAGGCAGGTACCCTTAGCATCAAGCTAGTTTTATCTCTGACCAGATCCTTTAATAGGAAAAGGCAGATGTTGGTAAAAGGAGGTAACATGGTAAGTGGGCAAGGCAGTGTGTTTATACTAGATTTGGGACCAAAGAACTCTCCCACTTACCCAATGTTCAAGTCATTTAACCTTTAGGTCTCAGTTTTCTGATCTGTATTCATCATCATTACAGAGAGTTTGGGGGGCTTTCCCTATCAGGATTTAGTTTGGTACACTTCATAGGTCTGTTCAGAGGAGTTTTAGACTGTATTGTACTCTGCTGTCTTGGTTCCACCCTTTCCTGTTACCATCCAAGTTCAAGTGAAATAATTTTTCTCAATTAAAAGAATTCTTAAAATATTCTAAACATCACACATACCCATAGAATTATATTAGTACTAATAAACCAGATAGGTTAAAAAAAAAGAAACCATAGCTAACGTACATCAATGTCTTCTAGTATTTTTTTATACAAAGGTGTGTTTGTACCTAAAGGAATATACTAGGGTTGTGCACAGCTAACTGTTATCAGTTATGTCTATTTAGGTGGCTTAGCAAGGCTGTAAAATGATCTTCTTACCTTTGGCACGGTGGGTGAGTTCTTCACTCTTAAGAGTTTAATTTAATGGAGAGGAAAGGAAGGGAAAAGGGAAATGTCACATTTTCCTGTATCCAGGTTGTGTAGTTGTTTCACTTCTCAACTGTGTGACTTTTGGCAAGTTCTTTAACCTCCTTCATCCCTAATTTCTTCAACTGTAAAATGATGGAGTTCAGCTGGATGCCCTCCAAACTCTCTGTGATGGTGATGAATACAGATCAGAAAACTGAGACCTAGAGGCTAAATGAATTGAACATCAGGTAAGCAAGTGGGAGAGTTCTTTGATCCCAAATCTAGTATAAACACACTACCTTGCCCACTTGCCATCTTTCCTGACCAATTCCCTCCTTTAACCAATTTCTCTGCCTTTTCCCATTAAAGGACCTGGTCATAGATAATAAGACTAGCTTGACGCAAAGAGTACCTGCCTAGGACTCATACTTCTGATTTGTAATTATGCCACTACATTATCATGCAAGTAAATAGGACATAGAATATATGTGAAAATGATACAAATGAGCTGTTTTGAAACTGTAAAACATTATATATGCTGTTAAGGAAAGAGAAAGGAAGGAAATAAGCATTTATAAAGCATCCTCAATGTGTCAGGCATTGTGCTAAATAATTTTTTTAAACTAATATTATCTTATTTGATTTTCCCAATAGCCCTTTGAGATAGGTATTATTATTATTCCTATTTTACAGTTGAGGAAGCTGAAACAGACAGCAGTTAAGTGACTTGACTAGGGTCACTTGGCCCGTAAGTTTCTGAAACCTGATTTAAACTTGGAGTTTAAAATCCAAGTCTTCATAACTCCAGGCCCAGTTCTCTATCCACTGTTCTATTAGTTGCCTCTATTCTTATCATCTCATTAGTCCTGAACATAAATCTGTGGATGATTTGTAGATGACATATAGTGATGTGAAATGAATGACATAAATTCACTAAGCACATAATTGTGGTTTTAAAAAAAATGGTTCTATCATAAAAGCAATTTCAAAAGATATAATTCCGACCCTATTCTCTTCCATGACCTTATTATAACACCCCATAAGTTGATCTAACTTTAATTTTAATTTAGTATACCAAATCCTTTTTTGTTTTTCTTTTTTTTTTCTTTTTTTTTGGAGGGGGCAGTTGGGGTTAAGTGACTTGCCCAGATCCTTTTTCAAACAGTTTTGTAGCCCTAGCATAGTGTCTTTTTATAACTTGGTGGAAACTCAATAATGAATTGAATTCAATTTAATAGAAAGAAGATTGGAGAGAAATACATATTTGAAGATTTAATTTTAATGTAGTGCAACCTTACATAAACTGATATAAATTGTCTTGGACCATCATTTGTGTCATTTTGCACCTTGAAATGCAAATCAGAATCCAAATTGTAACTCTTACAATTATTTCTAAGGAATTTGTCACAGTAAGATTGTAAAACAGTAGCCTATTTATTGCCTTTTTTTCCATTAAAGTACGAGTCGCTAGGATCATCCGGAAATGTTGAAATTGGAACATGGCAGGAAAAGCTGATGGTTATAAAATGAACAATCTCCGTAAGTAGAAAGTCTAGATTGAAAGGTTTAAGTGTAAGAGCTGAATTGACGGTACAAACAACTGTGAAGTATGACTATTATGCCTTTGGGGAGGGATTATAAGGAATGCTTTGTAGGTATTTTACTCATAGGAGATAATACATAGAGAGTTTTTCCTTTGTGAGAAAAAGTGATCTAAAGAAATATTTGAGCAGCAACTTTGGTAAATCAGCTTTAGCCCAAACAAGCTCCAACAAGGCACAAACCTTAGATTAAAATATCAAAAAATTGCCTCCAAAAAGATCAATTACTTTTCACTTGCTTTCTTGTTGAATGTAGATGTTGCAGTTACAACAGTGGAGAACTACTATATTTATAGTACAGCCTTTCCTTAATCCAGGTGTTTTTTTTCCCCAAATTCTACATTTCCATGAAGAAAGGTTTTTATTTTTAATAGCTCTAAGTTTTGTAAGAACTTTACTTTTGGTTTGTGAGTCATTTGGATTAGACAAAAAAAAATGGTATATATCTATACCTGAGTATTCTTTACATGAAGTTAGTATTTTAATTCCAGCTGTGCTCTTCCTCATGAGAAGACCTACATACTTAGGACTGAGATACACACACACACACACACACACACACACACACACACTTTATATACTTATACTTCATTAGAGAGTGGGGTTAAGAATACCGACTTTGCCATGTAATACATGACCTCACCTCAAATGCCCCCCCCCCCCCAGGATCTTGTTCTTTACCCATATTTAGATCACGGAATTAGAACCTAACCTGTACCTTACCAGCAGTACCCAGGGCTTAACTGCACCCTCACTCTCCCAGGGCCATTTCACCAGTAGATACCCTTCCTTTGGAGCGCCAAGGCATGGCCTGCAGCTGAAGAGAAAAGCATACCCTTGTTCTTACTCATGTTTCCAACCTGGTGAGAATAGGCTGGTGTATGAGGTTCTCCTGCTAGAATTTTCCTTGTATCTGGGATTTATTAATATCATTGGATATTAATAGGGACTTCTAATAGGGACTTTTAAAAAGGCTCACCTTTGTTCCCTTACACTGAATAAAACTTAAATGTGAAAAAGGGAGTGGGGTTGGGTCAGCTAGTTGATACAGTGGACAGAGCACTGGTTTTGTAATCAGGAAGATGAGTTCAAAATCTGACCTCTGATGCAAATTAGTGGTGTGACCCAGGGTAAGTCATTTAACTCCAGTAGCTGCCTTCTCCCCCCGCCCATCCCCCCCAAATAAAAATAAAAGGCAAATAGGTGGCACAGTAGAGTCTGGAGGACCTGAGTTAAAAACTAGTCTCAGACACTAACTGTGTGACCCTGGGCAAGTCACTTAACCCCGACTGCCTCCAAAAAAAATCCCCACAAAACAAAAAATTCAAAATTAAACAAATCATTCAACTGCTTTCCTAATCTTTAAAACTGTGTGTGTTAGAATAAGTTTATATATATATATATATATACATAGATGTTGCAGTTATATATATATATATATATATATATATATATATATATATATATATATATATATAAAAGTTTAATTATAGTCCTGGTCTGTAATCGTTGTAATGTTTGTTTTATGTTTGATCTAATTTACGTACTTCTTAGGATAAATAATTCTCATTTATATACTGCTTTCAAGTTGTTTTATTTTTTTATAATGAAGCAGTATGGATTAATGGCTAGAGTAGTATGCTTGGAGAAGGGAGAACCTGGTTTTAAATTTTATTCTATTAATTAGTAGCTGGATGCCGCTGTGCAAATCACAAGGACTTCATAGATAAATCATAAACAGGATTCGAGCAGTTTTGCTAGAGACACTTCCCAAACTCTGAATTACATTCTAATGGCAGAACTTTTTAGGATTACTTTATGGAGGTTAACAAATAATCAAGTGCCATGAAGTCTAAAATACGAGGGATTCAAATGGTTGGCAAGTTCTAAGGCTCAAAGATTTGTAGAGTCAGGAATGTACACATTTCTTAAAAGAGAATTCTGTAGGTAATTTTCTTTGGTTGAAAGACTTTAGCTACAGCTATTAGTCTGTGCATTTCATGATTTGAGTCATTAAAAACTACTCCACCCATTCCTTTTACATTATAAATTGTTGAGGTTTAATTTGGTATTTGCTTTAAATGTTTCTACATTCCTGCTCACCCCTACCCTCACCCCCACTGCCCTTCCCTCTAACATTAAAAGGGATACTACTCTCATTTCCTTATAGTTCATTTACCTAGAAAAGAACTATTCTTCCAGGATACCGAGTTCTTTATTGTGAGATTTTCAAAAGACTTCACCAATCTTTCAGATCACACCTGGACATTGAATAGGAAGTGAGTAAATAATCTTTGGGTTTAGAGGCTTTTAACTTGATAGCAACCTGGTTTTATTCATTACCTTGAGGCAAGATCTGAGTGGAAACTAAAAGCCAAATTTCTTTAGTGTTGACTTAGAAAGTTGAATCTCAGTGGACTTCAATACCTTTTTTTAAATTAAGGACTAAGGTTTTTAATTATTGCTAAAATAGATTAGCATGCCGCATGTATTATCTTGTTAACTCTTTCCAAAATTGGTAAGCATGAAACAACTCATTTAGAGTGTAATGATAAAGAACTTCCTTGATAGTAGTAAAGTTATTGAATCATCACTACTGAAAGAGCAGAGAAAGTAGTTCTTTTTGGAAAAAATTATAATACTAAAATAATTGGCCAGCTAATACCTGCAAGTTCTATGAATGATCAATATATGGTTAAATGGTTAAAAATCTCATGATATAATTTCTTTCTAAAGCATTTTGGTTTACAACTGATGAAAATAGCTCCAGTCAATTAGTAAATATAGAGAACAATTAATAAGGTTTTTGTTTACTCAGTTAATTTGAAATAGCATGGTGGTGAACATTAAGACTGTCAACCAAGGAGACCTGTCTTCTAGTCCTTTCTCTGTGACATTCTAGCTGAGTGCTTTTGTACAAATCATTTGATCTTTGTTTCTGCATTTGCAAGATGAAGCAATTGCTCATGTGGAACCATGGAAAGAGCATTGGCTATGTATTCTGTAAGTCACTTAAATTCCATGGATCTCACAGTTCTCATATGTACAATGAGGGCAATTGGCCTAGAGTGCCTCTCACAAACCTTGTAGCTCTAGATCTGTGATCCTGTGACTGGATAACTCTGGTCCCTTCTTGTTCCAAAGATTTAATGATTCAGGGAAAATCCTCTTGGCCAAATGGTAAAAGAAAAAAAAGTTCTTGAATGTAAAAAGATTTAGAAATGAGACTATATTATTATAATTTACTAGTGAACCCAGTAAAACAGTTGTAGTAAAAAAAAGATTTGTTGTTCTGAAATGGATGTTCCACTTTATTTCTCTTTTTCTCTATCTTTATCTTTTGACCTTTTATCTTTTATTTCTCCTTTGCCTTTGCATGCCTGTCTTGTCAAATAATGTGATCTTGCCCCTTTCTTTTTTTCTCAATTGATTAAATTATTTATTTTTAGTTTTCAGTATTAACTTCCGTAAGTTTTAAATTTTCTCCCACTCCTTCTCCCCTTCATCCCCAAGACAGCTTGCAATCCGATATAGACTCTACACATACATTCCTATTAAACACATTTTCACATTAGTCATGTGGCGTAGAAGAATTAAAATGAATGGGAAAAACCATGAGAAAGAAAACATCCCAAAATAAAACAAAACAAAAAAGAAAATAGTTTTGTTCTGCATTCCCACTCCATAGCTCTTTGTCTGGATGTGGCTGGCATTTTTCATTATGTGTCCTTCAGAATTGTTTTAGGTCCTTGCATTGCTGAGAAGGGCTAAGTCTATCAGTCAGTGCTCACACACCGGCTATTACTGTGTACAATGTTCTCCTGATCTTACCCTTTTCTTGTGAACTCTGACATTACACTATTTTGAGGCAGTGTTTTCTTAGATACTTGATCTCTTCTCATCACCTCATTCTCAGTTTATAGATGCAGAAATGATCACGCAGAGTTGATATAGAGGTAATATTTTCTACTACTTCTATTTAAACTTCTTTGAAGTTTTACTTTCATCCACCTCTGGCCTTTTATTACATTCTCTCCCTGTGTCTGTCTCTGTGTCTGTCCCTGTGTCTGTCTCTCTCTTTCAGTCTTCCCCTTTTTGGTCTGTTTGTATTCTTGTCTCATTTAGAACGGTCTTTCTCTTCCAATTCCTTCCGCCTCTTTTCTCTTCTCTTTTACTCTTAAAAGTCCTGGTTATCCTTCTTGGTTTCTCGATATTCCAGATGCCTCTTCACTTCTACATTTCTGTCACCTTCGTCTCTTGTTCTATTTACATGTCCATTAATTTATCTGTTTTGTTATTGGCATTCAAGACCTGTTTTTGATCTTTGCTTTTTGTACTTCAACTACAGCCTTACTACTTGTTAAAATGCGCCTCACCTTCTCTCATCTGCTTTCTTTTCTGCTTTCATCTTCCATTTGTCTATGACTTTGTCTTTTTTCTAATCACTTTTCTATTGTCCATTCTTTATTTTTAAATGCTTACCTTTACATATATTTCTTGCATAGTTTTACACACATGGGTTATCTACCAATGATCTCATATCTTTGCTGTTGCTGCTTCTCCCTGTTTTTCCCTTTTCATTATCTGTATTCGTATGTTGTCTAATTATCACATAAATGTTTGTTCCCATTTTCTCTGAGCTTAGCAGGGACTACTCTTTTTACTTTATTTAAATGGATTCATCCCTCGACATTTAGGACTCTGTTCTGGTTCCTGAATATTTCTTAGACTGGCAAAGCAGAGGGAAAGAATCGTAACAATAGCAATTTGTATTTATGCAGCATTTTTAAGGTTTTCAAAATGCTTTGTATAGATCTAATATGATTCTCACAAAAACCCATCAAAGTAGGTGCTATTATCGGCTCCATTTTACATATGAGGAAATTGAGGCTGAGGAAAATAAATTAATTGCTGAATATTGTACAGCTTTTAGGTATCTTAAGCAGGATTTGAATTCTCAAACTTCATGACTGATCTATCCAGTATGCAATCCAATTCAACGCAAACACCTTCAGTTTATTGGTAAGGAAACAAAGGCTCATAGATCCTTATGTATGCATGCATGCATGTATGTATGCATGTATGCACACATATGTGTGTGCACACTTAACACAGGTGTGTATATACACATGTAATATGCACACAAACATGCAGAAATGTATACATAGATAAATAGGGTTAAAGTTGTGTATTGCTTTTTGCTTATTTTCAAAGACTGAAAAATAATGATTTTTAACATTTAATATTAATTTGAAAAATGTAGTTTATATTTAAATTTAGTTTAGTTTTAGAAAAAAAGATTATTTTTGTATATATTGTTTTATATGATTTTGCACTGCTCTTTAAAAAAATCATTTTGATAATAGGAGGAGGCATATAAGCGTGCCCAGTATTTTTTTTTCTAAGAAAAGATATCCATGTCCAAAAGTGTTAGGGCAGTTAAATTATAGGAAATGTATATTCAAGCAATAGTATGAAAGATTAAAGCAAACTGTATTACATTACTTATTCATTTACATAATTTATTTAATATATTTTGAATGCATATTCTGAAAAAGGTGTCTTAAAATCCATAATAAAAATGACCTCAGTCTAATGAATGGTGGCATAGCAAATAGGATAATGGAGTTAGAGTCAGGAAGACTGAGTTCAGATCCTGCCTAGGCAAGTCTATGCATGACCTCTCTGTGCCTTGGTTTCCATATCCGTAAAGTAGAGATAATAATAGAAATTACCTAGAAGACAGTGGTGAGGATAAAATGAGAGTGTATGTAAAGCATGTTTCAAAACAGTGCTTTGTATATGTTAAATATTATTGTTATTAAAGTTATTAACGAAATTTATAATCTTAGAAAGTTTTCTGAGACTAGTGAGAAATCAAATAACTTGTCCAGGGCCATACAACTATTATATGTTAGATGTAGGATTTGAACACAGATTTTCCTAATTTAGGACAACCCTCTATCCACTACACCATGCCACTCATACCACTTCTGCACAGAATTTCCTCCCCAGAAGCTACCTATATTGATGAAATCACAGTTCCAGCGAAACACTAACAATGGAAGCAGAATTAATAAGAGAGTGAGAAGAAAGGTAAAAAGAGATTCATGAAATTTTGGGGAAAATTAGTGTAGTTTAACACAAATCCAAAGTAAGACCATGTGATAATGACAGTATAAATTCTGTTACTTATTTCGTGATTTTCTGAGTAAAAGTAGGAAAAGGAAAGGTGGGTTAAATAATGTAGGAAATTTTGTATATTATTTCATGTTTGTACTTACTGCACATAAAACTGATGAACATTTATTTTGCCAGTGCGGTATCCGTAGCATCTGCTATGAATATGCAGAGGTATTTCCAGGGTTAAATTGCAAAATATAACAAACTCTCTCAAAGATGAAACCAGGATATTTATTCAGATACCAGAAAGCCCATTCCACCATGGAAAGAAAGAAGTTCATACATATCACCAATGTAGGAAGCTCTGCCATCCCCAAGCTTTCCCTCTATTAGGCCTTCCCACAAACAAACTCCCCTAGGCAAAATTCTTCCCTTTCTCTTTCATACTAGCTGCTCTGCCTCAGCTCTGCCTCCCTTTCTTCAGCCTCAGCTCTCTCTCTCAGCTCTGTCTCCCTCTCTCTTCCCACTTCTCCCTTCCTGCTGCACTGGTTTGGCAAACTCTTCCCACCATGGGCTCCATGTGACTCAAGCTGTGGACTGGGCCAAAGCTCAAAGCAGGTTACATGGGCCTATTAAGGGGCAGGGATGATCTTCAAATTCCCTTAACATTATGATATTATAGCAATTTGCGGGCAATTAATGCATAATTAATTAATGTTGTTACTATTCAACAGCAAAAAATAGGCATCTTGAAAGTAACTTCAGTTGGATTATTTAAACAGTTTTCAGGGGAGTAGTTTAATTTTCTGCAGTACTTTTAGGTCAAGGTAGATCTTACTTGGATAAGAAGAATAGATTCCTTTAGAAATTATGTAAAATTGAAGCTTATACATATATGTACATATTTACACACAAAAGTTTGTATATATGTGTTCATATGTATACATGTGTATATATCTTACAGATTTTATATTGCCTTTCCCCTGGGGTCTAAGCATGTGACAGTTATAATCTCACTAATTTTTTAGAATCTTCCTAGAAGGGCATGGAAGTATAAATCAAATACTGCAAAGAATATATTTTAAAGTATTCATTTGTATTCTTAACCATTGTTGTATAGGTTCTTAAAAAGTTTAATAATAAAAATGGTTAAAAAGGCTAACAAAGTAGGGAAATGAACTCACTGTTATTTTATGAAAAATGAATTACAAAATATTCTTCCATTGATTATTAATGGATACAGCTTATTATTTCTTGTCCCTACCCTTTCCAAAATTCAACTACTTGTGATTCCTACATCTTCGTTTAAAGATTACATTATGGACAGTAAACACCAAGATAGTTTTTACATGCTTTTAGTCAAGAGTCATTAGACAACTGGTAAATTAGGATTGAGAGTGTTTTAAATGAGAAGTTTCAATCAATTACATGCATGCTATTGATTTCATTTTTTATCTTCATAATGTGCCAAAGTTTATTTTGACGTGTTACTTGAAATCTGATTATTTAAAGAAGCTATTGAAGTAATAGATTTTGAAAAGTATAACAAATGTTCACTAAAAGTTCATTTTCTAATACAGAAAATAATATACTTTGGAGATTAAAAAACCAAGTTTAATTGGAAAATAGCACTTAGATAATTTTATTGAATATACTGATGACCTTTCAACTTTGAGTTCACAGTACAAATTAAGCCTTAAGTCCTAAGTAAATTGAGATGAATGGTAGGGCCTTGGCCCCTTGGGTAAAATAGACCATATTACAAAGTACCCATATGTTCAGTTTTGAAAATTTACGTAATTGGCATTCTCTTAGTATTGAGTTTGCATTATTGGAGTTATTTATTATTGCAAAGGTGTATCTTTCTTTAGCATAAGGTTAAACTTACTTTTTCTTTGAAAATGATATATCAATATGTATAGGTACATAAGAAGGAAATAGAAAAAAAAAATCAACATCCAAAAATTTTGGCCTGACACAGGTGTGTAAATTGGGAAGGAGGCTTGGGAGAAAGTTGGGGGAAGGCTAGAGGGTCATTTGGACAAACTAAAGGTCAAAAGATGACTTAATGATTAGGGTTGAAGCTCATTCATTTCAGCAATCACCATCCCAGGGCCCCATTGAGGGTTCAGTAGTTTTTATTATACATCCTGTACTCATAAATCCTAATCAATCATTTTTTTAATGTTCTAATTTCAGCTTGAATTTTAATTTTTTTTTTGCAAGAGAAATTTATAAATTACCTGGTGAAAGCTCCCCACATGTTTTTGCTTTTTTGTGTGTGTGTGTGGAAGCTTGTGGTTGAATTCAGAAAATGGAAAAATCAATCTTTCCCTAAATGAGATGAAAAAATAACGTACTATATGTGGTTTATTCACATGTATCTCAGACCTTAGTTTATTTAAATATGGTCAAATGTCAACTTACACTTACCAACATTAATTTTGAAGAAATTATGAGCAATAGGATAATCAGGTGTTGTCATCTAAGTTCCCTTTTGTATACAAATGAGTAGTCTAATTTTTTAATTCCTAGTATTGACATTTCTAAAGCACAGATGCATTTATAATTATCCTATAATTATTCATAGGTGAAGTGCTTTTATGAAATTTGATTCTTAAAACATGTAATCTCAGTAGCTAAAACATTCTGTCAGTTTTTAGACCTTTAATAGTAACAAAAAAAACCTCCCATGTCCCCAGCTCTCAAACAGATTAAATACATTTTATAATTACCAAGGACACCTATATTAAATTCCATTAAAGTTTTTTTCTTTTTCTCTTCTGTAACTGTTACATAAAAGAACAATATGTGTGAATTTGCTCTTCTAAAGAGAAATTTTAGCCTTCAAAAATTGTCTCCAATACATTTTATCTTAATTGAGATTTATCGTTTCATCAGTGTGAAAAACTCCTAGTGTGGAAACTCACCTCACCAATGGGATTTGGCACCCCTTTTTATATTTATTATCTTAAAGGTTTTTCAGGGGCACTGGGAGGTTGAGGTATTCACATCTATTCACCTATTTCATAAATACATGGCAAAGACAAAACTTAAACCTATGTCTTACTGACCCCAAGCTTGACCCTTTAGGCATATTAGACCATGCTACTTTTATTACCTATAGTTATATAAAATATATATTAGTAATAAATTGGTAAACAGTACACAGCTTAACAACTCTAAGAGTCTGTTGAGTTTTTCAGATTTCATCTTCTGTTTTTATTGTCTATGCACAGAGGATTACTCACTACTCAGTTGAATCTGTGATCTCATTAATGTGTCAGTTCCCTCCAGAGATGTGGTTCATAACCCATTCATGCAACTGTGCAACACTTGGTCATGTTCTCTTTTTTATTTTATTTTATTTATTTTTTTCCATATTCTCTTATGAGATTGATATGGGAAGGGGAGGGCTGTGTATGTGCTTGGGGCCTTCCCTGATTTCTCTTGCAATTAGATGGATAACAGTAGAGCATCTTAATTCACGTAATGCAAACTCACTACTAACAATTAGATGGATACTGGTAAAGCATGATTGCCTGTCATTTTCTTATCATTTGACCAGTCCATATTTTTAATCATAAATTTATCTGATGGCAAATTTTAATTTATTTGTTTGCTTTTGTTTTCATAGTTCTTTTTCTGTTATCTGTTACGGCCTGCTTACAACCACTATACATTTCTTACTTTCCCACCATGTTCTTCTCCATTGAGTGTAAAGGATGCTGGAATTAAAATTTCATTTCTAACAAGAATACCAAGCTTGAGATTAATGTATGTTGTCCTCTGTATTTAAACTGTTAATAATTGACTATCAAATAATCAAGACATTATTTTTAAACTTTCTTGACAAATTATAAGACGATGTGTAGACAGAAGAAATGGTTACACTGAGGGCAAAAATATGCATGCAAAAAAGCATATGGGTTACTTGTAATCTCCTGAGATTCAATGACTCAGAGAGAAGGGCTTCACATTTAAAGAGAAATTTATTATATAGTAGTGATTAGGGCAAAGTAATGATAAAGAACATTATTTTTTTAGTGAACAGCATTTGTTGTAAATTGTTTATCTTTGTTGACAGTAGATTCTATTTACCTGTTCTTTAATCAACTTGCTTCATGTGAAGGTGCTCCAAATTTTATTATGTAATTATTATTTTCTTTTTCTTTTTTTGTTTTTTAATATAATTTTTTATTTGTTTTCTTGTTTACATCATTCATTTCCATGAGATTTTTGAGTTACAAATTTTCTCCCCATCTTTCCCCTACCCCAATCCCAAAACAGTGATCCCACTGATCTGCTCTCTAACTTTCTGGAGGTCAGGGAGGGTCTCCCTACCCCAGTCCCTGTATATCTGAAGTCCTAGTTGCATGTATTGCAGAGTTTTAAATTCTAGATTCTTTCAGTTCCTCCCTTGTCACCCACCCCCACTGGAAGGACAAGCAATTCAATACAGGCTATGCATGTGTAATTACACAGGACATCTTCACAGTGGACATATTCTGACAGTCTGATAATATGTCCCTCCTTTCTAGCCCTTCCCCCCCTTGTTCTGTTCTCTACCTTGTCCCTGTCCCTTTACTGAAGTGTGTGCTTCCAGCATCCCTCCCCCAGACCCT
>CM053600.1:64649977-64668316 GCA_028646575.1 Pseudocheirus occidentalis | reverse complement strand
CTGGGAAATTCAACTTTTTAAGGCATTCTTCTCCTCATCTATTTTTTAAAGTGTTGTTTTCTTCCGTCAGGTTGTTGACTCTCTTTTCATGATTTTCTCGCATCATTCTCATTTCTCTTCCCAATTTTTCCTCCACTTCTCTTATTTGGTTTTCAAAGTCCTTTTTCGGTTGATGTATAGCTTCTAGGCATTCTTCAATTATCTTGGAAGCAATTGTTGTGGGAGTTCTGAGTTCTGGGCTCTCTTCCTCCCGTTCCATGCTTTGACCTTTTTTTTCCTACAAAAAAGGATTCTAGAGTTTTATTATTTTTATTTTGCTTCCTTTTCCTCATGTTGGCCAGTCAATTAATTGGTTGGTTTTTTTCTTTTTAGCTCTGTTAAACTCTGCTTCCAAGGAGGAAGGCTCAGTTCCAAATAGCTGGGGTTTTCCCAACTGCTGGAGCTGTTAGGGGGGTGTTGCAAGTCCCCCCAGCTTTGGCTTGCTGAAAGTGCACCCCAGGACCACCACCAAAGACCATGATCCGGCTCCAGGCCACTCAATGCAAGATCACTTAGCCCTGATCATCCGATTCAGCTCCCCTGCAGAGTCTGCAGGCCAGGGGCTCTGAAGCAGCCTGTTGGTGACTGCTGCCGGCTCCAGCAGTTCCCTTTCCCCACTGCTTCCTTGCCCCGGGGGCAGATTGACCAAACTGCTTTACCTCTCCCAAATTAATTTTCAAAGGTTCACTTTCACTAACCGTCTCTGACCTAAGATCCCCTTAGGCAGGTGCTTTAGATTTTCTTTGAAGTAGACTCAAGCTGCCGCTTGGGAGGCTCAGTCCTGCAGGCCTCCCTGGGGCCTTGCCTGGCCACGGCTGAGGTTTTGGGCTCGGTGGTCTCTGCTCTGGTGTGAGCTGCCCCTCTTCCATCCCCGTTCCTCATGCCTTGGCAGATGTGGAGGTGCTGGAGGCTGTAGAACCTCTGTAGACTGGCTGCGGGGCTCCTCAGCCCAGCTCCTTCCCTCTGCCCCAGGCCTGGCCTAGGTCTTGGCTTCAGGCTGTTCTGGCCTTTGCTCCTGGAGGCTGTGCTGAGCCCCTGCTTCCGAGCTGCCTTTAGCGAGAGGTGTGTTCTCTGTATTTTTGTGAGTCTGAGAGTCCTGGACTTTCCTAGTCTTTGTCTGGGCTCGTATTTTATGGGTGTTTAGGGTGGCCATGTGGGAGCTGCAGGACCTTGCTGCTTCTACACTGCCATCTTGGCTCCGCCCCCTTTCATTTACTTCTAATAGAATGTCCTGGGTGATTTTCTGAAGTGCATTTTTTAGTGTGACCCTAACTTCCACCATGAGTGGTTCTGTGTGTGTTAGGTAGTAGAAACATTTTGGATTCTGTGCTGAGTGAAAAGTCTGTGAAC
The DNA here is from genome assembly GCA_028646575.1 of Pseudocheirus occidentalis. Lineage (NCBI taxonomy): Eukaryota > Metazoa > Chordata > Mammalia > Diprotodontia > Pseudocheiridae > Pseudocheirus > Pseudocheirus occidentalis. The sequence continues at coordinate 64,666,927 of CM053600.1, read as the reverse complement.
TCAGTACTGCCAGAAGATTACAATAGGTTTCATTTCCCCACTAACTCTAGAGGACAACCTGACCCCATATTTATTTATTTATTTTTCATTTTTCTTCTGTTGTAGGACATAATTGACTCACAGTTTAAAGGCAGAAAATGAGTTACCTTTAACTTGTTTGCTGAAGGTTCTAAAATCATCTCAAGGATCTAGAACAGTAGATTAGACATGAGGAAAATATCACAGGTTATATGATTCTTATTAGGCAGATGGTGGTATAGTGGATGGGTTGCTGGACTTAGAGTCAGAAATACCCGAGTTTAGTTCAGGTCTTAGATCTGTAGTAGCTGTATGACCCTAGCCAAGTCATTTAACTTCTATTTACCTCTGTTTTCTCAACTGTAAAAAGGGAATAATAATGATATCTTATCTCATAGGGTTGCTTTGAAAATCAAATGAGATCATATTTGTAGAAGTACTTAGCACAGTGCCTGGCATATAGTATTTGCAAGTAAATGTTTATTCCCTTTTCCTGATCAAACTCTTCTACTTGGGGTCCTAGGGTGTTCCAGTTATATCTAGATGAAGGAAAGGATTCCTAATGAATAGAAAGCATTTGCATAAGCTCTTGTGTAGAAGAAAATATCTACTGTATACTCCAAAGATTTATTAACTTTCTTTAGGCTCTAGGGACGAGCCAGACTTTGTGAGAATAATGACTTCAGGAGCAATGCTCTATGAAGATAGATCGAAAGGGCTGGTAGTCTTTTACTTGGAGAAAAGGAAAGTTAGGTACCGTGATAGTGATCTCTAATGTGGGCTATTACAAAGGAAAAACGAAAAAAGATTAGACTTGTTCTGCTTGGTCACAGAAGGAAGAACTAAGAATGATTGTTAGAAGACACAGAGGCAGATTCAGACTCCAGAGAAGGAAAAAATTCCCATCAGTCAAAAGTATCCCACAGGAACAGGCTAACTCAGGTGGGAGTAAGTTCTCCCTCAGCTGGTACAGGAAAAGTGACTTACTCAAAGGCATATAAGTAAGAGAGAAGAAAATTACTTTTCTCATCCTTACAAATGCTATTTAATAGTAAAACTAATAGCTTTGTTTTTCTTTCCTTTTTTTTCCTTCAGTGGGACATGGGTTGGAGGGACGGGGGAGATTAGGATATGGTAAAAAAAAAAAAAGGCAAGTAAGGAAGCATCTTTTTAAAAATGCACAAAAGAGAGGAGAATGTAGAAAAAATCACAGACATGCAGGGTAGCTTTGAAAATTTACATGTTGAATTTACTTTACAATCAAAATGAAAGCTGTATGTAATAGATATCCTGTTAACAAGTATAACCATTTTAAAAAATACATTGAAGAAATACCCATTTGATTTGATAAGTGGTAGAATAAAAAAATAGTGTCTCTCTTGGGTAAATAGAAATATATAAAATTCACATTAACATATGACTCACATATAGTGCTCTCAGTAATGACAATCCTGGTAATCTTTAATTAGCAGTATAAGAAACCGAAGATCAAATTTATAGAAAAGAAAATATTGTATAGTAGGAAGACCATTGGATTTCTGGTGACCTGGATTCAAATACTACTTACCTCTCCTGCTACCTATGTGACAAACCTCTGTAGGACTCAGTTTCTTTGAAGTCATTTTGGAAAAAAAATTCTTAGATGGCAACTGCCATTAGTGAAGTTTTTCTGATTCTGTGAACTTGGTGGAAAATCAAAATTATCATTTGTACAAAGAGTTCCTTTTGCCAGAATTATCTCTTAAATCATTTGCCTTTATGAAATTATCCCTAATATATAAGGATAGACAGAATCACAGGATAATCACAGTTTTTCCCCCCAAAAAAGTAGGGAAAAGTGGCATAATTTTTTTCCCAACACTATTAAAAGAGCAACTCATTTTGTTTCACTAAAGAATTTGTAAGCTGAATTTTCTGCAAGATGTAGCTCAAAGTAATAAAACTTCATTTATCTTAGATCTTTGTAGTTGTTGACAGTATACTGGCATTTACTTATATAATGATTGGGGGCAAGTGGGTTGCTAGTTTCGTAGGCAAACCACTGCCACTTCCTAAGCTAGCCTTTCGCTTCTGAATGCAGGTAAAGCGGAATTTTCACAATTTTTCCTTTAGAGCCTAGTCAGTACCTCCACTCCCCCTTTGCTCAGAAGAGGGAGAGAAGCCCTTTGAAGTAGTGGGACAGGCTGTGGTGGGAAGTAAAATTATTTGAGGTTAATTGCTTTTGAGGAAAGCACTCTTGCACTACTTGAATCTGCTTGCTTACTGGTGACTCAGCATAGGTTTAATGGTCTGGAGTTCCATGGTTTAATTGTTTCTGCTATTGGGAAGTTTACAAAAACTATTAATCAAAGCTCTGAGATTGTCATTTGACTGTACTGCTAGCTTGGAGAGAGCCTTGTACTTTGGTGGTGGCTGTCATTGTTTGGTAGTTTAGTCTTTGTGGCCCCATGGACTATAGCACACCAGACCCTTCCATCTTCTGTCTCCCGATGTGTTGCTTCTGTGATGCTATCCATCTTATCCTCTGCCATGCCCTTTTCCTTTTGATGTCCATTTCCCCAGCATCATGATGTTTTCCAGTGAGTCCTTTCTTTTCATTATGTAGCCAAAGTATTTAAACTTCAGCTTCAGTATTTTACCTTCCAGTTATCAGTCTGAATTAATAGTCTTGTACTTCGGACCTAACTTCAAACCTATTGCTTTTGTATCCCCTTATTCCCAAATAAAGTCATACACTGATCAAAGAAGTTAGGATTGACAATGACAGTAGTTGCATCATATGTATGACACATTGTTGTGAAGCATTTACTTCAAGACAAGGTCATTGCCTAGAAGAAAAAAAAGTTATTTTTTGTCCCCCTTCATTTGCATAATGAACTATAAACAGTATTCCTGATTATTCAAGTGTCTCCCTTTAATTCATGTAAGGGTGAGCAATGCAACTTTTTCATTCTTCTCAAGTCCCTGGAATATGATGCTCCTCTCAGGATAAGTTGATTACTAGAAATCTCCTCTATTGTGTTATTTAACTCAATCTTGGATATATTCAACACCTTTCCACCTCCCTTATCCTCCTCTCCCTTCTGATTGGAGGCTTGGAGCCTTGGAGCCTTGGAGCCTTGGAGCCTTGGAGCCTTGGAGCCTTGGAGCCTTGGAGCCTTCCATTATAGAGGATTTTGTAGCTCACTGTACTTTGCCTCTGCAGCTCTGTTTGGTCTCAGCTCTAACCAGATGCTAGGCACCTCCTGGTCATTTTTCCCTTTCCCTCTTTCCAGCTTCCTCTAGTATGTTCTCTTCCCCCATTAGACTGTAAACTCCTTGATGACAAGGACTGTCTTTCTCTTTCTTGCTTGTATCGCTAGTGTTTAGTACAGAGCCCAGCATGTACTAGGCACTTGAATGTTGAATTAAATTGAAAATTGAGGCCAAGTGACATTAAGAACTTATCGAAAGTCATACATACTTGTAGGTAGCCCTTTTAAAGTTATTGACAAGGGTGGTAGTTGGAATGTGACTATTCCCATTTTACTCTAGTGTCTTCAGTACAGTATCTATGTAGTTTTTAATGTACTAGTGCAAGAAAACTCAGACTTGTGTGTCTAGAAGAGAACACACAAGAGCACGCTAAAAATGCTTTATTATAAAATGGATTTTATTTTTTTTGGCAGACGCTTTTTATGATTGTGGAGTTAGATTGTTGGGACTGGCACCCTATGATATGAATTCTTATTTAATATTTTATTCCAGCTATGGGGCCATTTTAAGTATATTTCTTGCCTTGTTCATTTTTATATAATGAAGCTCCTCTTCACTCCTCTCATGATTATTTGTGGCATTCGGTACATTGAAATAGAAGTAAATTATGAAACACAGGTAGAAAATTAAGAATTTAAGACTTGTTTTTTCATCTCTACAAGTTTTACTAGGTAAGTACTGCAGAAAATATAAGTTGAAAATGTTTAATACATAGGAAAACAAGTGTTGCTAAAAATGATCACAAAGAGGTTTATAATCCAAAGAGGGTTAATAAATTGCCAAATGGGAAATGGATTGTAATTATATTTAATCACTATCATTAAAGATAGTCTAAATGGGCTACATGCCTTTAACTGTCTTCTGAATATCAGATAAATATGATTCGTTATTTTCTTGTCATACCTTTTTTGTCACAAAGAATGAGCATATATGATTGAAATTCTTCTTAAAATGAACAGAAGGCATCCTGACAAGAGTTTAAGTTAGTGATTTAGGTTAGGTAATGTACTTTTATGGTAATCTCCATACATATACATATGTATATTAAAAACTATTTGAATAAAATTTACATTAGGGAAAATATAAGAGGTTATGAAAAGCAAGCACATTACAAGAGAACAATGATCAAAGGAACTATGTGACAGGTATTAAGTAAAAGTAAGGAAGGTATTTTATTCATCATTTAATGCCAATTCACAACAAATTTTATTATTTTTTAACAAACTACTGCTATATTTTAAAGCAATCACAGTCACCCTAAACTGGAGTGCTGAAAGTCAAAGAAATCATGACAACCATAAATGACTAATATATTGAACATTTTCAATCATGAATTTTAAGTGACATTTTCTTTAGGATGCTATCAACTTCTCTTATTTAATTCTATTTTTGTTAGGAATATACAGCACAGCCTTCACTTTTGTTTGTAGGGCTAGGCAGTAAGGATGATCATATATACTATAATATGATTTTTCAGTCCTTAATGTTAGTTGACATTATCTGTAGTAAGGGAGCACACTAAACACCAACACTTCTTCCACCTCATCTTCTTTTTGAAATACTAACATTTCTCTCAGTGTCCTAATGCTTCTATTAAAGCATTTACAGTAATCTAAAAGAGAAACCTTTAAACCTTTTCAGGTTTTCTTTAATTATCAGTTGTGTGACTATGGCCTGAATCAAATCTTTTTTTTTTCACCCTCACCTAAGGTCTAACCATTTTCACTGAGGAAGCTTGGAGGGGGAGCGGTGTTCTCATAGGAAATTTATTCATTTTGGTAGAATTGAGGTGGTTTGTGGATAAAGGGCAAAGGGCCCATGATTGTTATGCTTAGGAGCCAGAGTCTCCTTTCCTATCTATGGCTGTATCAGATTAGGGTAACAATCAGACTGAGTAAGGGTTTTACACCTGTAGTTTTTAACCTTAAAAATCTTTTTTTTTTTTTGGATAATTACAGTTCGTTACATGTGGTTTCCTTTGCAATCCTATTTTATTTTATGCATTTAAAAACATTATTCTGAAGGTCCTGTAGTTTTCACCAGATTGCTAATAGTCAGTCTTTGGCATTCAATAAACATTTAAAAAATAAACTAAACATCTACTGTTTGTCAAGCACTTTGTTAAACTCTGGGGAAGCAAAAGAGAGTCTCTGCTTCAAAGAACTCATAGTCTAATTGGGGGGACAACAAGCAAACAACAAAAAAGCTCTGTTTACAAGATAAATAAGAAATAATTAAGGAAGGAGGGAGACACTAACATTAATAGAAACTAGGATAAGAGGGCTTGGGAAAGACTTCTTATAGGAAATGGGATTTTAGTTGGGATTTAAAAGAAATCAGGAAAGTAGCAGATAAAGATAAGGAAGGAGAACTTTCTAGGTATGGGGGACAGCCAGAGAAAATGCCCAGAGCATTTATGGAGTAGCCAGGAGGTCAGTGTCACTGGATAGAAGAGTAGGTACAGGAGATTAAGGGGTGATGAAACTGGTAGCTTACGAACGACTTTGACTGCCAAATAAAGGATTTTATATTTGATCCTAATGGTGGAAGGGAAGCACTGGAGTTTATCAAGTGGTGTGGTGACATGGTTGGACCTGTGCTTTAGGAAAATTACTTTGGTGGCTGAATGGGGGAGGGGGGGAATGGATTGAAGTAGATAGGCAGGCAAATCCCTAGAAAGCCTTTGCAATAGTTTAGGTATGGGATTATGAAGGCCTGTATTAGAGTGGTGGCAATGAATGTTTGGTGAATGATTATGGTTAACTGAACTTTCAGGTATGTTCTACAAGTAGATTCTATTATATTGTGAAATTTTCTTTATTCAGTATTTTAAATTGTAAACCTAAAATGGATTGCATTAGACATGGGTTAATTTTTATCATCTTTGGTTCTCTATCTCTAAACAAAATATTTAGAATTGGTTTAATATAAATTAAAGGAAGGCTTGTGTCTGAGTACAGAATATTTTCTCTATAGGAGAAACTTAGCTCTGTACCTAGCACAAAGTAAAATATGTATTAAAATTAAGTAGTTTATACATTTGAAACAAATACTGTATTTGAAATTAATTTAATTTAAATTTAGCTATTATAGAAAAAATGGAAATATATGACATAACTATCCTTTGAACTGTGTAATGAGCTTTGTGCTCTCTAAAACTTTGAAGGCTACCTCACGGAAGTTGCAGCATATCTCATACGTATATCCATTGCTCTGCCTTTTCCTAAGGTTTGACTTAGGAAATAGTGTGACCTTAACTCAGTACCTGTATTGCATAATTGGGCAGCTAGGTAGTGGAGTGACTAGAGTGCTGGGCCCAGACGCAGGGGCTGGGAAACTGCAGCTGCCTTGCGGTCACACATGGCTCTCCAGGTTCTCAAATGTGGCCCTATGACTCAATCCAAACTTCATAGAACAAACGGCACATTCCCCACCTCTGGAGTCAGGAAGATTTACCTCAGACACTAGCTCTGTAACCCTGGGCAAGTCACTTAACCCTCCTTGCCTCAGTTTCCTCATCTGTAAAATGTATTAGAGAAGGAAATGGCAAATCATTATAGTATTTTTACCAAGAAAACCCCAAAAAGGGTCTTGAAGAGTCAGACATGACTGAACAGCAACAAATGATACAATGATTTTTGAGCAGAAAATTGGATACATGCTCAAAGTCTTTTAGGAGGAGGGAGGGTGGGGCAATTGGGGTTAAGCGACTTGCCCAAGGTCACACAGTTAGTGAGTGTTAAGTGTCTGAGGTCACATTTGAACTCAGGTCCTCCTGATTCCAGGGTCTGTGCTCTATTAACTGCGCCACGTAGCCGCCTCAAGTTTGGATTTTTCTAAAGGTTGATAGAACTTTAAACTTTTTTTTTATATTTTTATACCAATTCATATACATTGGCATCTTTATTCTGCTGATCATATAATGTCTGTTTTCTTAATTATGTAGAAATTAGCAGAATAAAAATAAAATATTTTGGTTTTAGTGAACTTATCTTTTAAAAATTGGTCTTCTTTGGGAGCCTATACTTACCTACCAGGAATAGCATCTCAGTGCTTAATTTTTCCTTCTAAAGTATAATGCATAATACCAACTTGAATGATTTATACAAATAATGAATACATACTAAAAATCTAGAGAAGAAATTCTGTATTTTGTCAATACACCATAACCATTAAAGGCTATAATGAAATGGTAGAAATATAGTAGCTTTTACTCTGAAAAGCTTTTATTTTTCATTTTAAAATGCAATGTGGTATTATTATCCACTATTTTTGTTTTCTCCATTCTTGACACAATTATTATAAATTTTATTCTCTTGGTCTGCTTGTTTCATCCCATTGGTTTTTGTTTGTTTTTTGCTTTAACAAATTTAAATTTTCCTTTCCATTATAAACTTAAGCATTAACAAATACTAACATTTCAGTATGCAAAGGACAGAAAAAGAGAATTTATTTAGAAACAGTGCATTTCTAGGAATATAATTTTTAAAGTTATGTAGTAAATTTTGCACAGTAGTAGCAAAACTTCCCTGCTGGTATATGTACCCTTTTGCTGCTCTCTTCAGTATTAAGTATTTCATTGAATCTTTTCTTCTACTTTTCTGCATTATTATCACTACTTACCGATTCACCCCTAATCACCCTGCAAATAGAAGCAAGCTCTCCTTTATAATAAATAAGGGTAGTCAGGAAGATACATATACACGTTGGCTACTTCTGAACACATTCTGTGTCCATATAGTCTATTACCATGCTTCCAAAATGTGGGAAGCATACTTCTCTTCATTAGTCATTTGAAGTCATGCTTTAATTTAATGAAGTTCTTAAATCTTTCCAGGTTCTTTTCCTTTAGAATGTGGTAATTATTATAAATGCTGTTTTTTTGTGGTTCTGCTTATTTCACTTTTCGTCACTAAGCTCAGATTTCTCTGAATCCTTCCCTTTCATCATGTCTTAGATTACAATAACATTCTATTAGTGTCAGGTACTTTAATTTGTTCAGCCTTTCTTCAGCTGATGGGAACTTAGTTTCTTTTTAGTTTTTTACTGCAAAAAAAAAAGGTGTTGGTATTAATGTGTTCTTTCCATTTACTGTTGACCTGTTTAAGGATACTTGCCTGGCTAATAGTGATACCTTTGGATCCAGGGTAATTATGGTTTAAAGAGTTGAAGACAGCTTCAAATTATGTTCTAGAGTAGTTGGACCAACTGACACCTTCATCAACAATTTATTAGAATTCCTGTCATCCCACAGTTTCTACAATTTCTGTTTTCCTTTCTCATCATCTTTGGCATTCTGACAGGAATGAGGTAGAATGTGAAATATGAATATTCAAGTAGTTTTAATTTTCATATCTAGTCATATGGAGCATTTTGTCATATGATTGTTGATACCTTACATTTGAACACTGCCTAATGAAATTCTTTAATCATTTGCTTCTTGGGGAATAACTTTTGTTCTTATGTATCAGTTCCTTATATATTACTGATAATTTTATCAGCTGTAACATTTTATTGGAAAGCTTTTAAAATCCACTGTTTCCTTTCTAATTCTAATTTCATTGATTTTGTTTGTGTAAAGACTTTTAAATTTTATGTAACCAAAATTGTCCACTTTAATTCCTGTGTTTGTCCCTTCAAGTAAATTCTCTTCTCCATAGCTGTGAAATGTATCTCCTTTCCTTTCCTTGTATTAAAAAAAAACCCCAAATTTTATATTTATATTATGTCATTTGCAGCTAATTATAGTATATGGTATGGTATTATTCAAGACCTAATTTCTGCCAGAATGCTTTACACGTTTTTCAACAATCCAATAGTTGGTGTCCTTAGTTTTATCAAATAGCAATTATGATGACTGCTTCTGGGCTTTGTGTATGTAATCTGTTCTATTTATTAACTTTTCTATTTTTAAACAAATATCAAATAGTGCTTTGTTGTATTGTATGAGATCTAGGACCATTAGTCTCCTTTTTTCCTATTTTATTACCTTTTTACTTAGTGCTTTAAAACTATTTTAAGATTTTAATAATAATATTGTTGTTTTTATGCATAAAAGTTTAACATACCATGCTTATTTTATAAAATATAAACCAGAAATCTAAAAATAAGATCAAATTGTTTCTAGTAAACATATCAGCTGCTTACCTGCTTAAAATTATTGTTTGATCTAGAACCTTTAGTAGGAGTAATAGCCTTTCTTGCTAATCATATTTAGTGCTTTTCCCCTCTCATATACGCAGAGCTTTTTAGAGGTGACTGGAAAAATAAACTGAATATCAGAAAAAAAAACAAACCAGATATGACAAAAGACTTTTTAAGTTGGAAGAACTAGAATAATTAACAGATTTAAACAGAAAGTAATACTTAAATTCTTATACAAGATAAGCATTAGCTGATAAGAAAGATCTCTTAATCATTCCTTTTCAGTAAAAGTTTGGTATTCAATACATTTTATATGATCAGATTTGGGTCTTCCTCTCTGTTTAGCACCCTAATTAAAATGCAAACATAAAACACAAATGTTTTTTGGCATTCATGATCATCAGTATATAGAAATTATTGCCATTCCTCCAGAAAAGGTGTTTACTTTTCTGTATTAATAACATTTAATATTGTGTTAAATCATTATTTGCTCAGGCATTTATTTTTAGAAATAATGTTATATATGTGCATGTATAATACATATATGTATATAGATATTCATATGTATACATGCTTATACTTATGTGTGGGCATATATATGTATATGTGTGTGTGTGTATATATATATATATATATATTATATGTGCAATTTTAATCTCTGTCTCAGTTTTCTCAGATGTAAAATGGAGATAAAATGTTACCTACTTCTTTAGGGTTGCTGTGGAGATTGCATGAGATCAAATGAGATAAAATTCATGCAGCACTTAGCACAGTGCCTGTACATAGTAGGCACTTAATAATTAAGGCTTATTACCTTCCCTTATGTCCATTTTGCATTTGGAAACATAGCCATTTAAGCTTGGTGGCCCAGTGAACAGAGTGCTAAGCCTGGAGTCAGGAGGACTTTTCTCCCTGAGTTCAAATATGGTCTTAGTCACTTATTAGCTGTGTGACCCTGAGCAAGTCACTTAACTCTGTTTGCCTCAGTTTCTCCATCTGTAAAATCAGCTGATAAAGAAGTGGCAAAACACTCTATTATCTTTTCCAAGAAAACACCAAATGCGTTATGAAGAGTTGGGTTTGACTGGAAACAACTCAACAATTATTTTATAATTGATATTTTCCACCTTTGAAGTGTTAATGAGATTATGTTTAGGTACATTTTTAAAGTAACTCTTTCAATTGTTACTATGCTATGTTATAAGAGACTAGTGGATTTAAAATAAATCCTGCAGTTGAATCCTGGCTTTTATACCTCCTAGATAGGGAAAGTCAATTAAGTTTCTCTGAATCTCATTTTCTCCCATAATTAAAATGAGTTAATGATAAATGACTGAATTTCCAGGCTTAAAGTGAGGAAAATATTTAATAAATCTTAAACTGTTAAGCAATGTATTTTGTTTATTATTTTTTGCACCTTATGCCAACCATACTACTCTACTTGGACAAAACATGCCCGTTTATAGTTTATAAAAATTTAGTCACATTGTAAATATAATACTAATTTATGCATAACCATACATTGTGTATATGTATATGAAATGAGACTGGTTATTCAAGTCATATGAAAACTAATTTTTCTACTAATTAGTCACCTAGTATTGGCCAGTTATTATTATTCTTCATATGACTAATATTCTTAGTTTGTTTTTTTCTCCCTGATAATTGCTGAGATTCTGGAATGATACTTATTCCACAGGTGGTGGTGTCCAATTTGCTCATCAGGAAATATTTAATCTGTGACATTAATTATGGCTCATGATAGAACTTGTGTAGCAGTAAAAGTAAGTGCTAGCCAGGAGTTATTTTAGTTGTATTACCTACGGTATACTGAATAAATCAGTATTAATGTATTTTTATAAATTTGTTCTAAATATTGCAAATGGAAGTCTAAATTATGTCTCAGTATGGATTTGTGTTGATAAACTGAAAATACCTCCAATTCAGTAGAATGCAAGGATTAATTTTTTAGATTTTGCTATATATATTCTAGTCTCCTTTATTGCCCTGAACAATTAGTTTAGAGTATAAGGATCTCCTTGACAAATGAGCACATTTTGTTGTCTTCTTGTGGATTTCCTCTCTTAATTTTTGTTTCTTATACTTCTTCCTCAGCAATGTTATGCAAATTAACCAATTAATGACAGATAAAATGGCCTTCCTGCTTCACCATGTTTATAACTAGAAGGGCAACACTGTAAGTCACATCCCTATTCAGTGCGTTCTGTAGGCCACAGCTAGGCCATGATTAGCTTGACTGTGGAAGACAATTGCAGAGGCATCTGCTCCGTTAATTTTGAGAGAAAATTTACCAGATGGAGGCTGAAGATTTAAGTGATTAGAAGGTAGTAGATTGGAATACAAATTGGATTAAAAGAAATTAGATTGATATAAATCGAATTGAGTCACAACAGTTTGTGTTGTTTGTACCAAGGGGCAGTGGATTATGGGAGAAGCAGATGCTCCAATGAGATAGGAATTAATGTGGCTTTGACAGTCCATCTGGGAAGGTCTGAATATCGAGTACATCCCTAATCTCTCTCTCCATTTATCAATGCCATAATGTTAATTAGTACTTCATTCATTAAGTTACTTACAGAAGAAAAAATCTCACCCCTAAACCCTCTCTGCTTGAGAAATTGTTGTTCTGCCAAGAAATGGAAATCCCTCTTTAGCTGAGTTAGCTACAGTTGACTTCTATGGTAGATTTCTGTCATTTTCCTCAAGCAGGCTATTACTTTTGACACTAGTAAAATATTTTTTCCCCATTCTTTGAAATAAGCTCTAAATCTAGTTGCAAGGTTATTCAAAGTCTTCTCTTGATCTTTAGGTAAAATCATCCTATTTGTGTGTGTAATTTTGTTTTATTATCCATATGATTAATGGATGAAAGATATTTATTAAATATTTACTATAGGCCAAGCACTGTGCTAAAATCTGGCAATACAAACATGAAAGTAAGACAGTTCCTACCCTCCAGGAGTGTACATTCTAATAGAAAAGTCAACATATAAAGGATAATGGATGCCAGGGAGGGGATTTTTGGTAATAATTGAGCAACTTTATGGTCAAGATGAAGCTGTAGTCTTAATGATGAGTAGCAAAATCTTCCTTGGAGGAAGGAAAATAAGGAGAATTATGTGCATGCTACTGTTTTGTATATGTTAGATATGGGGAAAACTATAAGCTGCTGGCATTGTCCAATTTTTGGCTACTCTATTTGACCATTTATATTAAGAGAATTGTATAGAAATTAAAATACCTCAACTTACATCGTGACTCATTTTGACAATTGTTTACTACAGAAACAAAAAAAAGAAGCAAAATTTCACCCTACTCATGACAAAGATACAATTCTATACAATTAAGTTTGGTCTGTCTTAGGTACAATCCAAAGGAATAAAGCTGTTTCAGGACCAAAAGGACCCATTACAAAGTCATCTCACATATAAGGTAATGCTATATCTAGGTCTTCAAGGACAATGTTGTAGAGAAACTATGATACGTTAATAGAAATTCAGACAAATGTAACTGTCAAAATTAGATGAACAAATGCAAATAACACATGCAAAAATCTAACTCTTAAAGATCACAGAACACTTGGTAGACAAGGGATTCATGCATACATACTAGCATGGAAAATATTGCTTTTATGACATGTGAAGGAAGTGTTTTGCTTTCTATGCTGAAGAAAGTTATATAAATTCTCTCTGAATTTAAAACACATGATTTAGATATTGTCCCATATCAGCAGTGGGAATTTCTGAAAAGTATAGTTTTCCCAACTGTAAGGAGTGGATGAAGGATCAGCAAATTTAGGAATTCTGGAGCTGTACCTAGGGGTGAAGAAGCATAGTGAAAACTATTTGCAAATGAAGGATCCTGGGTCATAGAATTTCATGTAATCATGATCACTAGTGCCAATCTGCTTAAGGAGTGATTTACATGGGTAGTGATTGCTGTTTGCCTGAATGAGGTAACTTTGGGAGTGCTGCTGGGACTTGGTGAATGTATCTAGGTTTACTTCCTTTCCTTTAGTTATGAAGAAACTAAGAGGCTGAAGGCCATCTTTATCCTTCTTCATTCTATTTCAGCAGAATTAAGCAACAATAACAACTTGGTCTCTTGTTTTAATCTCCTGGCTGAGGTTCCTTTTTTTTTTTTTTAAAAGTATGTTTGATCCCATTGACTTCTGGCATATTGGTACTTTAGATCAGAGTGTGTGAGGGAGAATTGTCCTAAGGAATTTTGAATTATAAAGACTATTAACCATCTACTCTAGGACCACTATTCTAAGGGAAACTATTCATATATTCTTTCCAAATTTAAAAAAAACAAACAAACCAACAAACACTGGGATTAAGAATCACTGGTATATGTGATAATCACTATCACTCCCCTACTGTACTATTTCTGTTTCTCCCTTCTAAATGAATTCTGGAATTAGTCTTTGGTGGCCATGGCTAGGACTACTGCTTCAAGAGTTACCAAACCTCTTAAGGTTTGACCTGCCTCTTTTTCATTGGGAGCCATAGCCTCAGAGGCACTCTCTCTTTTCACCTTCCATCTTGCTCTAGTTGACTTCTCTCTCTAATTCAGATCTGATGGGAATAATTAGAAAATCACTGAATCAAAAATTGTGTAATTGCTTCAGGAAACCTCAGCCTCACATCTTTCACCTCTTCTGCCACCCATTTTAGTTTTTGCCACCCTTAGCTGCCAGAAGGCATGCATTCCTTTAACTTCACTGTCTTCTATTTGAGCAATAGGACCAAGAATAAGAACAAAATAAGACTATATAGAACTAATTTAAGAATAATTATTGTGTTTTAAATACCTTTAATGTGAGAATGGTTAAAGAAATTAACAGTTGATTTGTGAATATGCTGAGACTGTCAGTTAATTTGCATATTGAAGAGTATTAGCCAGTTAATGGACTTTAATTCTGGCATATATTGTCCATAGACATGTATGCGAAATGCTTGGAGATGTTGTCTGTGACAGGTTTTTACATGAATTACTGCCTGATTTTTTAAAATTATAAATTTTCTCCAAAGATAGGAAACCTTGTTGTATAATCATTTTGGACTGTATCAAATTTTGGAAATTAAAGCACCTTTGAGATAAAGTTATACTTGGCATTTTCGTAGAAAATTTAAGTTTCAGAGATAACAGAAGCATTGCATTCAGGTTGAAATATTGTAAGTGACATCCCAGTCTGCACACTAGAAGCTTTTCTTCAAAAACGCCCTGGCAAAATCCGTAAATACTCATTAAACATGTACCAAGACTTTTCATGGCAGGTCGCAGAGCGTGGTGATTCGTCTCTGGGCTCAGGGGGGAAAGCTGCTTAATCTTGGTCTACATAAGCTTGATTTAGAAAATTCCAGTTTGTAATTTAACTGACCAATTAAATGGATTTCTACTGAGTTAAGTAGTAATAATTGAGGATTCTTAATGGAATGTTGAAGATTTTCCAGTTGTAAGGTAATTTTATACAAGCAAATATCTGATCACGGTCTTACTAACCACATGTATTTCTACAGTGAGTGATCTCTGTATGCTTATATGAATAGAGTGAAAGCAATGGTGTGGATAATTTTTTTTTCACAGCTTATTGGAGGGTATAGTGGACTTATATTGACTATGAACAGTCCTCTGTAGTTTAGATCTGATATTAGAATGAAATGAATCTCTCATAGGTCATTCAATAGTTTAAAAAATGACCTTAAGTTAATCTTAACATGGAAAATCTTAACATGAAAAAAATATTCTACAAGGATATAACAATTAGCTTGGGTAGATGACAAATCTTAATAGCCTTGACTCCCCACTGGAAAGTCTTTTAATGCTATTACATACCCAAGAAGCTATATTACAAGACCTGAGGCCACCAAGAAACTGTCATTGCAGATGTCTTTTGTACCTTAGTACCTGGGGACAATCAAGTCTTGGGGACAACTTCTTCTCCTATCAGGAGAAGAACTAGCCTTATCTGCACTACTAGCCATGAAGGAGAGAGGGCTGGCCTAGATGATTATAAAAGGTTTTAATGTTAAAGGGAAAGTTGTAATGGCAGACAAACTTCTTATTCATTGATCTGAGTTGGTTTAACCATCGTGGAATCATAGAAACATTGTAGGTTATCTAGTGCATCATTCCCACATAATGTAAAAATTCCCTGTAAAATATAGTAATAAGATTGAACATTTTTATTGTGTTTAAAGTTTGCAAAGTACTTTACATATATTTTCTCATTTTCTCCTCACAACTATCCTGTGAGATAAGTACTGTTATTATCCTTGTATTACAGGTGAGAAAACCAAGGCTAAGAGAGGTTGTTACTTTCCCAGGGTCACAGAGCAGGTAAAATACTGAGGCAGGATTCAAACACAGGTCCAGCACTCTTCACACTGTGCCACCCGGTGTCCTAACAGATAGCCCTCTTGCCTTTATTTAAACACTTCTTTGGTAGAGAATTGAGTGTAAGACAGCCATTCCTATTTTGGACAATTGTGATTCACAAGAAATTCTTAACTTTTATTTAATATCCTTTTCCCATTAATTTCTGCCCATTGCTTCTGATTAAGCACTTTAGGCCTATAAAGAATAGATCTAGTGTCCTTTCCATATCACAGCCCATCAAATATATACAGACAGCTGTGCAACGGGTCGTCACTTAGGCAACTTTTGCCTAAATTTGCCTACTTCTTTCAACCACCCTTGTAATACATGTTTTCAGTTCCTTCAGCATCCTCATTGTTTTCATTTGGACGTTAAGTTTGTCAAAAATTCTTTTAAAAATATGAACTGAACAAGATCTTCCAGATGTGTTTGGTCTGCCTCATAGTATAAGGAAATCTATTTGTTGTTTACATTGTTAGGGTACTGTACTTGCATAATGCTGCTAAAAATTGCACTAGCTTTTCTAGGTAGCTGTATTGTACATTTCATTCAAAGTAAAACTTAGTTAAATGCCTAAGTTTTCTCATTACTGGTAAGTTAGCTCCCAGACTTAAGAAGTTATATTTATTCATATTAAATTTTAAAAATTAATTTTGGGTTTTGGTATTTTTTCTAGGCTATTGATATCTTTTTTAATACAAATTTATTTTTCAAACATCGTAATCCTCCCACCAAATTCTGAATAACTTATAAATCTGATTACCATATCTTTTATGTCTTCACAAAATCATTATAAGTGTAAGCCCTGTGGAATACCAAATAGAGGCCTCCTTAAAAGTTAACAGGAAAAACTCTGTGGAACTGGTTATTCAACCTCCCCAGACTCCCTAAACTCAGTCACTCAGTTCTTACTACTTGCCAAAAATGGAGGAGACAAAGAAATGTAAAAACATGGCCGCTGCCCTTAAGGAGCTCATATTCTTTTGGAAGAGATAACATGCAAATAATTATGTATATATATGTATATATATACATACACACATACATATATATGTATATAATATGTGTATATATATTATATATGGAGAGAGTGTGTGTAAATGGGAAGTGTGTGTGTGCATATATATA
>CM053600.1:64618435-64649477 GCA_028646575.1 Pseudocheirus occidentalis | reverse complement strand
GAGTGTGTGTGTGTATATATAGAGTGTAAATGGGAAGTAATTTCATAGTGGTGGCACAGCATACATATGTTTGGGTGTATGTGTGGTGGGGAGGATTAGAAAAGACCTCTTATAGAAGGTTGGACTAGGGCTTCGTCTTAAAGGAAGCCAAAGAAGCTAGAATGTATAGGTGAGAACGCTCCAAGCACTCCAAGAATGGGACAGAGCCAGTGAAAAGGCATGTGGCTGGGAATCAGAGTATCCTGCTGCTGAAGGAGACTTCCAGGGGATCACAAAAAGCTTGCTGTGAGCCAAGGTCTTCAACATTGAGTCCATATAGTTCACTGGAAGGAACTTTGGCTTCTCATTTTTGACAAAGTATTCTTTTAGAAGGAAGTTGATAGGTACACATGCTTTTATACAAAATACTTGCAATAGTTGATTTAAAAGTCGCTACCACTGATAACTATGTTTTTTTTATATTGATGTCACTAAACTCATATCCTTTTAAACAGTCAGAATTATATTTGTTCATATTTAGGCTTCTGCATCCTCTTGCACACTTTGTTCTTCTTTAAAGATGATCAATAGAGCATCCTTTATCCATCTGTAAGCTCTTTTTATACCTGAAGACTGATTTCCCTAGTTCTGATGACGTCTGCTTAGTCAAAGAAAGGGAAGATATAAAGGGGAAGGAAACAGGCTTTTTTCCTAAGTACTTACTATATGCCAAGTACTTAATATGCTTATAAATTTTATCTCATTGATCCTCACAACAACTTTGTGAGATAGGTTCTATTATTAACCTGTTTTGTATTTAAGGAAGCCGAGGCAGAAAGAGTAAGTGACTTGTCTAGGGTCACATAGCTAGTAAGTGTTTGAGACCAGACTTAAAATCCTGTCTTTCCTATCCCATGCCATTTCCATTGTACTCCCTTACTGTGTTCACTTGCTTTGATCTTAATTTTTTCTCAGTCATTTTTTTTTGCTGCATTTTCTTATTTTTAAAAATCATTCACTGAGTTCAGCAGCCTTGTTTAAGTAAGAGCTAGTAGATGGAAGGAGCAGGAGAGGAAAATATTTAAATGAAGGGAATTTTTTTTTGCTTATGGAACAGGTATTACAGAAGGCACAATAGAAGGACTGGGTAGAATTAGGTTAAAATTCTGGAATGGGAGGATTTTGAGGGATGGACATAAGGAACTGAACAGTAGAGCATTTGGTATGGGATTTAGATGATGATCTGTAGGAGTTCAAAGCCACCTCAGTGTGAAGAGTATGACCAGGTGTAAGACTGTTCATTATTGAGTAGAGGGTAACATTCTACTCCCAGAGGACAGGTATAGCTGGAGATGGGAGGCCAGATGTCAAAGGGAGGGTTTCTCTTCTTTGCATGGGAAATTGTCCACATCAGAAATGAAGACTGAAGAGGCAGTAGCAGGTGGACACTGTATTTTTCTCCAACATATGGAAGTGTTTGCTTTAAGGCAGATGAAAGATGCCTTGCCTATCTCCTAGCATCCTTTTCTCTGGGGCCATACTGTACTCAGTAGGAAATGGAAACCTCAAGGCACTATGGTGTGCCAGGTTTAATGTCTTCTCACCTGAAAGGGCTGATTTTGAAGTAATGGCAAGAAGTGGTAGATTCTGCATAGATGGAAAAAACCGAACTTGACCCTTAGCAACCTTTACTCCTGCCCTGCAGGAAATGGAAAGCTCAAGATGTTAGTGGACAGCATGGATCAATCTATACATACCTAATAGAAGGTGTACCTGTTCTGTGCGCATTAGTATGTAGACTAATGAAACAATAAACAGGATATTATTTCAAATCCATCTTCCTTGCTATTTTCTTTAGAAAATTAATGGGAATTGCTGCTATTATTGCTTTTTCGATGACATGACGCCACTCTGTTCTACATTCTTTTTGTCTTCTCTCTCTAAATTCTCTCTGGGAGAAATGTTAACAAACCATACCAGATAACTTACAATGTCTAAAATCATTTTCTAAATGGCTATTATTTGTTCATTTGTAGATTGTAAAACTACATGAAATTTTTGTTCACTTTACATGATGTTAATTCTTATAGTTTCCTTTTCTTTAAAAATTCATCCAGGTCCAACAATACCCCATGAATTAATTGCTGAGCTTTCTTGTGTATTATCTATTTGATACCTAAGGATAAACTTAAAATTCTAAAGATAATAACATCTCGTATTATGAATAAATATGTGTGGCATTAAATTGGAAAATTCTGATTTCTGTCAGTTCTTTTTTTTCCAACTTAATCTAAACCTACATAGTACAATAAATACTTTTTGTTCTATGACAGGATGCTTGTATTTCATTTCAAATAGATATGTGGAGGTTAATTCCATGTTCACATGATATTAATCAGGAAAATCTAAAGATTATTGCTTTCATTTAATCCTTAAGGCTTTACAGTAAAATTTTTGAATTTTTAAATCACTAAATTTGTTAGATTTCACACATATTTTTGAAAGACAAAAGGGACTGATAATTATGGTACATTCCATCATTTCAAACACTTAGCACATCTCCACTTTGTGGTTCTCAGTTCAGCGGAGAATTAACTATTTACTTTGAAACATTTTTTTTTTTTTTGTCTTTTTGGAGGGGAGAAGGCAGCTGCTTGCCCAAGGTCATACAGTAAATGTTAAGTGTCTGAGGCCGAATTTGAACTCGGGTCCTCCTGTCTCCAGGGCTGATGCTCTATTCACAGCCCCACCTAGCTGCTCCTGAAACTTAATTAGAAAAAATGCTCGATGTTTTAATTGGAGTGAATTTATCAGTTATCACTTTGTTCAGAAACAGAAATTACCTTTGAAGGGCAAATTTAAAATTTAAGCAGACCATAATCTCATGAGAATAGTTTCATTAGCCAGTGAACATAGTTGACTAGACTGAAGCTAAATGGAAGCAACATCCGTGTTATTAATAAGCTTATAAACTCATAACCCATGAAAACAAAATAGGATATTAAAAATTATTTTCAGTTTTAGGAAGAAAATAAGTATTTCCATAACATAGTATAATAAAAAAGATAACTGCACATGAAACTGCAAATCTATTATGTACAGCTTGCTATTCTTTTTAAATATATAATAAAGTTATCATGTAAATTTCTTTTTTCCTCTTCCTCTGCCCCATCCTAAATGTAGCTACCATTAGATACAAATATATGTGTGTGTGTGTGTATTATATATATATATACATATATATACATACATAAAATTATTCTGTACATATTTCTATTTATGAGTTCTTTCTTTGGATGCAAATAGTCTTTTTTCACATATCCTTTATTTTTAAATTGTGCATTTATACTAGTTAAAATGACTTAGTTGCTCAGTTGTTCTTGAAATAATATTGCTGTTGCTGTATACAATATTCGCTTGGTTCTGCTCACTTCAGTCTTTGCCAGTTGTTGCAAGTCTTTCCATGCCTTTATAAGATCATTGAGCTCATCATTTCTTATAGCAGAGTAGTATTCCATCACAATCATGCATCACAACTTGTTTAGCTATTTCCAGTTCTATGCCACCACAAAGAGGCATGCTATAAACATCCTATTCACATTCAGAGTTATAATTACTATTTCTGAATTTCCCTCCATTATATTTTTATTCAATATTTTCTTTTCCAGCCTTTCTTTTTTACCCTATCTTTGTTACCTTATCTTCTCCCCCAACATTTCTACTCCCCATCCGACCTACTCCTTCAAAAGACCCTCCCCCACCTCCTTCCTCCCAAATCCCAATCTGCAGACACTTCTCAAAGTCCCTCCCCAACCCTGTCCCCAAATTTTCTCACCTCTCAACGTGTTCAGAAGACACCCTTCCAGATGTACTCTTGTTTCCTCTTGAACCTAGATGAGAGTAAGTTTTAACATTACTAGCCCTCTACCCCCACCTGCTTCCTCTGGTTCTTCCTTTCTTGCCTAATTTTTATAATATAATTGCCCCCTTTTACCCTTTCTTACTCATTTTGCTTTTTAGAATCATTCTATATTACACAACTCAACCCCAATCTTTCTTTCAAACTAACTTAATAATGATAACAGTGTTATAAATACTTATAACATTTTCATATATATATAATAAATTAACATTTTTACTTTAATCAGTGCCTTATAATTACTCTTTAATATTTGCCTTATATTTCTCCTGTATCTTTTATATTGAATTTTCCATTCAGTTCTCATCTTTTTTTTTTCTTTTACAAATACATGAAAGTCTTTCAGTTTGTCAGATGTCCTTTTTTATTCAGGATTATACTCAACTTTTCTGGCTAAATTATTCTTGGATGCAACCCCAGATCTTTTGCTCTTTGAAATACAATGTTGTAAGAGCTATGATCTTTTAGAGTAGAAGCTGCTAGGTTTTATGAAATCTTGATGGCATTTCTGCAAAATTTAAATTACTTTTTTTCTAGGTGCTTGCAATACTTTCCCCTTAACCTGGGAGTTTTGAAACTTGGCTATGACATTTCTGTAAGTTTTCTTTCTGAGGATAGTAGATTTTTCTTTTCTATTTCTACTTTACCTGGTTGTTCTAGAGCTTCAGGGCAAATTTCCTTAATAATTTCTTGTAATATTGTATCCACATACTTTTTTATTCATTACAATTTAACAATACAATTTAAATACAATTTAATCATAACTTAATTTGTCCAACAATTCTTATGTTGTCTCTTCATTTGTTCTCCAGATCAGTTGTTTACTTTTTTTTTAACATTTAATTAACTTGTTTTAAACTTAAATACACAATAGGCAAAGAAAAAGAAACATTTTATGAACTTAAATACAAAATAAGAAAAACATTGCCATGTGCACAGTAGAACATAAGAGAGGATTCAAAATATACAGCAATAAATTTCCATTTCAAGAAAGCCTATAAAATAAATACTACACATCATGTTCACAACTGTCCATCTTTTCTTTGCTTCTTTGTAAATTTTCTTTTGTTCTATGCTGAACACATTTTACTTTGTTCTTTTTTCCCCTTCCTTACTCTCTTCCCATAAAAAGCTACATTTAAGCATAGATATATGCATACTCACAGACACACCCATATATACACATGTAGTCAAAAAGTACACAGGCATATACATACATATACATATATACATACATTTACTTATATACACATACATGTGCCTTAGTACTTAAAGTAGATATCTAAATATCTATACTCATACTCATTCATAGACATATAGACCTATATGCCTCTATGTTTCTCTGAGGATGGATACCATCTTCCTTCCTAAGTCTGAATCTTTCCATATTTTTCTAAGTCTACCAACTTATCATGTCCTACACCACAGCAATATTCTGACTTTATACTTCCCAGTTATTTTAAGTAGCCTAAAACCGTAATGATTAATATGACTTATTGTATTGTTTCCCTATTTTTCTCTTTTGATTAATGTATTTCAGCTTTA
This sequence comes from Pseudocheirus occidentalis, assembly GCA_028646575.1. NCBI lineage: Eukaryota > Metazoa > Chordata > Mammalia > Diprotodontia > Pseudocheiridae > Pseudocheirus > Pseudocheirus occidentalis. The sequence goes on along the minus strand of CM053600.1, from coordinate 64,644,034 downwards.
AAGTTGTTACTACCCCTGTTTATTTTTCCTAATAAATTCTACTCCTGATTTTTATTTATGTTTGTATGTATCTCTTATTTCCTGTACCTCCTGACTCCTCTACTTCCAGCTGCTACCCTGCCCTTCTAGAACTCAATCTACCCCCTCTCCAAAGATCCCTTATCCTCTGCCTCTACCCCTTCCCCTTACTCTCTTGTTTCTATCTGAATTTTAAAAATTCAGACTTTAATAGCCTTCTACATATACATGTTATTCTTTCTTTGTCACGTTCCTATTAATTTAGACACCTTTCTATATCCCTCTTTATCCTATTCCCGCATCCTCTTATTTCTTTATGAATTTAGAAGACTTTTATTCCCTTCTAAATGTATGTATTGTTCTCTCTGTAACTCTAATCTCACATGAAGAGGGTACCCTCTAAAATTTTTCCCTTATCTTCTCCCTCCTCCCTATTCCCTTAGCCTTGTATTTCTTTCAGAATTTAGAAGGTCTTTTTACATGTGTGTGTGTATGTATTTATGTATGTATGTATGTATGTATGTATGTATGTATATATGTAGTTCCCTCCTATTTCATTCCCAATGAGAGTTGGGTTCTGGAACTACCAACCATCCTCCCCCATCTCATTCCTTCATGTCAGTTCTTCCTCTTGCACTCATTTGTTTAATTGCTCTTTTCACGTTTTCCTAAATGGTTTTACTTTTGAGAATCACATCAGACTCAGGTCTATCCCAATCTTTCTTTCAAACAACCCAATTACTAATAACAGTCTTAGACATACATTTTACTTTTCCTCACATAAACAGTAAATGGTCTGCTCTTATTGAATCTTTTGTAATTAGTCTTTGATGTATTTTGTATTTCTCTTGGATCTTGTATATCACATTTTCTTTTAAGGTCAGGTCTTTTTGCAACAAAATGCTGAAAGTCTGGTAGTTTGTTGAATGTACTTTTTTCCATTCAAGATTATGCTTAACTTTGTTGAGTATGATATTTTTGGTCACAACCCCAGTTCTTTTGCTCTTTGATATATAATGTTTCAGGACTGGTGGTCTTTTAAAGTTGCCTCTGCCCAGTCTTATGTGATTCTTATTGTGATCCCACCATATTTGAATTTTTTTTCTTGTTGCTCATAATATTTTATCCTTGAGCTGGGAGTTTTGGAATTTGACTGTGCTATTTCTTGTATGATCTCCTTCAGATGGTCATAGGTGCATTTTTCTCTGTTTTTTTAATGAGATATTTCACATTCTCTTCTACTTTTTCCAGTTTTATCATTTCTTAGTGCCTTATAATGTCATTTGATTCCTCTTTCCCAGTTCTTGTTTTCAAGATGTTATTTTCTTTCTTAGGATATCTTTTTTCACCAGGTTAGCCTTTTCACATAATTTTCTTGGATTGCTTTCATTTATTTTCCTAATTTTTCCTTGAGCTCTCTTATTTGATTTTTGAATTCCTTTTAAAATTTTTCCAAGAAATCTTTTTAAGCTTGTGACCATTTGATATAACTTTTGGGGGTAGAAGTGGCTTTTTTTAACCTCACAATCTTCCTCTGAATATAAACCCAAATATTCTTTTATACCAAAGTAGCTATCTATGGTTATTTTTTCATTTGATTACTCAGTTTTATTTTGTTTTAATTTATTTTGGTAGTTTATTATTAAAATCAGTTTTAATGACAAGTAGTGGGTAATGTTGCCCTAAACTTCAGGTCTTTCTTACTGTTATTTGATGGATTCTTTCCGGAGGATCAACTTCAGGGATTCCTCTCATCCCCTATGCCAAAGTTAAGGCCCCTAACAATGCTGTCCCCAAAATGTTCTTGCTCCTTGTGGTACCACACTCACTAGGTGGGCATGTGCTAGTTCCTCTTTGCCCATAGACACAGCCTGTGATCATGTCTGGTTAGCCCTGTCAGGTTTGGCTTTTGAAAACATCAAGGATTCTTCAGTCTTCCCCCACTTAGCCATCTGCTGTGTCTTAGATGAAAGTTTGTGTGGTCAAAGTTCCTGAGGCTGAGAGGTGAAATTTTTTGAAGTTGTGAGGTAAAAGTTCAGGTGCAGTTTTTTGAGGCCTAGTTAGCTTTCCAGCGGAACGCAGGGCCTCAGCCTACAGGTGTCTGCACTTTACTTAGGCCAGACTTCAGCCTCCAGAAATCCTGACTTTTCTGAGGTCCCTTCGAATTGTTTTTAGAGGAAAACCCCTTTGTTTTTGCTACTCTGTGTTCATATGGTGGTGATTTTTTTTGTCTGTTAAGAAAATCAGTAGAACCTGGAAACCTCAGCCCTACTCTGCAATCTTCTCAGAATACCCAGAATAAAATAGCATATTACTTTTTTCTTTTTACATTTTCATGTTAATTTATGACATAAAACAAGCATTTCCATAACATAGTACAAAAAAAATGTGATTGTACATGCAACTGCAAATCTACTATGCACAGCTTGCTATTCCTTTCAAATATACAAAATTATCTTGTAAATTACTTTTAACAGAAATTTTCCACCCGAATATCCTCACCATACATTTCAGAGAATGGATTATTATGGTTTTTTCAGGGTAAATTAACCTTAAAATGTATTTCTTATGCATATTTATTTCTAGTTTAAAGGTAAAACTAATATTATCTGGACATATTACACTAAGTACTTCATAAAACCCAAAATGTAATGTTACCTTTAAATTTTCCAATAGAGCTCTAAAAGTTTTGGGAGGAGATTTTACCCTAGCTTCAATTATTATCATTCAGTTATTATCAAAGATTATCATATCTTTTTCCTTGACCAATTCTGAATTAGCATGACTTTTTAAAAATTTTATTTATCTGCTTTTAGTTTTCAACATTCACTTCTATAAGGTTTTGAGCTCTAAATTTTCTGCCCCTCATCCCCCTTACTGCTCTGTCCTTAAGATGGCATGTAATCTGTTACAGGCTATACATGTACAATAATATTAAATATATTTCCACATTAGGTGTGTTGTAAAGAAGATTTAGAACCAAAGAGAAAATCCATGAGAAAGAAGAAACGAAAAAGGGCGAGAAACTGTATGCTTCAATGTGCATTCAGACTCTATAGTTCTTTCTTTGGAGGTGGATAGGATTTTCTATCATTAGTCTTTTAGGATTGTCTTGGATCTTTATATTGCTGAGAAGAGTTAAGTCTATCAAAGTAGGTCACTCCACGATGTTGCTGTTACTCTGTTTTCCTGATTCTGCTCATTTCACTCAGCATCAGTTCATGTCAGTCTTTGCAAGTTTTTCTCTGGTTTGCCTGCTCATCATTCATATGCCACAGCTTGTTCAATCATTCCCCATTTGATGGTCATCCCCTCGATTTCCAATTCTTGGCCACCACAAAAATAGCTGCTATAAATATTTTTCTATGCTTGGGTCCTTGTCTCATTTTAATGTTCTCTTTGGGATACAGACCAAGAATTGGTATTGCTGGGTCAAAGAGTATGCACATTTTTGCAGCTGTTTGGACATAGTTCCAAATTGTTACCAACAATGCATTATGGTTACAGTTTTCCCGCATCTTCACCAACATTTATCATTTTTTGTTTTACCTTGTTAGCCAATCTGATAGGTGTGATGTGGTACTTCAGAGCTGTTTTAATTTGTATTTCTCTAATCAATAGTGATTTAAGAGCATTTTCATATGACTATATATAGCTTGAATTTTGTTCTTTGAACCTATTCATGTCTTTTGATGATTTATGAATTGGGGAATGACTTGTAGTCTTATCAATTTTACCTAGTTCTCTACATATTTTAAAAATAAGGTCTTTAGGGATGGCTAGGTGGTGCAGTCAATAGAGTACTGGCCTTGGAGTCAGAAGGACCTGAGTTCAAATACGGCCTCAGACACTTAACCCAAAAACTAGCTGTGTGACCTCAGGTAAGTCACTTAACCCCAACTGCCCTCCAAAAAAAAAAAAAAGCAAAGAATAAGGTCTTTATCAGAGACAGTGGCAGCAAAAATTTTTTCCTAGCTTTCTGCTTCCCTTCTAATTTTGATCATGTTGGCTTTGTTTGTGCAAAACATTTTAATTTAATGTAATCAAAATTATCCATTTCAGCATGACTTTTTTTAGTGGAAAAAAGTGAATTTATATAGCTAGGTTATGAACACCTCTCCTGAAATATGGTGCTGCATCTTCTGTCCTATTTGTTCAACTGGGAAAGTTTATTTATTTCAAGGATTAACAGTTCTAGGGAAGGAGATAATGAAAGTTATCTCTCTCTCTGTCTCTCTTTTTTTTTTACATACCATCTTGATTTCCCATGGTACCTGCCATAAAGCAGAACTCCAAGATAACCTTGTATGGTGAGACATCTTTTTCTCAGTATTTGTGTCATAATTTTCAAAGGCCTATCTTTGGGACAGTTATTCTCAACATTGGCTTGGGAATTTTATTAGAAGAATTCTTTCTGGCTGCATGTTTTGAGGCCATCTTAAGGAAATATGCCGGGTATACCTATTGAGATGAGACCTTATGAGACTCTGAAACATAATTCTTTGAAAATAATTTGCTACACAAATTAATGATTTTTTTTTGACAAACTACATAAAATTAATGGTAGTAAATTTTGACATTTATCTGGCCATTCATGTTGCTGTCATACAATCTAGTTTATGTCATGAAAAGAAAAGGAAACATTAGATTTCATTAAACTCCTGTAGTCATCTTATGCAAAAGATATGAATCAATCCATCTCTGGTAGGTTTGGTTAAAGAAAGGAAGAATTTTATTTGCTGTTGACCTTGAATATAAAAAAAAGAAGTATTTTTAAGCAAAAGTTGAGGTGAGCCTTACTTCATTTCAATGGAAATTTTACTTTGACATAGTCTTCAATTATATAACGTGTTTTCTAAAAAGATAAACAATGATTGCATAAATTGAATCTTCATCATGTGTAGAAGAATGCTAATAAAACTGTGTGGCTTGATGCTTCTGAAGTTGACATCTGTTGTTACAGTTGACAACTTTAACTAAAATTTCCCATTATCTTGAACGAGTACCAATATATCCTAACTAAATCTTTTCTTTACATCCTTATCCAATTCATTTAAAGGGTAATGAAAGCTATAAACTTATTCAGCATTTATTAGATATTTAAAAATTCTTGGACTTAAATTTTTCAAGAGATTTATATGTTAAATTTTTTTATAGAAAGTTAAGATTGCACCAATATTTTATATTCTCTTACTTAGACGGTTGGGTATGATTGGATTCATTCCTTAAGGAAGTTTACCTTTACATTTTAAAGAAGTATTTTGCTCCCCTAATTCATTATGAGGTGAAATGTTTCCATATAGAGATGTATTTTGATTTGAGGGATTTTTACCAAAGACTAAATATTTAATGTGTTTTTTTTTAACATGTCAGTGCAGGAGAGTATGGACATATTTTCACCCCTGACCTTAATGCTTTTAGTATATAGTGTTATAAAGATTGAATAGAATCTTACAAGCTGTTCAAAATGTGTAATCTAGGTATTGTAACATAAATTTTAAATGTTACTGCTATATTAACAACTTACATACCCTGCAAAGTGTAATGCTATTCTCCTGAGACAACTTCAAAAACACATGCTTTTCTATAAATGGGATATTATTATAAGATATAGACTTGATAGATAAACTACAGGAGTTTTAATAAAAATAAAAATTGGAACAATTAATTTAAATTAAGACTTAGGTTTTTTGTTATACCATGATTTTTATAAAAATAAAAAGTATTCACCACTATCAAAATTTCTTTTAAAGTTCTTTTCTTTGTGTAGTTCGTACTTAAAACTATGCACCAGTTTCAAAGAAGGTGCTTGATTAGCCTTTCTTTGTGGCTTCTTAAAGCACTGTATTAATTGCTACAGTAATGGTAGTAACAGTAATAGCATAGCAATAATATGCTAATTACCTTTGTAGATTTATTTTGCATCCTGCTACTTTCTGAAAATATTAATTGATTGAACTAAATTTTCCCCTCCTTCTCTGAGGTTTTCTTAAGTAAACCATTACCCCATCTTCAAATAGTGCTATTTTTAAGTCCTTTGCTGATGTTTATAATGTATTTCTTTCTCATCTTATTGCCATAGTTAGTCTTGTTAGTCGTATGTCAGTGATAGTGGGGAAATTGGGCATCACTGCTTTGCCTTCATAATTAATGAGGATTCCATTGTTTCTTCATTGCAAATTATGCAAGCTTTTTAGAGATATGTGTAATACACACACACGTGTGCACATGCTTTTTTATATATGTGTATATACATATACACATGCATATAAATTATCTATACATATATGTGCTATGTTCTCAAAGGCCTTTTCTGTTTCTATTGATCCAGTTACATGGTTTTGTCATTCATATAATTGTTTAGACTAATTGCTTTCATAATGTTTAACCATCCTTGTGTCCTTGATATGAATCACAATTGATAGTAGTGCTATTTTTTCTGATAAATTTCTGGACTACCTTAAAAAAAAGTTTTATTAGAAACAACATTAAACTTAAATCCAAAGAACAATATTTGCTCTTATATGTTAATTTATCTCAACACATAAATTGTTATGATATTATTTCTTTCTTCTGTCCACATTCAGATTGTTTCTTCTTGTTTATTTTTGCTTGTGTGTCTGTAGCTAGTGTGTGCTGCTTTTGTTTTTTCTGGTTCTGATTGTTTTTGTTCTGCAATGTTTTATAAAGATTTCTTTCTGGATTTCTTTCTAGTTTTTATTATTCATCTTAATTGCATTATAGTATTGCACGGCATTAATGTACTGTGATTTATTTATCTACTATTCCCCATTGAGTGGGCTTTTTGGTTGCTTCCAGATTTTTGTAATTACACTTACCACGGTTATGAAAATTATATTTGTAAGAATGAAATTGAATCAGAGCATATGATTATTTTTATACTGTCAAATTGTTGTTTTAAAAAAAGTTTTGCAAGTTTATTTGCTAAGTTTTTATTTAAAATTAGTATTCAGTAATGAAAATGAATTATAGTTTTTCATGCTTTATTCCTCCCTTCTAGAATGAAGGAAAAACAGCATCAACAATTAGAACTATTTTTTTCTGTTTTAAAATAGTTTTAATAGAATACACTTTTTCTAAATTAATAGGAATAATTTCATAGTATAAATATTAACATATTGTCTCTCTGTAAATATTTGGTAGAATTTACTTGTAAATCTGCCTGGATCAAGATCCTTTCCCATCACCTCTTCTAATAGTTGATTTACAATTTGTTTAATGTTTTTCTACAATTGGGTTAAGATCTATATTTTTTGTTTTACTAACTTAAGAATTTATATTTTTTCATGTAATTATCCATTCCCTTTAACTTCTCGATTCTGTTTGCAAATAATTATGTTATATATGCTTATTTTCTTTGTTTTGTCTAGTATGAATTTGTATGATTAATTTTAGGGGATCATCAAGGTAGCTAATAACTTACTGATTTGCTAATTGTGTTTAAAATAATTTGTTCACTATTTCTATAATCAATTCTTTAGTCTTTTATTTCCAGTTTTGTCTAAAACCATTGAATTATGTATCTCCAAAAGTCTGATATCTATGATATATAAGGAGTTTCTACAAATATATGAGACAAACCTAAATATCAATAGATAAGGGGGCAGAGAATGGGAACTAATTACAAATCACATAAAAAAAACCCTAAAAAAATTTTAATGTGAGAACTCCAGTTTGAAAAAACTCTGAGGAAAAATTGGCAATAATAATTAAAATATTTAATATTTAATATTGGAGTGGCTGTGGGAAGATAGACACATTGACATTGGTAGAGCTTATAAACAAACTCACCACACTTGACACAATTGTATTATAATCTTAAAATAATGCAAACATTTGTACTAAAGTTATAAACACATACTGTGCATGCTCTGTTCTAAGTCACAATGATATTGCTAAAGTTAATGTAAACTTTTGAGGCTGTTGCTAGCAAATTGCCTTCTTTGGGTCCTCCTATATAAATCAAGTGAGTACTGGTCAGTAAGTTGGGAATGATAAACAGGAGTATGAATGCTGTGCATGATTTGACTCACACCCATTGAGACTTAGGAGATCCTGTAGGAGCTGGTGCTTCCATTATCAGCAACCCCCTTGTGAAGAATAAGTCAATGAACCAATATCATGTCTTCATTGCTGTCCTTCTGGCTGCCTGGATCAAGAATGAAACTGCTAGGGGTCAGAGCCCAAAAGTTCCTGTTTCTCCTCTCTTACAGTCACATAATTTGAACATTGTAAAGGTCTTCAGTGGGAACCTAGTCCAACCTATAGAAGAAAGACTCCTCAGTATAGCATGTGTGATAAATGATCATCTGGCTTCTGCTTTAAAGACTTCCAAAGGAGAGGAAACCAAGTTCATTTGGGAGGTGAAGCTGTAACTTTTGGAGAGCTCTAATTGTTGGAAAGTTTTTTGTTTCATCATTCAAAAATTGTCTTCTTTGCAACTTCTACCCTTTGCTCCTGGTTCTGCCTTCAGGCAACAAACAGATTTTTTCTAATCCCTTCTTCACTTGACAATCCTTTTAGATTCATAACAAAGCTATTATAGCTCCTTTGAGTATCCCTTTCTCCAGGGTAAATATGCCATAAACTCAAAGTTCTTTATCATGTTGATTGCTCTTCTCAGGACTCTATGTCCTTTAACCATGGATCCTAAAACTGGATACAGTCCTCTGAATGAGGTCTGACAAGTACAGATGATTATTATCTCTTTATTTTTGGAAACTATGTCCCAAGATTACTTTTTTTTTTTTAGTGTTGTTTCAGACTTGTAGTAAGCTTGAAGTCCATTAATACTCACAGATCATTTTTAAAACAAATGCTTTTTATCCATGCCTCCTACATCTTATGCTTGTGGAGTTGGGTTTTTTTTTTGTCTCCAGATATCATCGACAGAATGTCATCAATAACATCTTCTATTTCTTTCAAGCACTTAGGATATGGTTCATTTGGACAAGGGGACAATTCATCAAAGGCAGCGAAGTGTTCTCTTTCCTCTTTACTTATATTGGGTGTCAACTTGTTAGTCATTTCCATTCGATCATTTTCTGTGTAAAGCTCATTCTCCTTTGTAGAGAAAACAAACAAATTTAGGATTGAGCTCTATCTTCTCTCTGTTGTCAGTTATTATTCCTCTTCATTCTAAGCAAAGGTCCTATGTTTTCTTTGATACTCTTTTTTAAAATTACAGCATAAATGAAAATCTCCAAGTGCTTTACTTATTCTTGTCCTTAACTTCTTAGATCAGCCTCATCTCGTTTTGAGCTTGAGAAATCATGAAGATCTTTTTTATTGTATCATGCCATCTTCACATCGTCTTCTTTTATCCAACTTTTCTTCCATTTTCTCTCTACATTTATCTTCTAAAGTCTAAATACGTGTTGAGGTCCCTTTGAATCCAAATTGATCTTTCTAGACAAAGTAATCCTCCTCCCCCCACCCCCAATTGAGATTATTTCCCTCAGTTTCTTTAGAATTCCATTCTTGAACCTCTCTCAATGCTCCTGGTCTAACTTCACCTGAAACATTTTTGTCCATTGCATACCTACTCATTAAAATCTGCTTTACAAAGTCTAAGGTATATATCAGACTATGCTCAGCTTTGTTCTTTTTTTTCATAAATCCTAGAATGGAGTAGTCATTTCCTCCCAAGGTTCCCATCTTTCCTACTTCAGCAAGTATTTTCTCTCTGTTAATAAGAAATAGATTCAAAATAGAATTTCTCCTAGTTGGTTCATCTACCTTTTGAAAGACTGAATTACTACTTAAGCAAGTCAGGAAGTTATTAGGCATTGTGATTTTGTCTGAGAGAGAATGCCTCAGCAGATGCCTGGATAATTGAAATCCTCCATCAGTACAGTATCATGCCACTCTGCCATGCTTGGAATTTGTTTCCCAAGTCCTCATATATGGCATACTTCAAATGACTAAAGTACTTCTATTTCTCCCTCCCTATGCATTCACCCTATACTCTGTCATGTTTGTACCTCTGGTTTCTGGATTTCCATGTACCCACACATCCACATGTGTACATGCATACACGTACATGCATACAAATTTACATAGGAGTAACAGCCCCAAAGTAATTTCACTTAAGTGATTTTAGAAAGACCTTAGAGCTATTCCCTGGTCAGATATGATGTGTAGGATTTAAGAAACTGATAGCTGCAGAAGTAAGGGAAGAAAAGAATAAAACTAAAACAGAAATATGGTAGAAATCAAATAGAAAAATGAAACTCTCACCAATCACCTCACCCTACCAAGAGTGACTGAATAGGGGAGAATAATGACTAGACTTAATCCTCTACCCTCCCTCAAACCTTTGGAAGGATCAAGTCTTGAGTCTAAAGGATCACTTGGTTCCACCACGTGGGAGGTGACGCTAAACTTTTGCAGTTCAAAGTGGGTCTTGATATAAAGAGCACGTAATGAGGAGAAACAGTGCCAGAAACATCTGGATCATAGTAGGTATGATGACCCTTGCAGCATAGTCATCTGTCCTTATTCCCCTGTATCACTACCCAATTAGTACTCTCTGGTCTATAAGCTAGAACCTCCTCTTACCTCCTTGGGAGCCCCAGAAGAGTTGGACATACAAAATATTCACACCATTAGAGGGTTTAGAGGGATTGCCCCCTCTTCTGTGGGACTGGGCAGACAATGCTCATCTCTGTCTGGTTGCCAGAAAGCAAACTATTTCCCAACAATACTACCCCCTTACTCCTCCTTGCCCTCCCTGGGGAGGAGTTGTACAATAACCACTGAGTGCTTTACTGGCAGCAATTAGTTGAGTAGCAATTAGGAGAGACCAATTAGTTCTGGATTACATTAAGCACTGGGATACTTTGGGCCTAACTTTTGCCACTGCCTGTGCCAGTGCCTATTCTGTTGCCACTGATATGTTATTGCCTGACAGCCTCCACTCTCCTTGGCAATCTCCCTTTGGTCTCTTCCTCACACATGTGCCATTGCTGAGCCCTGTGTTTCTAACTGCTGCCCACTCTGCCAAGGTCAGCTGCTACCCACCAGTGATAAAGTAGGACAACTTCCACTGCCTGGACCTGAACTCAGCTGTTCCATATTGGAGCAGAATGTTTTGGTAGGCCTGAGTGCTATTTCACTGTCTTTGCTTGGGCCTGACTCTCTTCCCGGCCTCAGGCTTGATACAAAGAACGTGTTTACATTGGTTGTTTCTTAATGAATAGCCACAGGCATTTATACTGTCTAATCTCCCAGGGCATTGAGTGTGTGATGGTCTTTTAGAAAAAAACAACTATCATCTCTGAAGAAATAACCAAAAGTATCACCAGAATCACGAAGGCCAAGCCCGGTTCACCTTCCTCTGCACTGCCCATTTCCCACTTCATGATCTTTCTATTTCAATTTTGGCAATACTAGGCCAAGTAAAAGTAAGGTAAAAAATGGGATAGGATATTGACTTTGGGCATAATAGCAACCCTGGCTACAATCGTAACCATAGGGTATTTCCAGGATTTACCTGAAAAGCTGAAGGTTATGTTACAAAGCTGGAAACTATTTTTTTAAGCAAGGCTTCCTGTTTACTTTAAAACAGAAATAATTTTCTTTTTCATTAGTTCTCTATCAAATAATTGGAAATATGCGCTAGATTTTTTGTTTTTATGACAATGGAGAACTAATCTTAATTCACTCAAAGGGAAAATATACTACCACGTGGAATTGCTCAAACACATAAATGGTGGTTTTAGCACTTTTTTTCCCTGTGTTTTTGATTTAAATGTATTTTCATTAGAAAGAAGGAAGCTGACAATGCTGTGTACTCTTGTGGGATGACAGTCTTTTAAATTCTGTTAGGCTGTTCGTAAATTGCAGTGAATATTTCCTGCAAATGCTTTATTAGTGCTCATTGAACTAAAGTTGTGTTGAGGAGATGAAACAAGTATTTTCTCTTCCAAATGTTGGCTTTCTTGTCTTACCCATCACCTCCAGAAACTCCAAGGGATATTTTAAAGACAATTTTCTTTTTATATCTCTTCTTCATCTTCCTCAAGTAGGGGAAGTGTATTGAAACCCAGTAATCACTAAGAATTCAAGAGTTGAAAAGATATAGGCACAAGATCACATTTTTCTTCGTTCTAAATTAAGCATAGCCCATTGATCAAAGTGGACACAGCCCTTGTGGTCATACTGAATGAAATACATTCATTTCAGCTTAGAATAGTTTGAGGCAAAATAGCAAGTAGAAGTATTTTGGAGCCTTTGAATTGTAATATAAATGCACGTCAGCCTAGCAAAACTTAGTTTATCTTAGTTATCTTAGTAAGACAAATATAAAAAAGACCCATGGAAAATAGAAAATGAATAGTGCTATTTGAATATTATAAAAGAATAACTTTCAGCAGGTTTTAAAAAAATTAAGCTTACTATTTATCAAAAAGCATTATATCCTACTTCATAATACATTTCTTTTGTATCACTTAAGGCTTGAATTTGTGGACTTTGGGAATAAAAACTGGTTTATTTCATAAGTATAGGAGATATAGTGTGCGCATTGACCCACGCAGATCTCTCTCCTCTCTCTCTCTCTCTCTCTCTCTCTCTCTCTCTCTCTCTCTCTCTCTCTCTCTTTCTCTCTCTGTCTCTCTTTCTCTCTTTCTCTCTCTCTCTGTCTCTCTCTCTCTGTCTTTCTTCTTCCCTCTCTCCCTCCCTCCCTCTCTTTCTCTCTCTGTCTCTTTCTCCCTCCCTTACCTTCCTCTGTCCTTCCCTCTGTCCTCCCCCCTCTGCCTCTGTCTCTCTGTCTCTGTCTCTCTCTCTCTCTTCCTCCTTCCCTCCCTCTCTCTCTAGTGTTGTCTCTTAAAGACATGCAAATGAATGAAGACATCATTTATCCTGTAAGAAGTTACTTTATCCTGCCTTGGTTATAAGATCTAATTTAAATCATTATCCTGAGGTCAGGACAATGATTTTTTGAAAGAGTGACTAAGTAAAATCACAACTGCTTTGTATATTTCACATTATCTAACAACACCTTTGGTTCTGTTGCTGTGATCCTTTATGCACATTAATGTTCTACTTTATTGTGTAGTGGTACAATTGGATTATGACAGCTAATGTGAAATCACTGCAGTTCATCTTGTCAGTGACTACTTAGAATTCTCAAACCTAAAGGTTATTTCCATATTATAGAGCCACATCCAACCAATATGGTGAAAAGGAAAATTATTAGGCAGATTTTATTGAAAACAACTTTGTCAAGAGAGGTTGGTATTTAGCAGATACTTCCCTCTTAATTTGGTCACACAGGCTGTCCTCCAAGCCTGACATACTCCCTCCTTTTGCCTTTTAGAATCTGTAGTTTCCTTCAAAGCCCAGCTCTGTTACTACCTGCTACACGGAGACTTTCCTAACCTCCTCTCCAACCCCAGCCCTCAGCAATGCTACTGCCTCTCTGCCTGCAAATTAAATCCTATTTATTTTGCATATACTTTATATGTGCATATGTTGTCTCCCTTGATAAACTGTAAACTTCTTGGAAGTAGAGACTATTTAAGTTTTGTCTTTGTATACCTAGCACCTAGAAAAATGCTTAGGGAACAGTAGGTATCACAGTAGGGACCACAGAGACTAGAGTACTACACTTATTCCCCTCTCTATCAAGTCCCTCTTTTGCTCAGGAGTCAGTTATACAGTCTAAACAAGGTTTAGCCCTTGGGGAAACCTGGCTTCAAATGAGAACATGATTAAGCTCACTTTTATTCATACTTTTGCCTCATTAAAACTCTACCCTGCCAGTCTGAAGACATTTTTCCTTACAGTTTAAGTTTAGGTTCTTGTCTTACAATTCCCCCAACAGGGAGAGAGTACTCATTGTTCAATATGAATTAGCTATAAGTCACATATAATTTCCTATCCACAAAAGAAAAATTAAAAAAAAAGACTTTAACATACCTATTGATAGCAGCAATGCTAAACACTTATATTTGTCTGGGAGATTACTACTTAAAACCAGCTAAACAAAACTCATTTTTGGTGTGTTATTTTTGCTGGTTATTTTGCATTTTATGCTAGCAGTACACTATCTGAACTCTGCTTATATGTGAGTGTATTCAATCTCAGTATATTTCTTCTGGTAAAAAGGGCCAGCTGGGTCAATCCTCTTGGTGGTTATTTTTCCTAAGTGTACTATAAAGCACCATGGTTTCAGGGAACTCCTCTTCAGGCAGAATAGCTGTTCTGAAGAAAAGGAATCAGGATTTCCAGAACCTTTAGACTTCTTAAATACACAGGATCTTCTCCAAGCTTGGAACTTACATTTCAATATAGACAGATGCAAAATTGCTTAGTTGAGTCTCCTTGCATAAAATGCCACATGGCAAGGTTGTTGAGTTTGTGGCTGGGAACTGACTATCCCTTTTCACCCCAGAGCAATATAGAAGTTAGATGATACTACCTGGAAAGTCAAAGGTAGATCCATCCGATTAGAAGCTCATATGCTTTAAAATTACCAGCACCCCACTTCTCATTCTTGCTATAAAAGAATGAAGAACCCAGACAGCACTCCTAATTTTTTGCATCATACTATACCATACTCATACCAGCACTAAAGAACTACATCCTTTCAGTCCTGGACCACTATATAACAAAAACAGTAAGGAAATTTATTATCTCCAAAGGCCTAAACACTCAGTCGTCACCATGTTTTTGGAGGCTTCAGCAGTTTTCAGGGGAGCTCTGGGCATGTGTTCCCTGGAATGATCACTACAGGCCAATTTAACTTATGTTGTAAATGCTCAGAGTATGGTTGTTGAATAATTGGTTCCATTTTAAATAATTCAAGTATATAGGAAACATGTATAAATTTATACATATACACTTCTTATTTTGAAATGATTTAATTATAGTGGAGTTAGTAAGACATAGTTAAAATAGCATAGCTGTCAGAAGACCTTAGTTCTGGTCATGGCTATGTGACTGAGAAATTTGCTGAAACTTAATTCATTTGACTCATCTTTAGAATTCATTATGTTAGGCTGTATTATTTCTAAGGTCCTTTGAAGGGGTAAAATATTATGAATGTGTAGTTAATGTAGTAGAAGAGTTTTAATGAAAAAGGTTTAATTGCTTTTAGGCATTAGTATATTAAAAATTTTAATTCTCAACAGAAATATGGCATAATGGAAAAAACACTGAACTTGGAGTCATATGTCCTGAGTTTAAATCTTGGCTCCGTCACTTACAAACTAGGTGACATTGGGCAAATCACTTAACCTCTCAGCCTCAGCCTCTGAAAATTGAGGAGGCTGGACTAGATGATCAGGGGTTACTTTCATATGTGTTTGAATGATATTAAATTCCTTTTACTCTCCAACAAAAATCCCTAAATATGATCAGTATAATTATATTATTCTTACAGCAAGAGTGATTTTTTTTGTTTGCATTGCTAAAAGCTTTGTCATTTTAAAATGAAAGTATGAATTAAACATGTTCAATTATAATGCTTTTTTAAAAAAAAATCTGGTATTTTAGGCACACAGTTTTTCTAGGGCAGTTTCAATCTGTATCCTCTTCCATGGTTTCAATTCCTGATCCCAAGTGGTTCTAACATATAATTCAGTTCTCTCCAACAAGAATGTCACAGAATTGTTCTGGTACATTGTTGTGGACACTCTTAAAGATAAGATACAGCAAACGTGTTGCTTCCCCTCCTTGTCCAGTAGAATATAAGCAGACATGGACTGTTTGGTTATTGTCTTACACACTTAATAAATGTTTGCTGAATTGAACTGAAGTTAAAGAAGAAGTAATTATTTGAGTTCTGAAAAGTGGGGAAAGCTATTACCCTAGTTAGAGTATCAAGAAAATCTTTATATGAGTTATGCAGTTAAGATGGACTTCAAATGATACAGATTTAAACATGTAGAACATTCCAGCTGTGGAAACTGGGATAAACAGAAGTAGAAAAGTATTAGGGTTTATATAAAGTATATATGTATGCACACGCACATACACGCGAAATTAGTGAAGAGGAGTGAATGGGAGATAGTTGGAAATAATAGGGTGAGAAAGTTTGTGGAGAATCTTCTGGGGCAAGTTTATTTGGTAAATAATGAGAATACACTGAATGGTTTTAAGCAGATGAATAACATGCATCTTTCTCTACCTGAAGAAGATTGACATAGCTTGGTACAATGTATATGTATAAAAATATTTATAGCAGCTCTTTTTGTGGTGCCAAAGAATTAGAAATCAAGAGGATGCCCATCAATTGGGGGAATGACTAAACAAGTTGCAGTATATGAATGCAATGGAATAGTATTGTGCTACAAGAAATGAGGAGCAGACGGACTTCATACTAACCTGGAGCGACATAAACTGATGCTGAGTGAGGAGAGCAGAACCAGGAGAACTTTGTACACAATTAAAGATACATTGTATCTGTGATGACTGACTGATAGATTGGGCTCCTCTCAGCAATGCAAGGTTGTAAGACAACTCTAAAAGATTCATGATGGAAAGAGGTATCCATATCCAGAGAAAGGACTACAGAGTCTGAATGTGGATTGAAGAAAACTAGTTGCTCTCTCTTTTTTGTTTTGTTTTGGTTTCATTCCTTCTTTCTCATTCATTCCATTGGTTATAATTCTTCTTTACAACTTGACTAATGTTTAATGTCAAGGTATTTGTAGAACCTGTATTGGATCTCATGCAGCCATCGAGGGGGGAGTACAGGGAGGGGGAAAAAATTTGGAACTTGAGGGATTGTGAAACTGAATGTTGTAAACTAAAAATAAATAAATTTTTCAAAAAGGCTTTATGCCTGTCACGAAGACAGATTATACTTCCTGGTAGTTCTTTGGGGCAGTTCCCCAGTGGAGAATATCAAAGATGTGAAACAAAGACATATGTCTGGAACATTTATATGTCGAGGGGTAGCTTAATGGTTATTTTTATCAAGAACAATAGGTAATTCACTGAAGAAGCCAAATGAATTACTGTGGATTAGATCAGTTGTTTCTCTTATCATGTATTTAATTTTATTTTATAAGAAAAATTTTAAATACAGATTCAGTGTGTTTTGTTGAAGGAATGAACAATGAAAGAATGGTTTTAGATTTAGTACATTGTAGTTATAGAAGAAGAGAAATAGAATAAGGACAAAATGAAAAATGTAAGAATTTTTCTTTCCGTTTTGTGTTTTCAGGATCGCGTCTTCGCCAGGAAGATTTTCCTCCTAGGATTGTTGAACATCCTTCAGACGTTATTGTCTCTAAAGGAGAGCCAACAACTTTGAACTGCAAAGCTGAGGGCAGGCCGACTCCTACCATAGAGTGGTATAAAGATGGTGAGAGGGTGGAAACTGATAAAGATGACCCCCGGTCCCATCGCATGCTGCTGCCGAGTGGATCTTTATTTTTCTTGCGCATTGTGCATGGACGTAGAAGCAAGCCTGATGAAGGAAACTATGTCTGTGTGGCAAGGAACTATCTTGGTGAGGCAATGAGTCGCAATGCATCTCTGGAAGTGGCATGTAAGTAAGAGCAATTGAAGTGTATAAACACATATGTATTTATTTCTTCAGTAAACTTTTATTCAGCTATTTAAAAAAGAACCAGTACATTGTGACTTAAATTTTTAATTGCTGTTACCTTTTTCACAAAAATTTTTTCAGTATAATGAAAAAAAATCACTAGGGCTATAAAAACATTTATGTATGTTAAAACAATGAGCAAGTTGTGGTAACAAAATATAATTTATTCTTATGGAAAAATATGGTTGAGGATATGAAGTTGGGTGTGTGAAAATGCAAAGCTTTTCACAGTGCTCAAAAATACTGTTCTTTTAACTGTATACTGAAGAGGTGAGGTGGCACTTTTTTCTCTAGGACTTATCTAAATAAAGATTTTGCTCTCTGGACTAGAGTCTCCTTTTCAACCAGGTTGAAAATAAAGATTGCTCTTGCACAAGAGTCTCCCAAATTACACTTGAATATGTGGTTTAGATAAATCTTTTAACTTGGGATATACTCCATCTCAGGTAGATTGCAGCCTCTACCTGCATTCTTATTCTTTGAGATTTTAATCGATTTCTTTTTAAAAATACTCCATAAATAATTTTTGTAATGACATTGAGGCTTACCTCTGGTTCTTTTAATATTTCAGTGATATCTGTATAGTGAACGGGGTGTCTAGCTATTATCCTTGCTTTACTATATGATCTGCCTAAATATTTTTCTGGTAAATCATCTTTCATGCTTTATTTCTTATTTCTTCTTCTTCTTTTTTTTTTTTTTTTGCTTTTTGGAGGGCATTTGGGGTTAAGTGACTTGCCCAAGGTCACACGGCTAGTTTTTTTTTGTGTTAAGTGTCTGAGGCCGGATTTGAACTCAGGTACTCCTGACTCCAGGGCCGGTTCTCTATTCACTGCGCCACCTAGCCGCCCCATGCTTTATTTCTTATACATAAGTGATTTTGGTAATATCATATCTATCTATCTATCTATCTAAATGTATATGTATGTCTATATCCACTGTGAATGTACCTCTTCATTGTGCATGGCCCACCTATAATTTTTATTTTTCTGAGTTCATGATGTTCACTGATTTACAGTCAACACTGTATTATAGGGAGAATATTAATATTAAGAAGATCATTTTGGCAGCAGTGAACTTTTTAGAATCAAAAATATTTTGAGGTTTTGAATTATTATCTTAGTTTTTCTTTTAATAGTCAGTTTTTTTGTTATTTAATGTTAAAAATTTTGGAGGTGGGAAGGCAGGGCAATTGGGGTTAAGTGACTTACCCAAGGTCACACAGGTAGTAAGAGTTAATTGTCTGAGAGCAGATTTGAACTCAGCTCCTCCTGACTCCAGGGCTGGTACACTATTCATTGTGCCACCTAGCCGCCCCAGTTTTAATTTTTTTTGCTGCTTTTTTGATACAATCCAACGTACACCAAGATAAACACCTTTGCCATATACTTTTTTAAACAGTTAAGCAATCTTGTTTAACTTGTCTAATAGAATAACTACATTCCACTTTTCAGTTTTTCTCATTTTCTTCACAAATAAAAATATAATTTTATTACACTGAAACACCTATTATTATGTTACCATAGAGGGCATTTATAAGATTATTCAGTCTTCTGATTTGAATTTATATTTCGCTGATGCTGGTACTAGGTCTTTGATTAAATGTGTTATACTATTGAAATAATAATACTAGAGTTTGTTTTTCATGCTTTAAGGAGATATTATAAAACATGAGACTATATTAAGTATTTTAGGGAAGTATTACAGAGCTTGTACTACTTGCATTGGTAGAAAACTTTTCCTCTTTGGTGAGTTCCTTTTACTAGTGAAATCAAAGACTTGGTTCTTTCCCTTTCTTTGTTATAGAACTAAAAATAAGTTTTTTGGTAGTCAAACAAGTACCTGATGTTAGATTGTTTTATTGTTTTGTGTTTGTTAAATTTAACCATAGGTGTTAATTCCTTTGGAGATTAAATAATATTTGAGAATTATTTAAATTAAAATATTTTTGTCATCCATTCCTGTGCAATTAAAATACAAATTCTTATTGGAATTAATTTTACTTTAAACAAAATTCTTTTATAGTGGTTAGTATAATTAAACATTATAGATGGAAGCTAGTTATTCATCTGTTTAATGCTCTTCAATGTATCCTCATTATTTACCAGATAAATTTGCCATAGAAGATCCTCCACAAACTCTTCACCATATTATTTCCACTTCCATCTCCCACTCATTCTAATCCTAATACTTTTCTACCTCTGTTTTTACATGTTTAAATCTCTGTTATCATTTAAAGTCCAGCTTAGCTATAACCCACATAAAGATTTCATTGATCCTCCAATTGGGGTAGTAGCTTTCTTCACTTTTCAGAATTCAAACGTTTATTTCTTCTGCACCTCCTTTATATGCTTTGTCATTATATGCTCATCATGTTTTATTTTGTATAAGATTTTTAGTCCTAGATATGATGATACATGAGGTTGTTAGGTTTTAGTCCTAATTTTTCATTCAATGAATGCGTATTAATTGATTTTGCTCCAATTTGCTACATTACCTAATAGCTTAAGTCTCTGTCTCAGTTTCCCCATCTATAATTTTTAATTATACTGTCATATAAGAATAAAATAAAATGAATTCCAATCTAAACTTGTATTTTAATTGCATAGGAATGTATTTATACTATTCAGAACATTGTTTATCTATTATCTTGTCATCTATTCTAAATTCCTGTTTCTTCTGATATCAAACTAACCTTCAAAATAGTAAGTATAGCAAAAGCTTATATATTTTAAAATTTTTATATATTTTATTTTCCCCCAATTTTATGTTGAAACATTTTAAATTTGTTTTTCTTAAAATTTTAAGTTCCAAATTTTATTCTTCCCTTTCTCCCCTCCCCCTTCCTGAGATTATAAGTGATCACATATAAGTTATATGTATAAATATACATATACACACACACACAATCATGTAAAATATTTCATATTAGTCATTTTGGAAAAGAAGCCTGAAATAAAAGAAAAAGAATGAAAGAAAATGAAAAATAGCATGCTTCCACCTGTATTCAAATAATAGTAGTTCTTTCTCTGGAGACAGATAGTATGCTTCATCCTTAGTGCTTTGGGATTGTTTGATATCATTGTATTGTTGAGAATAACTTAGTCATTCAGAGTTCTTCATTGTACAGTATTGGTGTTACTGTGTACAACACTCTCCTCATTCTGTTCACTTCACTTTGCATCAGTTCATGGTAAGTCTTTCCAGGTTTTTTCTGAAATCATCCTGAAAAAGCTTATATTCTTAAGAGTATACATTTCTTGGAAAATGATGTTTTTCATATACTTATGAGTATATATTTTAAAGACATATAATTTTTGCCCATTTTTTAAGAGAACTACCTAAGGCATTGGAGGTCTTCCTCTAGGTCTTTAAACAGCTTGTGCGCATCATTTAGTTATTTGTACTATTCATTATCTATCTATCCCTTGGTCTTCCTACCTGATGAGCCCACCTTCTTTTCTAATTATAATCTCCTACAAGATTTCATTTAATCTGTTTCTCACAGTCAAATCATCATTGGTAGTAATTTGCAGCTTGTTTAAATTTATCATTTCCCTTTGAGTTTCCTGTGTTTGGGTAGATCCTCTATGATATTTTTAGAGAATTTAGACAAGAATAGAAAATTATACAAAAGTGGGGATGGATTATGACTTGTACTCATGGAGTTGTTACCTACATCAATGAAATTATACATCTATTGATGTATATTTAATGATATGGAAAATGTTAAAAATAGAGGATAGTTTAGGATAGCCCTATATCAAGAGGATCAGAGCCTAAGACAATTATCTAACTTTCATCTGTTCTTTGATTTCTAGCAAGTACCAAATCTTCAGCTGCCTCCAAGAAATATGCATGATAGTAATTTCAAACCCAAGTGATCCCAGACAAAGCTTATTATCTTTACACCTAAACCCACCTCTCCTCCTAACTTCCCTCCTTTGGTCAAGGGTACCAACATTCAGAAAGTCATTTCCATTCAAAACTTCTGAATCATTCCTGACTATTCACTCTTAATACATCTCTCACATCCATCCTCTTCTTTCTCTTCATATCATAATCACCCCAGTACATGCCCTCATTGCCTCATCCCATTCTATTGCAGTAGTATCTTGATTGTTCTATATTAAATCTCTTCTTTCTCTAATTAATTGTGCCGAATTGATATTTCTAAAGTGCGCAATGTAAAGTTTCTTACTGTCTTTCTTCCTTGATCAAGAAGCTTCAGCAGCCTCTGATTGCCTTAAGGATAAAATAGACACTTCTTCAGTTGACGTTTAAAGTCCTTCACAGTTTGGTTCCAACCTTGGTACAGACTGTCTCCCAAATGCCTGAAATACTGTCGTTGTTCCTTACCACGTCTATTAACTGAACCTCAGTTGTTAATGATTACCTTCCCTCCCCTGCAAAAATATACATTTATTTTGTATATACTTTGTGTTTACTTATATGTGGACATGTTGTATAATATTTCCTCAGTAGAATGTAATGCACTTGGAGAGGACTCTTGGACTCACTCTCATTTTAGTTTTGCGTCACATTCTTATATACATTGGTTATCTGATGGTGAAATAGCAATATTGTATAGGAACAAATCATAGAATATTACAGCCTTTGAAGGACTGAAGTTTAAAGTCATGTGGTTTAGCATGGGCGGCCTACAGGACATTACAAATGAGGAATTAATTATACAGGAGAATTGTTATAAAGCAGAGGTATCATAATATATGACTCTGTAAGGGTGAGTACTGCCTGAATCGGATTAAAATATAACTGAAAAATATTTAACAAAAAAGTACAGCAAGCCATAGATAAAGTTAATATGTG
Organism: Pseudocheirus occidentalis; assembly: GCA_028646575.1. NCBI lineage: Eukaryota > Metazoa > Chordata > Mammalia > Diprotodontia > Pseudocheiridae > Pseudocheirus > Pseudocheirus occidentalis. The sequence goes on along the minus strand of CM053600.1, from coordinate 64,621,602 downwards.
GTTTTCTATTTCCCAAACATTTTACACTTAATTATCTCATTTAATCCTTCCAACAATTTTTTGAGGTGGTTCTATTATGCCTCATTCTAAGGGATAATCATATTGAGGAGATAAATGAGAGAATATAATTGACAAGATCTTTCATTCCACCAGTTGCTTCCTTTTGGTTTTAGAGTGTTTCATAATGTTTATTTCTGCTATGGTAAGGACAGTTTTCTAGATAAAAATCCATTTCTTTAGGTCAGTGTTTTACCAGGGCAAACAATACTCCTCGCCCCCTTTAGTAAACAATTTATGTTTATGAAGTCTGCATATTCAGTGGAGAAAAAGTACTTGGGACCAAATCTTATAATTTGAAATTATTGCTTTCTGTTGAGGCTGATCCATTAGCCAAAAATTTATTTCAGCATCTAACTTTTCTCAGTCATCGTCGAAGCCAAAACAACTTTTAAACATTTAGCAAATAGAACCACCATTTTTGATAAATAGTATCTGACATTGCTGAACTCTCTAGATGCTTTTCCAATGGGAATATCAAAAGAAAGAGTTGCACTCACTAATATGGATAGGATTTCAGTTTCTAGCACCAGGGTGTCACATGTAAGGAACAGAAAGCGTATGGGGGATCCTCACACAGGCTGAGGCTGACTCTGATCTAGGCTGAATCAGTGGCAGCCCCCAGAGATAGCAGCCATAGCCCCAGGTGTTAAATATGTGACAGCAGCTTGATCTATCGACCACTCTAAGAGGGGGCTATGGCCTAAATGAAAATTCATGAAAAATTGATGAAGTCCCCAGATTATTTTTTTTCCCTTTTCCTTTTCTCAGCACTGTGCCAGTGCACTGAGGAGAGATTAAATGAGGTGTTGAACGCTTTAGTGGCAAGAAGGTTGTGGTTCAGAGGTCAAGGGGGCATGCAGAAATGGATCTTTTTTTTTTTTCCTACTTTTCTTACTTCTAAAGCAAAACACAAGGGCTTTTCAGATTAGCTGGGATTTGCCATGGCTTTGATATCAAAATAAAAAGCATAAATGTTAAAAGTAGATTTTTGGTGCTACTACAAAAGAGTGAACAGCTTCTGATTCATAATTCAATTGGAGTACTAAGAATAGATTGAATTCCATGACTGCGGGGTGATTTTTTTCACCTCCATATTTCAGGGCTCATGGTTGAACTAAAGTCACTTATACAAAGAAAGGGTCTTGCATTATTTATAGGTCACAGATTGCTGGAACAGCAAAGCTTTGGAACACTCCACAAACATAATGATCCTGTTTACTTTAAATCCCAAACTAAATTGATGTTTTATCTTTACCAGTAAAAGAGGTTACAGTAGAAGACTGAATTTAGTAGCGGAGGTCACAGGTGCTATTTAAATTGAGCTAAGGGTAAAATATTTCATCCAAACTCTTAAGTTAACAATCAGTTTGCTTTTTCTGTAAATTTGAAATGCATAAATTGTCCTAAGTAATTATCAATAATAATGAATTAACACTATTCTCCAAAGCACCTCCTTCCCCACTGTGCCTTTTTGTTTTTTCTGATGTGTGTCCCTTTCTAAGACCACAGGGGAATTTTAGAGCTTATTCCCCCTTCCTTCTGCTTCTGAAGGAAATACATAGCCCCTTTAAAGATTTTATTTTTCTGAGGGATTTTTAATGTAGTAATTGAGAATGGGTGGAGTGTCTCATTATGGATCAGGGTTCAGAATCAAGATGACCTGTATCTAGGTTTAAAACTTGGATTTGCTATATATCAGGGATATGACTTTGGGGGCAGATCACTTAACTCCTTTTGCCTTATCAGACTCGATTGTAAGATTTGTAACTTTCTGTGTTACAGTGGAGTTTCTGATCTGAATCAGGACAAAATCATATGTCTGGATCAAAATTGATAGAGAAATAGACAGAGGGGGAAATCATTTGTAGGTTAATAAAAGATTGTTAATGACTGTTCCTCATATTTTCACTCTGCCTGAGCCATATTCCTTTTTTAAAAAAAATGTAGATGCTTTAAAATCGTAGTTTCCAAACATATGACATATTGCATTTATTTTTTAAAGTTATATAACTGCACTTTTCACGAGTCTATGTAAATAATTTTCTCAGCTCATATTTTATTCAAATGACATAACTTATCACAATTTTATAGCAAAACAAATAAGTCTTAAATGAATAAAACAAGACAAATATAGATTTACTTATGAAGTAATTGATAATTTTCATATAAAATATAAGATAATATCTATAATAACAATTATAGGATCATAGATTTTGAGCTGTAAGGGACCTCAGAGAACATCTAAGTCAATTCCTTTTTATTAATGAGGAAATTGAGGGCCAGCATGGTGAAATGTCTTTTCTAAGGTCACAGGTAACTTCAGAAAGCAGTTTTGAAGACTGATCTTTTGACTTCTAGACACTAATCTTTCAACTAGAACATCCTGTTTTCTCTCAATGTTATATTGCTAGGATTAAGGAATGATATCCTCCACTTCACACACCTGTTCCTAGGTGGGGTGATCACACTGTCCTTTACTAATTTATTTTCCTTATTGATTTTATCCTAGGTCTAAGGTAACCAAGAGGGCATGTTGTGATTTTTTCACATTAATTGCTAACATTGTAATATCTTTTCTCATTAAACAATTACTTCTGAACTGCTACATTAGGTTATTAAATATCTTTTATTTCATGAATTAGAGAAACTTTTTCCCCATAAGCTTTGGCTCATCATTGTCTTTGTAATGAACCCTTTAATTTCCTAGGCTTACATAAATATCAAGGTATCTGGTTATGCAATTTATTGACAGTGATAAACAATTAAAGACAAAATTGTTGTTTGCAATTTTGATAGACTAAAGCAAAAATCAACTTGAACCTTTACTCTAACTGTTGACTTTCTAAATTCTGAAAACAAGAGTCCCATTATTCAGTTTTCTCAAGATACCAATTAAAGTATCTTCCAAAGAATTTTCTTCCTGTTTCTTCACAAGATAGGTGTTAATCCTCTGTTTTTTCAGGAATTAAATTCTCTGTCCTTTCTTCAGCCATAACAGTTAACAGTCCCTCTAGAATGAGAATTAAATGCTTCATTTCCTCACTGAATTCAAAAGAATTAACAATTAAACTGTGTATTCATGATTCTATTGCCGTTTGAAGATATAG
>CM053600.1:64584001-64612378 GCA_028646575.1 Pseudocheirus occidentalis | reverse complement strand
TCTTTCTTTCTTTCTTTCTTTCTTTCTTTCTTTCTTTCTTTCTTTCTTCCTTTCTTCCTTTCTTTCTTCCTTTCTTTCTTTCTGCTTCACTCTCTTTAGAGACACCTGTGTGGTGTAATGAATAGAGTTATGGCCCTGGAGTTAGGAAGACTTGTGTTCAAATGTGACCTCAGATGCTTACTAGCTTTGGGTGACCTTCAGAAAGTCGCTTAACCTCTTTTTGCCACAATTTCATCAAGGTTATTGTAAGAATTAAATGAGATAATATCTTCGTTCTATGCTCCCTCTGTTTAAAATAGTCTGCATATCCTTCTTACAGGTAAGATATTTGAACATCATCAGTCAACATGTATTTAGATTAAAGCATACTACTAGTTTAATGTCCAGCAAAAACTCACTTATTCCCATTTCTGTATTTATTCTCATATCTTCCTCCTTTTCTGAGTTATTTTACAAGTATAAATCATGATATCATATAACATTATGTATTATATTAAACTCAAGCAGCAGTCAGAAAAGTTTTAATTTTGCTTAAGTAAATTTCCTTTTACTTGGAAGAAACAAGATTGTTTGGTTGCTTCTGCTAAACCTTCACAGTTATACTGCTAATGATGACAGAGATCCACTATGTTTTTTTCTTTTTATTAACTTTTGATTTCAATAAGTGGCAGATTCTTTCAATTTCTATTTTGCCTTCCAGTTCTGAAATATCTGCTCAGTTTTCCTTTATAATTTTTCGAAATATGATTTCTAGGCATTTGTTTTGTTGTTTGTTTATGGCTTTCAGGTAGATAAAAATTATTAAATTATTTTCCCTTGATTTACATTGGTTTTTTTCCCCATCCTATATTTAATATTTTGTTCGGTTTTTATCCAGGATTAAAAAAAAAACTTTGTTAAATTGTAAATTTGTAAACTTCGCCTTATTTAATTTTGTCTCATGGGGTCAACTTCTTTTTGGTCAATTCTATTTTTTGAGTGTCTATATTCTTTTGTAAGTTTTTATATCTCTTTGGTAAGGTTTTGTATCTCTTTTACCAAGGCCTTAATTTTCCTTTCACAGCTTTTTTTAGATAGCTCTGATTTCTTTTTTTCTTTTCTTTTTCTTAAAGCTATAACTTTATTTTATTTTATTTTTGCTTTTTGGAGGGCAATTGGGGTTAAGTGACTTGCCCAAGGTCACACGACAAGTTTTTGTGTGTGTGTGTTAAGCATCTGAGGCCAGATTTGAACTCAGGTCCTCCTGACTACAGGGCCAGTGCTCTATTCACCTAGCCACCCCAGCTCTGATTTCTTTTTCCATTTTTCCTTTACTTATGTTATTTTAAAAAATCATTAAAAAAATTCTTCATCTCTTATTTTAACTGTTTTGAGACTTCTTGTTGGGCTTACATCCAGTCTGCATTTTTCTTTGAAGCTTTGCTTATAAATGTTTTCAAATACTTTGCTTCTGTTTCTGTATCTTGAGCTTCCTTGTCACTATAGTAGCTCTTTATGGTTGGTTCTTTTTTATTTTTTGCTCGTTTTTCCATGCTTTTTGACTTCAGATTTTATTAAATTTATTTTGTTAACCTATTATTAATTATTTATTAAATTAATGTATTATTTATTTTTTTAAAGTTCTGCTCATGTCTAGGGTGAATATCTGAACTGGGCTTCTGTTGCTTTCAGAGTTCAGTTTGGTGACCTGCAAGTTTTCTTTGCTTCTAAAGTGGTGTCCTTCTGGGAGAGTGTATTCACTGCCTTCCTGGTCTGAATTCTGCAAGTTGCTGACCCAGCTTTGGTTCTGCTGGCCTGTGTATAGTTGTTTCCATAGACAGTTGTTGGACTCAAGCATGATTAGCCTTACAGGAGGTTCAACAGGTGATTGATCCACTTGCTCCCCTCTGGTCTTAATCTCATGGTTTTTCTGTCTAAGGCTAAAATGTTATACTGATGCCACTTGCTTCTGTGCACAGAGCCACAGAGTTATGTTTTTGTTTTTGTTTTGTGTTTAGTACTTGGCTAGGGCTCCATTCTTCGTCTTTGGACTTCTTTCCATCCTGGATCTGTGATCTGGAAGTGGGTAATACGTTACAGAGCTGCCACAAAGCATAACAAGTTCAGGGATCCCTGGGATCTCTTTCTGCTCCTGTGTTTCCTGCCCTGGGGCTCTTTTTCTGTCCCTGGGCTCTGGAATGTTCCTGGCTCCTGTCCTGCAACCAACACTGCCACTGCAGTACACTTGGCTAAGCCCCACCCCAGTTTCCACAGACCTTTCTGTCTGTGGTCTGTTCCTAAGCTGCTTTGGGTTGTTTCTTAGCCTTTCTCATCAGACTTTGGTCTGATGCATTTTCTAGGTTGTTGTGGAAGAGATGTATTTGTAGGGTAGGCAAAAAATGTTTGCTTTTGCTCAGCTATCTTGATTCCATTTCATCTTTAACTTATAGCTTTAGAGATTAATCAGGGGCTCTCAGAGGTTAAGTGATTTGCCTGTGGTTACAGAGCAAGTATTTATCTAAAATGTAGGTCTTTTACTCTGATCTTCTGCTCCTCTATTATTGTCACTGTGACTCTCACTGTGTTCAATAGTAGGAACCTGCATGAGTGGAGAAAGGAAAAAAAAAAGAACCAAATAATAAAAATGCATATTAAATCTTTAAAATTGGACATGGAACAGGACAGCTAAATTACATTTTGAATTTTCATAGATTTAGTATACATGGAAGCCATCTTTATCTAAACTTTATATCTTCCCTTTCCTAACCCCTACAAATAGGCCCTTAATAAAATGTTTTTGTATTTCATTGAATTAATACATAAATTTTGAAGAAGGAAAAATAATTACTGACTATAGTCACAGTTGGATTCATATAAGAAATGGATTTAATTAAGATCTTATAGATGATATAGTTTGGTCAACTTATTTTACTAAAAAGCTGAAAAAAAACTAAACAGAAAAAGTGAATAGCCCAAGGTTGTTAAAAGTTTCTCTCATTATTTGGAAATGCTTGCTTTATCCCATAAGTTAAAAATTAGATAAATAAAAATTTAAAAATGTGTCTGCCATATCTCTAAAACTATTATGTACATATGTGCACTTGGGTATGGTTTGTTGTTTTGTTGGGGTTTTTTTGAAACTTGGAACCTATGTATCAAGTGAATGTAAAAGGTCTTTCAAGATGTTTTCATTATACCAAGATAAATGTTTCTAAATATAACTGGTTAGGTCTTTAAAAAGAAGTAGTTGTTTAGTTGCTTTTGTTTTTATCTGACTCTTTCTGGTCCCATTTGAGGTTTTCTTGGCAAGGATATTGGAGTGATTTGAGGAAACTGAGGCAAACAGGGTTAAGTACTTGCCCATGGTCACACAGCTACTAAATGTTTGAGGTCAGATTTGAACTCTGGAAGATGAATCTTCTTTACTCCAGGCCCAGCACTCTATTCGTTGTGCTGTTTTACCAAATGCATAATAGAAATCATCATAGAGGTTTTGCAAAAAAGATTTCCACTGCTTAAAAGAACATTTGGTATTTTATGTTTTTATTTTACAGATTATGAATGAAAACTTGCCCATCAAGTAATTAGAAAATAGAAATATAAAAAAACCAGAATTGTTAAAACTTGTTTTAGAGTACTCACAATTCTGGATGTGTGAGTTTTTATGGAATTATTTAGGTGCTAAGTTATTGAGACGTTTTTCTGGAAAAATAACTAGACAAATGTAGTTTTTCTAATAAATAGCATGCTCACAAATTTTTAAATTTATTCATCTTTCCTCTACTTCTTCATCTCCCCACTCACCCCAGCCACTTGCCTGAAATTGCCCTTCACCATCACCAATGATATATACATTTCTAAAACTAATTGCTTTTTCTGAACTTTTATCTTAATCTTTGTTGGTATATATCTCTCTTCTCTAACTATAGTTATTCACCCAGGCTCCATTCCTGATTCCTCTTTCTCTCTGCATCCTCTTTATTGGTGATCTCATCAGATACTTTGGGTTCCATTGGCATCTGTATGCCAATTCTCTATATTCACAAATTTATGTGTGTATAACTTTAGTCACTTTCATAAATTTCATCACTTACTGCTTGCAGGTCATCTCACATTGCACATCACCAAATGCCTGCTTGTCATCTTTCCTTGGATGTTCCATTGGTTTCTCAAACTCTACAAGTCCAAAAGAGAATTCATTAATCTTCCTCCCTCCCCTCCATACTTCCCTGTTTCTGTTGAGGGCATCATTAACTACTCTCACCTAGGTCTGAAACTTTTCTGTTCCCACTCTACCTTTTCCCTTTCCTATTTGAAATTGTGTTCGTTCTATATCCACAACTTCTCACACATTTCTACCTTTTGCTCAAATCACATGACTTGCACCCTGGTTCAGATTCTCTACATCTCTCAATTGTAGCATTAATTTTTTTTATTGTTTTCCCTACTCTGAATCTCCTCTCAAAAATATTTTCTATGGACAATTTTCAAAATAATTTTCCTAAGAAAGGAGCATTTCATATCCCTCGCATGCCCAAGAATATATTGACTCAATTATCTTTGGGATAACATACAATCTCCTTAGCTTATTAGCATTTCAGATCTTTCACAGTTGTGCTCTATTCTACCTTTCCAGACTTTTTTTCATATTTCTCTTTCAAATAAATTGTGTTTCAGACAAACTAACTTATTTTTTCCTTGAATTTATCATATCTGACTTTTTGCCTTTGCATTAGCAGTCTGCCTTTCCCAGAATGTAGTTTCTCTTCAGTCTTGTCTCTTAGAATACTTAACTTCTTTCAAGGATCAATTATATGCTGTTTCCTATGGGAAGACTTTCTTTATCCACTTTGTTCATCAAATTATTTTTGCTTGCTCACCTATGAAAACATTGTATCTTTCCAGTAACAACAAAGTTCTGTGGGGTCAGGGACTTGTTTAAAATTTTGGTTTGGTGTTCATTCTAATTTAATTCAGCAGCCATCTATATCGTGACTCACGTGGGAGAAGTGGACTATGCTATCCTAGATTCTTTGTATATGAAGATAACAACAAAATAGTCCTATCTCTGAAGGAGGTCACCTTCTATAGGAGTGTTACCACATATACATGAGGACAAATAGGGTTAAAATCCACAGGGTAGGTGGCAGTGATTTAATTGTATTTGTTCTATAATGGTCACTGAAACCTTTTCCCCCCTTATCAAGAGAGACTTCCAACTGTATCCTTAACTCTTGGTATCTCTAGTATAACACAAGGCCATGTCCATAGTAGATAGTAGGTACTCAATAAATTCTTGTTGGATTGAAATGATTACTGCAGAAATCTTTTTTTTTGCCCCTGTCCTTCCCATGAAAACCAATAAGTAACATGTTTACTCTCTTTGGGACCTTTGTGATTTTTTAAGAGAATTAATTCCTTAAGTGATTGGCCCGTCACTTAACTTCTCTGAGCTTCAATTTCTTCATCTATTAATGAAGTCGTGGACTAGATATTTTTGAAATTCTCTTTTAGATTTATGTAAATGATCCTATGTTCCTGTAGCTTCAGATTTTTCTGCTAATTTTCTGTTTATCATTATCAAAACATTGCTAAAGAGTTCAAGTCTTTAAATAATTTATTAAAATTTTTGAACTCTTTAAAAATTTTTAGTAATGGGTTGTTGTTGTTTGGTAGGACAGCATGGAAAAGACAAAAAAAAGAGAAACTCTTGTTTTCTCATCTTTCTCCTGAAATTATTTCTTTCCCCAGATAGATAAATTTGGAACTAGAAAGCAGACATGAATGAATCATTTTCTTTTATCTGTATTGGAGGAAGAAAAATACCAATTTGCCATCCAGCTATTCCTCTATCACCTATATTAGAGTTCTCAATTTGGGTGACCTCTAGAGTGACTGGTGTCTTGAGTGATGTAGTTAATGAGATCCTGTGACACCATGACCCCAACCCTCTCATCGCCCTGGCTTTTCGCATCCATCTTCTTAACCTCACAGGCTGTGAGTCACTGTGTAGAAACAGGATTAAACATGTGTGAATAAACAAGTTCAAGTGCTTTCTGCCATGGCTGCCTACACAGCAAAGTGGTAAAGTAAGACATCAATAACAATGCTTAGAAGATTCTTTGTTTAACCACCATGAACTCTGCTTGAGAAAGCTCCCGTATTTGTAGTCAACACTACATCTAATCTTCTGAGCCTGCACGGCCCTTGAACAGTTATAGGGATTGGCCTTTATTATCTTCCGGCTAGTGACAGAGTCAATCCAGGGATGACTGATTTGTCACTTAGTTGATATTACCCATTAGCAAAGCTTTTATCTCATTAAATATGATTAATGTTTGCATAGTATAACCTTGTCATGTTGTTCTTCAGACTGGTTGATCTGGAATTTTTTAGTTTGTTTATAAAGTAAAAGGTTATCTGCTCCCACCTTGAGATAAGGTGTATTATTCTTAGAGATGTAACACAGAGGTTCTTAACTTTTTTTTTTCTGGTCTTTGAACATTCTAGTGGGCAGCCTAGTGAAGTCTATGGGAACCTTCTTATAATAATGCTTTAAGATGCATGTAATAAAATTCATAGTTAGTGAAAATAAAGATTTTTCTTCCAATCCAAGTTCATAGCTTTCATACTTTTGCAGATATGTAGATACCAGTTTGTTGGTTCAATACCACCATGTATCTATAGGAAGAGTTCACTATGACTTATTGCTAAATATTAATAGTCAGGTAGAAAAAGAAAAACTCCTTTGCTGAAAAGTACAGAAAATAACAGGTGTGATACAACTTGAAAAGTGAAGTATTGTTCTTTCCTAATTTAAAATTTTCTTTCCTATTATTATTTCACTTCAAGTCTGTTATCCAAAGTTAAGATTTAGAAGAGATAAGGTAAATATATAGTCATTTTCATCCCTGTGGTTTTGGCAAATCTGTCCTCTACTTGACAAGACCTTCCCTTGGCCCAGGGCACTATTTGATAAGTTGGCCAGTCAGTGATTAAACATATTTATTTAGTTCAATGGGTCAGCGCTATTGTGACAGACGGAAAATTACTGATAGATTATCAGTTTCAGCACCTCTGACATCTGGCCTTAGTGCAGTCCATCATTTGAGGATTCATAACATATTTGTTTGAACAATCACATGCTTAGCTACCTGTGTGATCATGGTTCTGGATACTGAAAACATCTTTTTCAGAATTAAAAGGACAGATGTCATAGAAATTGGAAGTGTTCTGAATAAGTGCTTGCAAACATGAAAGCAACCGTTAAGTTTAGTGTGTTAAGGTTGAAGTGAGATTTAACCAGGGCTTTAAACAGACTATTCATATGTATTAAATTGCATTTTTAAGCATTTTAAGCAACAATATAGTATAGAAGAAATCATTAATAGTAACACGACATGCACAATATATATTTTAAGAACTATGTTTTTGAGGCCTTTGTTTACAGAAATAAAATTGTAATAGAATTAAAGTGTACATATTTAATATATATTTAAAATATGCATATGTAATAAACTTATTCTACTGATTTGAACCATAATAATCTCCGTGGAAGCTTTTAAAAGGTTAATCTCAGTATTTTTTTTTTACATTTTTCCACTGTTAATCAAATTCTACTATAGAATAAGAAACTTTCCAGCCATCTTCTATCTAATATGCAAAAAATATATTATCCCAGTCTTTATTCAAAATAGAACACCAGTATGCTGAATTGCTGTAGTTTTCTAAGCTTAGATTGCAACTTGAAATTTTTGAAAAGAAATATCAATTATAAGATTTTATTGGAATGCTTCAAAGTATGAAGGGAATAATATACTAAGGAAAACCTTAGTAACAAGAAAATTTAAGGACCTGGAGAATTTGGCCAAATACAAAATGGTTGCATGTGTTCCAGAGAAATTTAGGTTAAATCATATTCTGCTTCAAACTGATACTTTTACATTCTAAATATTATGTTTTAATACAGTTGGTAATTATTGTTTTCATTTTGGTAGTGGGCTGGGGAAGCAAACTTGTGATTTCAGTGGTAGATTGAATTTCCAATGAGGAAACTTCCAATACCGATATCCATTTTTTCTGGAAATTATCAACTTGATGAATTGCCTAGGGTAGTCGGCAAGCTTTTATTAAGTTCTTACTATGATCCAGGCACTGTATTAAGTTAATTTCTGGGGATAAAAAGAAGGGAAGAGTACTGTCCCTGCTCTCAAGAAGTTCACATTTAAAAGGAGGAAACAACATGAAAACAACTATGTATAAATAAGCTATATACAGGAAAAAGTGAAGATACTAAACAGAAAGAAGGAACTAACATGGGGGATTGGGAAAGGTGTTCAAGATGGAGATGAGGAAGGAAAGGATTCCAGTCATGGGGTACTAGCCAGTTAAAATGTGTGGCATCTGGAGACATTGTGTGAGGATCCACAAAGAGGCCCGTGTCACTGGATTGCAGAGTATGTGGGTCTAAGTAAGCTGTAGGAATATTATAGACATAGTAGGAGCAAAGTTATGAAGGGATTTGAAATGTGAGCCTGGAGTTAAGAAAAGAGGGAAAGACTAGATGAGAAGATATGACTCATCAGTGTAGAAATGATAATGGATTCCTTTGGAGCCAGTGAGTCACCAAGTGGGATAGTACAGAGGGAGAAGAAAAGAGAGTCCGGTACAGAGTCTAAGTAATACTCACAGTTATCAGTGTATGACTCGGACATACTGCCTTGGAAACTGAGGAGTGTGCTGAAAGTTTGACTGATTTGATCTTGATCGCACAGATTTGTTGTTTTTGTTCAGTTGTTTTTTCAGTCATGCCTGGTTCTTTGGGACTCCATTTGGGGTTTTCTTGGAAAAGATGCTGGAGTGGTTTGCCATTTCTTTTAACTGATCATTTTACAGATGAGAAAACTGAGGCAAGCACAGCTAAGTGACTTGCCCAGGGTCACAACTTAGTAAGAGTCTGAAACTGAATTTGAACTCAGGTCTTCTAGGCTCCAGACCCAACATCCACTGTGCCACTTAACTGCCAGGCACACAGATATGTATCAAGACAAATGAAGACTTGATCCTGTTTCCTGACAGGAAGACCAGCTCTCTATTATATTAATCTGCATCTTATGTTTGTTACTAAGGTGTGAATGGCAAGTACCTGTCTAATACAGTGTAAGAGGTACATTTAGATTGTGAATTTAGTATTTATTCCTCTTGCATAGTTTTTTATTCTACCATTAAGAAGGTAGAGATCAAGGGTTATCCTTTGAAGGGAAAAAATCCGGATTTACTGTTGAGGATAGTTTCAACTTTACTGGATTATTTAATAATCTTTTTCCTCACTTTGACTTTAATTTCATGTTGTGTTCATATGCAGTTCTGTGTCCATAGACACAGTCTTTATCTCTGTGTCTCTGTCTCTTTCTCTGTCTGTCTGTCTGTCTGTCTGTCTCTCTCTCTCTCTCTCTCTCTCATACTATCTGTCTTATTTTTCTGGGTTGTCCTATTGTCACATTGAGGTGTGAATGTAGTTCAAAGAGTCAAAATGATTAATTGTGCAGACACAGCCACTATCTTGTTTGACTTCTCTACAAAGTCTATTGCTTGAAGAAGTGATAGCCATCTAAAGTAGTTTATATAGATGTATATATAAGTATTTTGCATAGGTCAGTTTTTTTACAACTCAAAAAATAAAAGGAAACTTGTAATGCTGTTGTTCCCATTCTCTTATAAATGGAAGTTTTCTTATTTTGAGCTCTCCATGGGATAATTTTGACGAATTCACAATTCTGAGTATGTACATGTATGTGTTTAAAATCTTAATTGTTCACATAGTACTTAGCAAGGGAATAGGGTTTAATCTATAGTGCTTGATATAATTTTCTGATCAGGCGATGTTTAACTAGAAAACCTTTGGCTCTTGAAGTTGTTGTTTAGCCTCACTTTTGAAAAATCTCTCTGAAATGAATATACACATCTATATTTGAAAAGTATAGTAAATCATGCAAATGAATGTTCTTAATAGTTATTTGAAAAATGTTTTATATATATTAAATTGATATGAGAGACAAATTATATTGAAATACATTAAGATAATCATACATAGAAGTTTTTGTGCCCCAAGTCTAATGGCAATGGGAATCTGAAGATCTTCCCTGCCCCTTGGCCCCTTGATAGACTTAAGTGGCTCTGAGAAACTTCCCTGTTTTGAAATTATACTCTGCCCCCTAATAGGTTGAATGTGGCCACATGGAGCCTATGGCAGGATGCTTGTTCTTCAGGAATGACCACACCTTATTACTTTGTGATGGGGCGGTGGGTCAAGAGGGTTGTGACATTCTCTCACCCAGGAGAGGGCTATATATACCCTGATGGGAGTTTTTGCTTTGGGGCTCGCTTTGTAAGTGAGGATATGGCCAGACAAGACTGGGCAGCTGTTGAGCCCCCCAGCTTTGAAAACCCAGATGTGGTACTTCCCTCTCTCCTAACTAGCTGGGTAGGGATGTAATGGTCAGATGGCCGGAAGCCTTGGCTGATGGTCTGTTTCTCAGTCTGTATTTTTTTTTGTCTGCTTGTAACTTCTTTTTTGTATTCTCTGAAGTTTAGGGTGCTGACTCTTTCCCCTAAACTATGTAAATGATATATGTTTGATTAAAGTAAGACTGTTAACCCATTTTGAGTTGCTTTCCTTTAGAAAAGCAGATCTAAGAACCTGTGTTAGCAGCCATCCTGGGTATGCCAGGGTGCTTGCAGCTACACCAAGTTAAAAACTCCTGATGTAGAAATGAGACGCAGATGCATTTTTAATTGCTTGACATATGATTATTTTCTAAAATTTTAAAACTGAATGTAGCAAATATTCTGGATTTTCTAAGATCTTGATTACCTGCTTATTTGTATTTCCATAAACTGGAAATACAAATAATCAATTAATCAGAATTGTTTCCATAAATTGGAAATACAGATAATCAGGTTATCAGGATTGTAGTTTATGGACACATGTGTCTGTAAACTGGAAATACAAATAATAAGGACTTTATATAATCCAGTATACATGTATTCATATATACATATGTGTGTATGTATCTGTGTCTATGTATATATGTATCCATATATAATATGCATATGTATGTGTCTGATATAGTCAAGAATATATATTTATATATTATGTGTATGTATATATGTATCTGTGTATATACACACATATACACATATATATCTTACAACCATTTTATACACGAGGCATAGATGCATTCTATATAGGTAACATGGTGTAGTGGAAAGATAATTAGCATTGGAGTTAATCAGACTCAAGTTCAAGTTTAGTCCTTATTGTCTATAGGTAACATGGTGTAGTGGAAAGATAATTAGCATTGGAGTTAATCAGACTCAAGTTCAAGTTTAGTCCTTATCATCTAGACCCTCTGTGACCACTTAACCCCTTAGTGTGTGTATATGTGCATGTGCATGCATCTAACATACATATATGCAAATATACACAGACATAAACACCATATGAAGTATATATATATATATATGTATATGTATATATAGTTCAGCTAACACTGCAATGTAGGGCTTTTGCACAATGACAAAAGCATAGCTGCCATATTATGACTACTGCTATGAATAAAGTACTTTAATATTCCCTAATCTTTGTTCTTTCCTTCTCTAATGAAGTTGGTGTGCAATATAGGCTTTGTGTTTCTGTGTACATCCTCATTTTGTAAATTTGTTATTTCCCCTATTGTCTAGCACAGTGCATAGCACCCATCAGTCATTTCAGAAACATTTATTAAATCTGTCAAACTGAAAGTCTACAGAGAATTTTCTAACAAACGTGGGACAGGTAGTGTAATTTTATAGATGCAGAGAATGAGGCTCAGAGGTGAATTGATTATCCTTACTCTTGTTAATGAGTTGTGTTTTCCAAATCTGCTTTTCTTGAATTATACTACTTTTCTCCAGTAAAACTTTATCTCCATAGGATTATTTATTTTGTGGTTATTCACCAAATATTTTAAGTCTGAACTGGCTTATTCCTATACAAAAATTTTCTAGATTGTTCTGTTTTTTGTTGGGAATGAGCCAATGTTATTATTGGCCTTAGCAATCCCTATATAGAGAGGTAAATTTGAAACTATCAAATTCATCTAAAAGATTTAGAAGGCAAATCATGCGCATGCGCACACACACACACACATGCACACATGCACACGCGCCTTTTGGATTATCTGTTTTGTTTATGTCTGCCCTTCATTCTTTTTATTTAGCCATGTTTTTATGTAGCTAAGTAGATGTTGACTGCAATAGGGACCATCACTGCTTCACTTGTTTTCAGTTTTCTGATAAAGATCCATTAAGATTCTTGCAAGGACAATAGCAAACTTTAAGGAAATGAACACTCACAAACCTAAGGTCTAGACTTTATTACATCTATCTTACAATGATGACAGAATAAAAAATGAACATATAATGAATGCCTCACCCAAGGATATTCCCCCAGATCTATTCCACATGTGGCATTGTAGTAATATTGCAAGCACTGAACTATTAAACCAGTTTTGTCATATGTTCTTTCTTTCTGACAGTCCAATGACATAATGTCAACAAGCCGTGTCTGATAAATTTAAGATTATAGTGAATAGCCTTTCTACCTAAGAGTTTCTAAGCCAACGTGAGGTTTTACCCTTTGCAGTACAGCTTTGGCAAGCAATGCTGCACCCTCCTCTGCTGGTCTGTTACAAAGTCTAGAGTGAAGTACTCATTCAAAGAGTAGTATGGCTTTATTATTAAAAAGGAGTGGGGAGGAATCAATAATAAAAAATCAAGAGCTATCCTAAGAATCTAACCTTCAACAATTTGATATTTGGAACAATGTTTATTTGTACAGGATAATTTTAACTAATTGATATTTATGCATACCTGTGTTGCTTTTGGGAAAAATTGAGAATTCAAGATGTCAAATAAGTATTATTTTATATTGATTATGTGACTGTGTTGGAGAATATGACAGTGCATGGAACAGAAACTTTTATGTAACTTTCAGAAGTATTTTGCTGCTGCATTTTTATGCCACATCAAAAAATTTGGTTAATTTCTGGCTACCCAATTAGTTTATGACAATTTCCTGTCATATGAAAATAAATTGTTGTTACAGAGACAGTGTGTAGGCACACTCAAGCAATTCAAAGAGTCATTTGGATATTGTTACGTATTTTTGGCATTTCTCAATTCACTCAATTTATTGCAGACTTCTTATTTATTATCTCTGATATTTATCTCTGTTTTGAGGCTTAGCTCAGGAATTACCTTTTATGATCCCCCTATTTGGTAATGATATCTCCTTTTCAAAAAAAACCCCAATTTGGTTACCTGTGTACACTTGGAGCACCACCCTAGAATGTAAGCTCCCTGACTATTTTATTTGTATATTTATGTTCCCAATGCCCAACACATCAAACGTGCTGAATAAATGTTTGATGAATTTATTTGAATTCAATTTCACATATCACTTAAAAATGGTAAGAGAAGATATATAAGAGCTATGGATTCTCTGGGGCTCATAATTTAGTGGGGCAAGATGAGACATGGTTACAAAAAATTAACAGAGCAAGGAAGTATATGATCAAAACTGATATTAATTAGTGATGCTACAGAAGTTGAGGAGGAGTCACTCGAAGCTGGAGAAGTCAGAAGAATTTCTGCGGTGACATGAACTAAACATTAAAGGGTTTTTTATGGTTTAGAAAGGTAGAGGCTAAGGTAAAGAGACTTCTACATTGACAGAAAAGTGTGAGCAAAGGCTTCAAGTAAAGACTAAGCACAATTTTTTTGGTGGGGGAGAGAGAAGGGGAAGGGAATATACATGTCTTAAGTTCTGTGTGCCAGAAATTGTGCCAAGTCCTTTACAAATATTACCCCACAATAACCCTGTGACGCCATTGTTTCCCCCATTTTACAGTTGAAGAAACTGAGGCAGACAAGAGGTTAAATGATTTGCCCAGGTTACACAACAGCTAATAAGAATCTGAAGCAGAATTTTAACTCCAGTCTGACTGACTCCAGTGTTCTATTCATTGAACCATCTAGCTGCAAGGGGAACTTGGTTACTCAATGAAGCAGAGGGCTTGCATTTGAGGAAATAGTTATCTCATTTGATATCAACAATGGTGTAAAGTAGTTCTTGTTATTATCCCCAATTTTCAAGAAACCGAGGCTTAGTTTGAGTGGCTTTCTTAGGCTTAGATAGCTAATTGGTATTAGACGCAGGATTTGAGCTCAGATCTTTCTGATGCCAAGTTCAGTAATGTAACAACTAGACCACGTAGCTGCCTCATGATATGAGAGAGAAATAAAGCAGAAAAAGTAAGATATGGGCTAGAGAGCTGTGAAATTCTGGTTAAGGAGTTTGGATTTTATTCTGTAGGTATTAAAGCACCCAATAGATGGTGTTTTTTGTTTTTATTTTTGATAGAGAAGCTACATGATGGTATCATCTATCATTTAGGAAGATGAACTTGGTTGTGATATAGGAGTTGGCTAAAAAGGAACTTTTACATGTAATGCAGAAAGCGGGAGAAAAATATAATGTGTGAGACTGGCATATTCAATGAATGTTACATGCATAATGTTCTCAAAAAGAAAAGAATATGATGAATATAATTGTATATGAAAATTCATTAAAGGCAGTCATGTTATTTCTGAAAACACTGAATATTGTCATATTTTGTAAAGTTCAATAGGTATTCATTATTTATGGTTTTGAGTTTTTTGTTATTGTTGCTTTATGCTTATTGCACAGGTGAAAGATTGTTACTACGATCCCCAAAGAAATAGTTGAAAAAGGAACCATCTATTCAACACTCAGCGGTTTTTAAAAAATTCTGTTATCTATAACACCTCTCTTTCACATAGTAGGGTTTCAAAAACTGGTGAATTAAATTATTTTTGTTTGAATGAAGCTAAGCAAATGAAGATAATAGCAATAACTGACAGTATAGGGCCTCAAAGTTTCCAAAGTGCTTTATTTTCATGACCTAGACACTCTGCCTGTGGACTCTGGGCATTTTCTCTTCTGTCCTCCTTGTCTAAAATATTCTCTCTCTTCATCTCCACCTACTTGCTTCCCTGCCATTCTTTAGGTCTCACCTAAAATCGCATCTTTTACAGGAAGTTTTCCTAACACTTCTTAATTCTAATGTCTTCCCTCTTTTAATTAGTTCCTATTTATCCCGAGTATAGTTTGTTAATATATATTTATTTGCTGTCACCTTTGTTAGATTGTGAGCTCCTTGAGAGCAGGGACTGTCTTTTACCTCTGTTTTGTATCACTAGCACTGCATGATTCCTGGCACACAGCAGGCACTTAATGAATGTTTATTGCTTGATTGATTTGACTAATTTTAAAGTTTTATTTAAAAGGTGAGGGCAATAAATGAAACATTAGCTATTTGAAAGCATTTAGAGGAAGAATGATTAGATCAGTAGTAGCTGATTATAGGAATTCTGTCACTGATGTAAGCATATATATATATATGTTTTTTATGTAGAGTCACTGCCAGTAGTTAATGATACCAGTGTTTCTGCCAGCATGCTGTGTATCTGCAAGATTAGTTTCAGTTGAGAATTGTGATCTTAGAAGTTCAAGAGCAATTTTATGTCTTGGAGATAAAGTTTTTAATATCACAATAAAAATATCCAGTTTAGGGCTTCTGCTTTAATCTGTATGAGAGAGAGGGAGAGGGAGAGAGGGAAGAGAGAGAGAGACAGAGAGAAACACACAGAGAGAGAGGAAGAGACAGAAAGAGAGACAGAGAGAGACAGAGAGATATTTTATGGCATTTCATGTAGTTTTTGTGCTATTGTACTAATTCTTACATACATTCATGAAATCATTTCAAGACATATATGTACACATATTTACACACATATGTATACACACTATTTTATTATAGCACAGTTATACTATAGTTTTAAATTATATTTTTGTGTGCACTGTGTTTCGAAATGGCATGCCCCTTCTGAGCTAGCTCATGGAATATGGATCTGTCCATTTGGGTCATGTGTCAAGAGTCAGGTACTCATATTCCCTCTCCATATAGTTTTTTTTCTGGGTGATTTATGCTGTTTGACACATTCTGCTATGTTTGGGGACTCTGTCACTACTACCTTCATCACTGTCATTCATCATGTCATGTCAGAAAAAGTATTTGAGTAACAGTTATAAGAAAGTGAGAAGAAAAAAAATGGAAAAGTTAAATGATACTGGGAAAAGATGCACAATGTTGTCTTAATTAACATGGCTAGTTAAAAATTCTGTATGAATTAATTCCAGTTTTCAACATAAGGAAAATGAAGAAATAAATTTCCATATATATATATATATATTTTGCTGAGTGTTGGGTTTCTTAATTACTGCTTAAAATAGAAAATGCTAACACTTTTGCAAATATGGAGAGGATGATGATGATGATGATGATGATGATGATGATGATGATGGTGATGGTGGTAATGATTTAGCTCCCAGCTTTTGCACACATTTGACCTCAAGTGACAAAGTAAATGAAAGCTCTTTTTCAAAGTAATACAATCAGTTCAAAAAATATTGTGGTAATAAAGTTATACATTCTAATTGAAAGATTTATGGCAATCCATTTAGTTGTTACTAGGTTATTTGTGACAGACATGCAGAGTAAACTCATTATAGTCAGTATTGTGATGACTTGTAGCTGAAGAGGGAAATAAAATTTTAAGCCACTTTTGTGGTCCATTTCCAAAATGCATTTAGAAGATGATTTAAAACAAAATATATGACCATTAAACATAAGTTTGAATTGTTAGAAGCAATAAAGTTATCATATTTTCGGTCCCTAATCGATCTCCTTAAAAATGGTCAGATTCATGTTTGTGTAAAAGAAATGTAGAAACAACATTTGTAGAAGTCCACACTCCTGTCCATAGATGTAATTACTCTGTAGTTTCGAGGGTGCTTCAGTTTTTCCGTTGGAGAACTCACAGAAAAATGAAGAGGATGGTCTAAATTCTCTATGATTATTAAATTCTATAGACACAGTTTTTAGAAGCCATACATTAATATAGTTTTATTTCAGTGCTCATAGGATATTGTGTGCAAAAGAGACCTCCTTAGAGATAATCTAGTTGTATCTCCTAATTTTGGATTAAGGAAACTGAGACCCAGAGAAATTATTTGTTTGAGATACTATAGTTAAATGGAGCAGAACCTAGATCTCCCAACTTCCATTCTATTAATTTTTCTGTCATAATGCTTCTTCTTTCAGAGGAATGGAATTTGATGAAAGGAATGAAAATGAAATCTGAATGCTAATATAAGATATGCATCTTTGAAAAGAGATATGCTATTTGAAATAGATATTACAGTTGATACTTTCTAATTTTTATTGAAAAATAATTGGATATGAATGCCATTTTGGAAAAAAAACAATGTTTTTATCCATGGTTATTAGAGATGAAGGAACATATCCACAGTATTAAATTTACATGATTTTTTTCATCAAAAGTGAACTTTTACATTCGATAATAAAAATTCCCATTTCCCTAGAACAAGATAACAAATACGCTAATATTGCCATTGAATTTTTCTAAAATAATCGAGTTTTAAAAGCTGTGTGTTATCTTTGTTGATTTGCTAAAGGTACATATGATTTATTAGAGGGACCCAGTTTTGAAAAGCCTTAGGATTGAATGATGGTGTTTAATAACATCATAATACAGTGCATCAAAAATGTCTTATGGTTTTAATTTATTTGAGCCAGCAGATAGAATACTTGAATGCCTTTTGATGATTATTGACTGATAAGCAATAAAGTGATTTGACACAAGGCTCAATGGTAAACATTGTTCTAATACCACCTGATTAAAATTTGTCCTTTTTGGTGTACTGTGTCAATTTGTATGAGATTCAAATTTATCATTAACCAAGCTGTTGTGGATATAGCTGTCGAAGAAGACCATCTTGACCGAACTATTATTGTGTTGAAAATTAGATGGCTGTTACTACTAGAATAAATCTTATAAAATATAATGCTTTCTTGATGATTATTTAATCAAAAATATTTTTGTAGATGCCAGAAAAAAGTTATTATTAAGCTAACCTCTGAAGATTACACCTAGAATATAGAAATTTTACTATCTTTTTATTAGGATAATGAGAGGTTTCCTGCTCCCAGTTTCTAAAATGCCAGTCATTAAATTTCTTTTTACTATTGACTCTTTAAAGCTTTACTTTCTTTATTCTCTAATCAACAATGTGAAAATGACTTGGATAGATTAAATTAGGACTATATAATACCATAACTAGAAATGTGAGAGAAAATAATTCATATAAGCCTTAGTATACATATCTTCCTCTTGCATATATATGTATATATATGTATATATATAACATATGTAATGCTTATATGTATATTAAAAGTGAGCTAGAAAAACAGTAATTTAAAAATGTGTAAAAGAACAAGCATTAAAAGCATTAGAGGAGAGCATCCTTGCTTCCCGTAAATCTTCTTATGTATTCTAAGCATCAAAGTTTAGATGTTACTATACCTCACAAGAATAGCAGTGGTCACTTATTATAATCATGATTGCAGAACAATTCCAATATGTTTTAGATGCGGATGTCACAAAAGCTCATGGATGAAAGGTCAGCTTGAAGAAAGCCTTACTAAGTAATGATTTGGAGTTGGGAGGGGTAAAGTATACGTGTAGAGAGAGGAGTTTTCTTTTTGTTTATTTAAATGCTTATGGGTGTATAACACATATATACACAGATAGATAGATAGATAGATAGATAGATAGATAGATAGATAGATAGATATTTGATGCTAGACTAAGCAATGTTCCTTTCAGTTGATTCTTTTTCTTTTAAGGACAAAGATTACTCCAATGTCTCTTATCCTTTTAGGGTATCATAATGGGAGTAGAAGATGGAAAAGAGGCTCAGACCTGGGTCTTAGTCACTCATCAGCTACTTGTTCTGTGACCATAGGCAAGTCAGTTGACCTCTCTGACCCTCAATTTCATCTGTAAAATGGGGATATCAATGTGTAATATTTACCTCAAGGTTTTTATGAGGCTCAGTTGATATATCTGTGAAAACAGTTTGTAATTTTAATACTTTTTATATGAAAATCATTTTAAAATGCTGTCATATACATCTCAATGAAAATTTCTAAATTTATAACCAAAGAACATATAAAAATATCTTTTTATCTGCTTATTTATTTCTGCAGACTTCAATGGAAGAATTCTTTTTTTAGATTAAATTATTCATTTTTGGTTTTCCACAATCATTTACATAGTTTTTACATTTTCTTCCCCTCCTCCCCAAGAGAGCTTGCAATCTGATATGGACTCTACACATACATTCCTTTTAAACATATCTTCACATTAGTCATTTTGCATAGGAGAATTATAATGAGTGGAAAAAACCATGAGAAAGAAAAAAAAGCAAAATAAAATAAAATGCAAAATACTCTGCTTCTTTCTGCATTCCAACTCCATTGTTCTTTCTCTGAATGTGGCTGGCATTTTCCATCATGTGTTCTTTGGAATTGTTTTAGGTCCTTGCATTGCTGAGAAGGGCTAAGTCTATCAAAATCAATCCTTGCATACTGTGGCTGTTACTGTGTCTAGTGTTCTCCTCACTTGGCATTAGTTCATATAAGTATTTCCAGGTTTCTCTGAAGACCACCTGTTCATCATTTCTTACAACACAATAGTATTCCATTACATTCATATACCTCAACTTGTTTAGCCATTCCCTAATTTATGGGCATCCCCTCGATTTCCAGTTTTTGGACCCTACAAAAATAGCTGCTCTAAATATTCTTGAAAACATGGGTCCTTTTACCATTTTTATGATCTCTTTGGGATACAGCCCTAGAAGTGATATTGATGGGAGTGGAAGTGTTCGTTAAAGAATAGTCCCCTTGCCTGGGGAGGAAAGAGGAGGGAAGAAAATTTGGATCTCAAAAACTTATGAAACTAAACATTGTAAACTAATAGCAAATATTTTTTTAAAAAAGAATAGCCCCCTTTCTCTCTACAACTGTGCACCCTTTCAAAAAATAAAGAAAAATGCAAATTTTTGCTATGGGGTCAAATTATAGTATGAAACACTTAAAATCTTTATAAACCTTTTCTGTGGCTTATGATTGCTGGACCAAAAGTCAAGAATAGAACTTCCACGCAAAAGTTAATTGTTTCAAGAAGGTTTAGGTATTGGCAGCACATTTTACTGTTTCTAGACACTTTAAAATTTAAACTAAAGACTCTGCCTTGGGAATATTATGAATACTTATATCTGTAACTGTCAACCCTTGTAAACCTTTTCAGCACCCTGTATCTCAGAGCTCTTCTTGATCAAAGCATGACCTGCTTACTAAGATAATAATTGAATAACAAACCCAGAACTAGAAGACAAAGGAAAGGACAGCATAGGAGGCTGCTGCTAATTTCTCTCCCAACATAATCAAATCAGTACAGCTATCCAGCCAGGACTCATAACCCTTAATAAGTCACTCTACTCGATTAAGAGAAATTGATTTTCCTCTACCGTGGATCATAGTGATTATGATAAATATGGTATCTGCTGCTTACCACTCCCGCCCACCATCCCTGCCAGGATCCATTTGTTTGCAGGAACGGCAGGTAAACGAGCTAGAGAGATGACGCAGTGTCATTAACTGCAGTCAGTGTCAGCACTTTGACAGCTGTGGAATTGAGTAGTTCCATAGATCAGCACAGAAGCCAATGACAAGGGTCTCACACAGCAATTACGCACTTCTGACAACTGTACTGACAGCCTTAAAGATGTGAAACTACGAGGTCATAATTTGCAATTGCAACTACTAGGTGAATGGACCAGAATTGGCAAGAAATATAGATATAGTTTAAACACAAGTTTTAAAAGGAGAAAAGTTTAAAATAGTGTTCAAATAGCAAACAGTGTTTCATGAGCAAAGCTATCAGTTGGGATGGGATAAAAGCTACCTAAACTTGATGATGGGCACACTTAATTTAACAGAATTGTTTTGAATTGTCCAGAACCAATACTTGAAAGGTCTTAAAATGACAGTTCTTTTTAGTAACACTTTTTAGATTCCTCTTTGATCCTCTTCTTTCTCTTCTACTCAACAACCTAAATTTAATGCACATATTTACCAGCAGGAAAATGTACAGTGAGTTGTCCCTGCTTTTGTGATTAATTAATATAATTGCTAAAACATTTAACAATACATTTTGAAAATGAAATTTTGAATTTTGTGGCTAAAGAAAAGCTGTGCTTGGTGTGTTTTTGTATTTTCCCATGCCTAAAGAGAAATAGCAGGAAATAATAACAGAAGTGCAATTGTAGTTCTTGACTTGCCCTGAAATGCTTGAATGTGTGAAGCTATAAGCTTCAGAGGAGGATTCCTCCTTTGTGAGTAAATGTCTAAATAGAGACAAAGAATATCATATTCTTTAAGACACAGTAAGTGACTAAGGCAGAAATGGTGTAACTTGAAGTCAGGAGATGAGATACTGAATCTCGGCTGTGACCTTTACTAGCTTTGTTATTATGGGTGTGTCTCTTAAGTTCTCTGAGTTTTGAGATTTCTAATTAACCCTCTGATATTTTTATCTAAAGGCAAAACGCTAAACTATTGGACCTTGAAATAATTAGGAATTGTGTCTTCAAAAGTATATTAAACTAGTTAGTTCTAAAATAATGCTATATTCCATCCTGTCTGACACCCTGCTTAACTATATTTAAGCAATAAAAGAAACTGATTGACTTGGAAATTAGTAAATCAACATTGAATTAAAGAACAGATGCAACAGAAAATTTTTAAGGATGTTTTTGGGTATGTGTCTAGTTTGAAAATAGTTACTAGATACAAGGTCTAAGAAATTAATTTGTAAGAGCAATATGTAAGGTTTTTATTTTTTGAGGGGTCTCCTTATTTAACACTCCTGCTTAGTCATGTCAGCAATATAATCAGCCATAATTTAGCATTCTTGTCTCTGTGCTGTTCTCATAATTTAAGGCAGCAAGAAGCAAAAATATTAGATACAACAATATTAGATACAGCTTAGGGAGATAGGCCAGTTACAGGGCATCTTATACTTAGGAAAAA
Organism: Pseudocheirus occidentalis; assembly: GCA_028646575.1. Classification (NCBI taxonomy): domain Eukaryota; kingdom Metazoa; phylum Chordata; class Mammalia; order Diprotodontia; family Pseudocheiridae; genus Pseudocheirus; species Pseudocheirus occidentalis. The sequence goes on along the minus strand of CM053600.1, from coordinate 64,590,254 downwards.
AATACTGGCATGAGATGTAAAATTGGGGATGTCTGGCTGTGTGTTAGAGAAAGGATCAGAAATTCTGGATTATATTGTGAATGAGCGATGAAGAACTTGTTGTTAAGAAAGCAACTCCCTAGGCTACTGGAATCCTAAGTATTAGCATTATTTGAAGAAATAGAATTAATTCCATTATACCTAAGAAAATATCTTACTATAATATGAATAAACTTATCCATTCTGGGACCTCAAAGGATAGTTATATTAATTTAGACCTGAACATTATAACCTGAACCTGAACATACAGCATGCTGAACAATGGTCATTTAGCCATTGTCAGTTGGTCAGTCAGTCAACTGTATGCCAAGTGCTGGGGATATAAAAAAGCAAAAACCACTATTAAGTCCTCAAGGGTTACATTCTAATGGAGAAAATAACGTATAAGTAATTCTGGACATGCAAGATATATACAAAGTAGATAAAAGATGATCTCAGAGGGAAAGTTCTACTACGGGTTGGGCTTTGAGCAAAAAAAAAAGGTTCCTGCAAAAGGCAGCATTTGAGGTGAGACTTGAATGAATCAGGGAAGACAAGGGGTGAAGGGACAATGATAGAGATTTCCAGTCATGGAATACGGTAAGTACACAGGCATAGAGATGGAAGGTATAATTTTATTTGTGAACACCATCAAGTAGGATAGTGTAGCTGTATTGTAGATCAAGGAGGATATTAAGTATAAGAAGACTGGAAAAGTAGGAAAGGGCCAGCTTGCAACTGTATACATGCACATCTCTCTCTCTCTCTCTCTCTCTCTCAAGATTATATTTGATCCTAGAGGTAATAGGACATCATTAAATTTTATTTAGTAAGAGGATGAAATGGTCTTATGATCTACAGTTCAATTGTTTGGCAATTGAGTGGAGAACAGATTGTAGTGGTGGTTGAATTGAGTCAGGAAAAACAGTCACTTATGGGAATAGTGTAGGTTAGAGATGGTGAAGGCTTACATAAATATATTGGTTGTATGAGTGAAGAGAAGGGAATATACATGAGACATTTTGAAATTAGACAAATTTGATGACATATTGATTATGTGGAGCAAGTGTGACTGGTGTCACTGAAGTTGTGAGCCTGGATGACTGGAAAGATGGTAGTGCCAATAGGGAAGTTGAGAAAAAGGGAGTGAGAATGAAGGAATAGGTAATGCCTTCTTTTTTGGACATGTTAAGTTGGAGATTCATAGGCATCTTAAACATCTTGTTCAAGATGTACAAAAGTAGATATTATTTATGATGACTAGGGCACAGGAAAGACACTAGGGCTGGATATGTAGAGCTGATAAGTATCTATCTCCTGCTGACCCACAGAAGTTGACAAAATCTCCAAGTGGGATCCTATAGAAGCAGAAGATGTCTGAGAACAGAGATTTGGGAGAAACTGATAGTTATTAGGAGTCATTTGGATGAAGACAGAGCAAAGGAGACCAAGAAGGAGGTAGGAGGAGCACAGGGAAACAATTTATGTCTTAGAAATCGAGAAAGAAGAGAGTATTCAGGAGAAGATGGTGATCAGAAGTGTCAAAGACTGTAGAGAAGTGAAGAATGGAGAGTCCATTTCACTTTTGGATAACTGTACAGGATTTCTACCTCATAGCAAGCTTAAATTTGCCTCTTGTGATTTCTACCCATTAACTCTAATACTGCCTTCTGAGGTCAAGAAGAACAAGTCTAATCTTCACCCTCCCCACCTCTTCAGACTCAGAAATGTTAGAGGAATTTTAATGAATAAAGGTAAAAAAAAGAGCTCATAGGAATATCTCAAAAGAATTAGGATGATGAAAATATTTCTAGTTAATCTGATAATTATCTTCAGATCAACTACCTGTTGCTTATACCACCAAAAACAGAAAAAGTTGAAATGAGGGATTTGAATTAAGTATAAAAATAAGTAATATATATAAAAAGGGAGGTTGGAACAGATAGTCTTTAATATAAGATTCTTTGCTTCCACAGAATTATGTCATTGTTTCTATATAATATATTCCATAAAATTTAGCCGCATTAAATAATCTTATTATACATTGCATAGACAGTAGACCTCAAATCAGCAACTCAGTCTTTCTTAAAGAATAAACAACCTTTTAAGATAATGACTCTCATTAGACACAACATAATTAGTAATTTTTTAAAATTGCCACAATTTTTGCATATAGTAAAACACATTAATAACTAGAATTAATTTTCACAAGCTCAATTTTTGAATGATTTAGATAAATGTCAGATTTAATGAATTTAATAATTCTCAGCTATAGAAATAAGAACATCTTTGCACCATATTAGAGAATCTATAGGGATGCCTAGTTTCCAAATTCTGAATAAAACCAATGCTATATGTCTGTCTCAGCAATCAATGCTCAGTGTCTTTAGGACTTCTAAACACCCTCTTCCCACTTCAGTTGAGAAGCTGAAGCAGTAGCACTAGAAGTAGCTGCTGCTGGCTGGTTGCATTTCTTTTGGCTTATTTTTATAATTATTAGCAAAGTTCAATCATTTTCCCATCCAGTCAGATCCTGACAGCCTCACATGTCGTATACGTGACATGCTTGTCAACATCAAAAAACCAAGAGTATATCTTCACTTCCTCAAGACCAGCTGAACGTAAAAATAAAAGGCAAGAAGGGAGGAGGGGGTCCCTCTCCTGTCCCTGCCTCTTCAGCTGAAGATACATGCATAGTATTTGAGAGAAATTCTCATTTTAAGTTCCACAAATGGACAATTATATTCTGCTTGTTAAACATGATCTATGAATATTCCAATTGGATGCAAATGCTTCAGTGAAAAATATGACCTTTTACTACCTTTCAATAAAATCTTTAGTTTTATCCATTTTCTAGATTCTGTTTGGTTTTAAGATGATATCCTTACATACTTATTCATCACTTTTAAAACCAGGGAGAACCTCTGTATGGTTTTGGCAAGTGATGCTATCAGTGCCATAGGTGTATTTCATGTAAACTAAATATAATGAATCAAATGCTAGAAGGTTAAAAAGATATAATTTAATTTAATTAACAGAAAACTTTAAAAAAGGGGGGATTGGGTATAAGTGCCTTATATTTGTTTTAAGAACTTATATACCTCCTTTTGAAATATCCAGGTAAGTTCTGATATTATTTTACATTTAATTATGTCGCTCCTAATTCTCCTACTTGCTATAGGAAATTGCATTATTCCGAGTACATTTCTAAGTAGACCTCAACAACAAATGGAGTAAAGAACTATATGCATTCTTAATATTTCAAACTTTTTTACAACTCACCTTAGGACCATTGTTCTCATCACTGGTATTAACAGAGGGTAGGAACTATTTTAATAGCATATAGTAGTTTTCCTCAGAAAAATATGACAGGCTGCCTCATGTTCTCATTGATTATGTTGAAATCAATGTAGTTAAGTATTTGTAAATCCTTTGGGGGAGGAAGTAAGTATCTTAAAAATACTAAGGCAGTTTTGGTGCATAAAGGTCATGCTGTAAGTGAAGAATAGTTTCCAAATTTGTCATTTGTGTAAATTACTCTTTTTAGATTTTGCATTTGCCCAGTATAGGAAATTATATATCTTAAGTATAAGGGGAAAAGATAATTAAAATGAAGTTTTTTATTAGGGTAGTGGCACTTTTTTCCCCAGTGAACATGGAACTTTTTTTGAAATATGGTGAAATAACTGAACCTTTTCATTATTGAAGGGAATGTTTCAACTCAAGTATTTACTGATGAGTCTTCATTGAACTGAAATTTGGTGAATCCCAATGTATTTAATGTAGTGTTGTAACCAAGATGTCACATTTGCTTTATTTACTCAAATACACATGGATTGAGTAAAATTTATATCCCTCTTACAAATAGGTATACTTGTTATATCATTAATCCTTGTCTCTGAAGAAAAAGTGTCTGGAGATATAATTATTAGCTCATCATGGAGGAAAAGCCATAATGACTATTGCTATGTTTATCTTCAGTTTTCCATTTCACTGTTTCCTACAAACCATTCACTTGTTCACCTGCCATGATACCCACAAAATAGAGTCAAAGACTGTGGCAAATACACCGATATTTTGTCATTTTTCTTTTTTTTCTCCTCAGTTATTCATTATGGTAATGGTACTTGGTGATGTGTAATTTTTGGATTTATGACCCATTCTTGATAAGCGTGAATACAGCCTGCATGTGCATCTTTGATAAGGTTCTAATTGGGTAGTGGTGACCTTTCTGAATGTAATTCACAGAGGAAGATTAAAAAGCAGTCCAGAAAGTGACAGGTTTGGGACAATAACATATGAATTCGGCTCTGCTGGCAGGCAAGAGATGTAAGCCATGATAAATTAGAGGCAGACCAAGTAGGCTTGCTGAATGATTGTTCATTTTTTGCTACATCCTTGGGTTAAAAAACCTCTTGCATGAGTAGCCAGTATGGTTACAATTTCGCTTTGCAGTACATAGCTTGTTTTCTACTATAGATGCTGGCAGTTTTTACAATTAATGCCATTTTTCTATAGACTGGGTATGGCATCTCCCATTAAAGTAATGGCACCTATAGCAAAGGAGTTTGTTTGAGTATCAGTCATTATTTAATATCGGGGTCAGTAATAGGAAGAGAACTACTGTTGATTATAGAAGCTCCCTGTTTTCCCTCTCCCTATTACTCTGTGGGTTTGTTTGTGTGTATGACATAGGTTCAGGAGAAAATTTTTGTTAATCCATGTGAACAGGCAGAACAATTTCATTCTTTGTTCGACACACTTGAAAATGATTCCTATAAACTTCAATAATTTAGCAAAAATAAAAGATTAAAACGGTGATGCTTTGAAATAAATTTCTAAGTATTTGATAAATTCTTTGTCTAGTATCATTCAGAAGAGTATCAGTCAAGAGAGCTTAGTTAAGGTTCTGACTATGAAGATTCTTAGCTTTCTGACATTCAGCAAATAACGCCTTTTACTTTCAGCTTTCTTGTTTGTTAAGTGCTGGTGATAATGCTTATACTACTTACATCATGGGGTTTTTGTGAGGAAAATATTTTGTATGCTTTAGAGTGCTATATAAATGTGAGTTTTTTTCTCCTTAACCTCTTCACCCGGGGGGTAAAGGTATACATAGTTATATCTTTATAAGTCTCTTCATGAGGAAGATAGCAAAAAAATTATACATTTTTTAAATACTGTATGTATAAGAAAGCTCAAAGAATACTGTATGGTAAACATTTTTTTTCAAAGTAGCTGAAGTAAGTGGTTTTTATGAGTTTCTATGGCTAATATAATTAATCTCAGTTATTATTCTGGTAGTGAACTTCTCCACAATTGCCTGGGCTAGTCTTAGTATTACACACTCATTGTCTTCTCCTGTTCTAGAATATGGAGCCTTTAATGCTTGGTATAATCTCTTAGAACTTGTGTGCTGCTATCATTGACTTTGAGAAGTCAAAATCAGCCAGAACTCTCATTTGCCAGGGTGAGATAATGATCTTTACTGCCATATCTTCACATCTACCATGCTTATTATACATGTTGTTTATTCATTTTGCATCCACCTGGCTATTCCATCTCTAAAATTTAAGTCCCAGTCTCACTTTTAGTTTTTTTTCAGCTTTATTTTTAAAAAATAAATTTGAAAATCAACCAGCATGAGCATTTCAATATGAAATTTGGAGAGATTAGATTTGCATATGAAATGGGCCTGGCTGCAATTTTTTCTGTCTCAGGACTGGCCTCCAATCCAAATGTGTTACCTGTGTGGCATCACTTCATTTCATTCATTGGCTTTATTTCATTCCAAATTGATCAATAATTTTTCACACCTCTTTCAATCCCTTAGATAGATAGATAGATTGGTTCTAGCAAGTCTCATCTAAATAAAGTAGTTGGTTTAAGTAGTATGAGGTGACTGAATTATTGAATAGATCTTACTCTTATGATATATATGTATATATAGATTATATATAGATATATATGTGTATATATCTATATCTATATCTATATCTGTATCTATATCTATATCTATATGGAGTTTTCTTCTGTTCATTCATTTCTCAAACCGCAGTACCTGGATTAGTATTTTGTGCTAAAGTCTGTAAAGCCAATCAGCAGTAGATTTCTGAGAGAATGCTACTGTGAGGAGCTTTTTAGATTCGGATTACATAGTATTAGTGAACACTCTATTTATTCCATTACAAATCTTCATTCAGTACAATGTTCACAGTTTCAACAGTTCACAATA
>CM053600.1:64464972-64583501 GCA_028646575.1 Pseudocheirus occidentalis | reverse complement strand
GGAACTCAAGGATCAGCCAGGCCACCAACAAACAAAGTCCCATCCTGTTCATATCTGCAGTCAGCCACTCAGGAACCAAATCCAAGGTCTGTCTTGTCTCTGAAATTCTCCTGCTTATGAAAACTGGCCTTCTCCCAAGTCAACATGGTTCAGGGGAGTGTCTCAGCCAATAGCATTCTTCCAAGTCAACAGGGGAATTCACACCTTTTCACCAATGGACAGAGTTCTGGGAATTCACACCTTTTCACTGATGGACAGAGTTCTATACTTAACACTAGGTTACTAGGATCTACTTAACATCTGATCAAATAAATTAATTACCATTACAAAGTCATGCTCCACTTTTGTTCTGTTGGATGGAATAGCAGACCAGGGTCTTTTTCCTATTTCTCTCTAATCTGCCACTACTTTGTTCTAGTTTTGAAATGTTGGCTGGTTCCTTACTTCCTTTTAGCAACCCTGGCTTTGAATGGAGTGCTGGGGCTAGGACTAGACACTACCTTTCCCCTCAGTCCTTTTGCTTCGATTTTTTTTTTTGTGGCCCAGCTTCAGTGCTATCTTCTCCCTTATTTCTGTCTCCTCCATCTTGTGTAATTGCTAAATGAGAGTTGGTTTCATTTCCTGTTGTAGTCCTGATTGTCCTTTATTAGATATCAGAAGTCATGGTGTTCTCAGGTCATCAGGAAGAATCTGCTAAACCTTTACCACATCTCTATTTCATTGATTCCATAATACATCCACTAAATACCAGAGATTATATTACTTTCAGGACTCTTAAAAGCCCGCCACCCCCATCCCCCCTTTTTGCTGTGCCTGGATACTTCACCTTTTTGTTTTCCTTAGCTAGGCTGGTTCAGGATTCTTGTCACACCATAAGATGTTTATAAGCTATTATATATATATATATATATATATATATATATATATATATATATATATATATATTGCAGAGCAGTGTTTCCTATAAGCTATAAGTGCTCTCCCTCTCTCTCTCTCTCCATATTGCAGAGCAGTGTTTCCTCCTCAGTGATCTACCAAGAGGTGACTTTGTCATATAGACACTGCTGATTTTAGGCATAGTTTATTGGACTTTAAGCTTGCTTCAGGCCTTGCTGGTGTACTTTTATAATAATTAAAGATTTCTGTCTATATTTTTGCATAGTCCAGAACTTAACAGAAAACCTTATTAATATTTCTCTTTGCTTTTATTGATCAATGCTTCATCTAGCAACATTTTAAGTCTTTGCAGGGAAATTTCTCGCAGAAGCTGGGCTTAATTGTAACCTTTCATGTAACCATCTTTACTTAAAAATCGCACTTTTTAAACTAGACCTTTCTCTGTTATTCTCTGCAATTCTGATTTTTTACTTTTGAAAATTTCTATGGAATTTATAATTGTTACTAGATAATTTTGCCCATCTAGATCATAGGATCATAGCTTTATTGATTTAGAGCTGGAAAATACCTTAGAGGTCACTGAATCTTGTTTTTTTTCTCTTTTTGCTTTTTGTTGGGCAGTTGGGGTTAAGTGACTTGCCAAACATCACATGGCTACTAAGTATTAAGTGTCTGAGGCTGGATTTGAACTCAGGTCCTCCTGACTCCAGGGCTGGTGCTCTATTCATTGTGCCACCTAGCCGCCCCTGAGGTCACTGAATCTTGATTGTGATAATCTGTTCACTTCATTATATCTAGTTTTGTATCGTTTTCTTTATAGTTGTCTACCACTTATGAATCCTCTGTCTTCTAATTTTTTAAACTTCTTGAAGGCAGAATCCATGTTTTACTTTTTCTTTTGTATTCTCTATATCTCTTGTGTGCTACCTGTGTAGTGTTTACATTTTTTTCAAATACTTGTCTAGAAGAGATAAAACATATTTACAGCGCTTCTATTTTTGACCTCAAAAGGTTTAGAATCCATTTCATTTTATAATTAGTGATTAAAATGAAATAACTGGAACCTAAAACTTATTTTCAAAACAAGGCAGCTCATAAACACGCTTCTGTATTGTAACAAAACATATTACATGCTCATAGTCTTTTGTTATAGAAATTTTTTTATCTTTTTCTCTGCTTGAAAATTTGAATAATTTCTTTCTTGTTTTTGGAAATAGCAGAAGAAAAGAGAAAAGCAGAGAAAGTAGGACAGTGAAACTCAAAAGATCAGTTGAACATAAAAATAACTTTAAACTAGTCCTGATTACAACCCAGCATTGGATTTTATAATTCAGCTGATTTCAAAGTAGCTGAATGTTGCCAATAATACTATAGAAATCCGAACTAATTCAAGTAAATGAAAGTTATATTTTCATCATGATTAGTTTATATATAGTATTACTATGAACATCTGTACATAGATAGAATTACAGGATCATATATTTGAATCTAAAAGAGATCTTAGAGGACAGGTCTGGTACTATTAAAACATTAATTAAATTAATATAAGATGATGATATCATAAAAATAGGGAGTATAAAGAGTGAAGAGGGCCCAGTATAGTTCTTAAAAATGATAACAAAATACAATATGCATTTATTAAGCAACTACATCTGCTGGGAAGTAGCTCTGGGGATGCAAATAAGAAAAAGAGACATTCCCTGCCCTCAGGGAGTTTACAGTCTAATGGGTGAAGAGGACACACTGAAGGAAGATGAAAAGCATAGAGTGGGGAGGAAGTCACCAGGAGGCATGTTGTTATGTGGATTCCAACCAAGCAAAGCTGCTGATGGAAAATGGAGTTACCAAGGAAGCTTGTGAATCCTCTATAAAAGAAGGTTTTGGAGAGGAATTTCTTGCTCTACATTCCAGCCCACAGGTCATAGAGGAGTGGTCATTACTAGTTCCAAGACTTTAAAAGACAACTGTAGATATGTTTTTATGCCACAGATTCAACGTGCCTGCATGTAATACAGAGAACATATAAATAAAAAATAATATTCTGAAATATCACTTCAGGAGCTAATAGATTCAGGCTAATCACATCTGAGAGTGGTTTCCTGTCCTTAACACATGCTAAAAGAAGATTAGGAACATTTATTTAATTCATTTTAAAATGAATACACAAGTTTTAAGTATGAAAATACTCAAATGAATCTGTGATCTCATTGACGTGATTATTCTCTGCAGTGATACAGATCATGATCCATCCTGGCCTGTTTATCATTCATAAGTCTTATTCGTCTCCTAATTTCTCCATACCAAGTCCATTTCCAGGATATCACTGAAGCACACCCATTTCTTACTAGATCTGCCCATCATCCTTTTCAAAGGATTTTATAAGTGAAACCATAATATATTAGCTACTTTTCTTAAATGAATAAAAAATTTTTACATAATTTGTCAGAATGTCAAAAAGATTTATAGATGTTGATATATACATATATATGCATAACATATTTTCATTGTATAACAATGTTTCAAATGCTTTTACATAATTACCTTAATTGAAATTTTTTTGTATTTGTGATTTAATATCATAGTTGTTATTTTTTATACCCATCTTAAAATGGACATGAATCTTTAGGGTTAATATTATCAGCTCTTTTCCAGTATGCAAACTTCTACATTTTTGTCATTAAGCCAAAGAAATCACAGAACCACCTACTGAACCTACTTATTGTTTGAGCGTGTCATCTTCTATTAGTAGTGTGCCCCAGTCAGCAAGATACATATGTACCGCCTGTTTTCTTGGGATTTGGCAGACCCTTGTTCCTTGCACCTGTTTGATTATGCATGAGCGATGCATGTTTGAATCCAAATATCTGAGAGGTTTGAGACAGAAACTTCTATCAGAGAACCCAAAATGGAATAACACTGTATCAGCTAATTGAAATCTTGTCAGAGTCCACAAAAGTTGTAAAATGAGAATATTTGTGTGAGTGTATGTATTGATAGACAAAGAACATTATATTTGAGAATAGTATCTCTATTTCAATTTAATTCAGCAAGAATTTAATAAATATATATCAGGGAAAGGAATTGTGCTGAGGCCACAAAGCCCTGCCCTCAAGAAGCTTACATTCTAGTTGGGTGAACTGCATATTTTGTATTCCTTTAGTATTAATAATTACAATTTTGCCATCTGTATGTAAAATATGCCTGCTACATTAAAAAGCAATTCTGCATGTTTGCTGCGTAATATTACTGTGATGTATGCTTACTAAAAGTATTTCATGTTCATCACAATAAATAATAATTATTGTAAGTTTTAGAACTTTAAACAAGTAATTGGAAATGTGAGCTTGAATTCTAGTCTTCATGCACATATATATATATACATATATATATGTGTGTGTGTGTGTGTATGTGTGTATGTGTGTGTGAAATAAATTCCAAATTTAGTGAATGTGCACACAGATTGCAGCATGAATGTGTGTCCTTTATCTTTAGTGCCAATTCAACAGTAGGCTAATATGATAGGTTTTGACTGTATGTCCTGGTGCCTCACGTGTACTTTTTAGAAATTTGCATTCTTAAATGTGTTATTAAGTAAATATTATTTAGTGATCTTTTTTAAAGACAAATTTCTACTAATAATACTAAGTTCATAGAAATGTCTGTATTATAGAACCCTTTCCCTCATGTTAAAATCTTTTCATGAACTGTTTTCCTATCATAGAGTGATATATTTTCAAAGAATCCTTCTGTATCAAAATAGATTCTTACATACAAAATTATTGCTGAATAGTTAATTCAATGTGTATGACAACTTGTACAGCACTAATAGGAAAAAATGATTCAGAGTGTTTAATTTTTTCTTTCTTTTTTAACTGCTAGTCTAATAAAAGACTAAAGGAAGAGATAAACAATATTCAGATAGTATCTTCTTGTGTGTATTGAATATATGTTGATGCTCAGTAGTTGGGAGAAAAAGCCATTTATGTTGAAGAGTCTGTGAATTCAGGTGACTTTTCACAAAACTTAAAGCTGTTACCATTTTTTCTACCCCATGCAGTTTGAGCAAATGAGCAGTCTTGAACTTTGTGTGTAAGAGTTCCAGTGCCTGGGCAGAAGGCAGTACATCTGCAGCTCCTTGCATGACTAATTTCCTGTCAGCAACTGATTTTATTATCATTTAAATAAGAATTTATAATAATAGGAGCAAACTTGCCAGATGGCTGTGAATTAGTAAATTTTAAAGCATATAAGCTTAAAATGCCTGTATGCCTCAATTCTAACTCCCAGTAAACTGCATTGATAGCTACTTTTATATAACTACTTTAATCATTCCTCATAATTAAAAGGATTTTAATAATAGAATGCTATTTTGGATGTGTTTTTCTAGAGCTCATGCTATAATTCATATTGTAAATCAATAGTTGCTTACATTGTGAGACTAGTAATCACAATTATGAATATTAATTTTCCAGTACCTTTTGTTTATTACCTAGCCAGTATTACTGCTCCCAGGCTCTGAAAGAACATTTTAAGATTTGCTCAGATTTCTGTTGAAGTTGAAATTGCTTTTAAAAGATTTTAAAGAAACATATCTTAACTGTCATTTAGACCAAAAAAAATGTTTCTGTATAAAAATACATGTAAATAGTGATTTCAAAAGTTTCAGTCTATTTCAGATTACATCTTTAACAGATATGAATAATCAGTTCTCCCTTAACTGCTCTTCTACTGTATAAAAAGACAAATCATTATGGTCACTTTCCATGTGTTTCATAGCACTTCTTTAATAATAAAGGCAAGCAGCTTTCCATTCAAGGAACAATTTCAGACATTGTTATGGCTGAGAATAATGTAGCCTTTACATTTTTCCAATTTATTACCACCATATTTGTGGTACACTTAGCCCTTAAAGACCAGAAAAGTTTAAAAAATTCCTCTTATATTGTTTCTCAGAAATATTACTCATCTTATGTGACAGTGGTCATCTCACTTAATTTCTCATTTCCCCAAATTTTACATCACAGATGAGTTTCTAATATGTATCTCTGTATTTCCCAGTAATTCTAGTACTAATATATGGTATTTCCATACTAGAAGTTTCCCACCTCAGTGAAATCACTGATCTAGGAAAAACAACAAACAGTAGGCAAGAATAACTTTTTCAATATATTAAACTATATGCTTAAAATTAGCTGAACTAATCACCTGTGACAGTTTTATGTGGAATTAAATAAATTCCATAAATGAATTTGCATCATGCAATTTAACAAAGAGACAGCACCAACAGCAAAACCAGGAAGATTCGAGTTCAAGTTATACCTATGACATAAACTAGCTGTGGGACCCTTAGAACTAATTTAATTTCTCAGTATCCCAAATCTTTTTATCAGTTTATTTTAATGCCATATCAGAAACTATTTTTGCATTTTGTAGTATTTAGTGTATATTAATTCAGATTCCTTTAAGTTTTGTCTCCATATCCTTGATGGACCTTTTGGATATATTTCCTTGTATTAAGAATACAGAGAGATCCTGTGCCTCCAATTGATATAACAAATTTATCAAGAGATCAGTAGTGTTCATGGGGTGGGATTGTTTCAATAGTGGTTATGTATCTTTTGGGGGATATTTAGATTCTTTTTCTAGCATTAGACAACCTCTGATGTCCTTCTCATCCAATTCATAGCTTGAATTTCCTCACATACCAATATATTTGTTGACTAAAAAGCAAACTCCTGGAGGATTGCTTAAAAGGATAGATTATGATTATTGGCTTGGTTGCATTCTGGCTTGTCACTAATGTGATCTGTATTAATATATTGGTGACTAGATCTCACATACCTCATTCTCCTCATTTTCTTTAATTTTGTTTTTATACTGTTAATTTTTCTCATTAAGAATTCTCATTTTCTTTACAGTCTGTATATTTACCTCTCAACTGAAATAACTCTGAACTTTGTGAAAAACGCCAAAGGAAAAGAAGATGGGTCTCAGGAAGTTGTTAGAATTACATGATTATATTTTCTTTCCTGATTTTTTTCTTTGACTCTTCAACGAGTGTATGTTTCCATCATTGTTTTATTAATATGAAACAAAGAATAAATGAAGAAAAAATGAAAAAAAATAGTAATGTTAAGACTCTTTTAAAATGAAGAATTTAACTAAGCCACTCTAAAGTTCCCTGCTGGGTTCAGGCAAGCTGAAATTAATTCAAGGCGGCAGATAAAAATTTTAACCAGTCTGAGTAGAGATGACGGATGTGACAGCTCTCAGTTAAAATGTCTTTTAGTCGCAAATGCATGTGTATTAGTCAAGTGATGTGACATAACTGTCCCGGGTGAGAGAAAATGAACCAGTGACCATTTGCATTGAGAACAAAAGAAAATTCTTTAGAGTAAAATATGGAGAAGGGAAGAAAGATAACTTGGGATTCCACATACGTTGATTCATGTTAGAAATAATCTTTTTTTCTGTTCTTTTTACCCTAAAAGGCATTTTTTCTTTAGTGACAAGGAGCTACATGAAAGGTAGATTTTTTCTTTTTGTCTATCCATTCAAAAAAAAAAGACTGATGAAATGACACCTACATGCCCATATTTTTTCCTTGGGAACAAAATAACAAAAGAGTACCTGTATGTCATTGTTACAGATTTTAAATGTGAAGTTGACTACATAAATGCCTTCTCAGAGTGAGATGCCTTAGTCTTATAATGACAGAAGAACTTAAATTTTCTTTACCTAAAAGCTGAACCAGTGTTATTTATTATGAAAAAAAAACCAAGAAAATACTTTGTGCATTTTTATTGGATATTGCATGAAAAGATTTTTGAAACTATGTAAATAACAAAAATTGGAGTAAATTTTGCCATGTAAAAGTAACTAACTTTTCATTAGCTTTAATAGCACCAGCTTCAAAGGAACAGAATCTCTTAGTTAAAGCTGCCATTTCATTGAGTTTTCCATTATATTCTGTTTACTTTCCTTATCATAATTTTCTTATTCAGATATTCAGCTTCCCAAATTTTAGAATAACAGTCAAGAATTGCTTTCAGAGATTCATATTGTAGGTATTTCTTCTTGAGAAGAAATTAAAAAAAGAGTTATAGAGTTTCATTTACTGCTGAAACTAAAGCATTTTGATATTGGAGGAACAGCTTATATGCATTTACAATGTAAATTTTCTTCCATTGTACACGTGTATACATACAATACTATTTTTGTTTCAAATATATCACAAGTTGTAGTGGTTACTATTCCTCATATTCTTCACTATATCACCATATGTTGTAATTTAATACTCACCTATAAAATAGATCTACATGACATTAAAATTATTTTTCATTTAAAAAATGATACCTCAAAATGGGCCTCTAAACTTGAAAGGAATTTATGATAATTTGAACACAATGGATCCCTGCTGTTTTGCTACCTGTGTGACCCCATCCCTTAATCTGTTTCCTCACCTATAAAATGAGGGGAATTGAACTATGTGATTTCTAAAATCATAAGGAAAACTGGCCTTCATATAATTTGTTGAGGTTTGCAAAATGCTTTACATACATGATCTCATGTAAGTCTCACAGCAACCCTATGTTTTGAGTACTTTGGGTAATATGATGCCTATTTTATAGATTCACATAGAGGAACTCAGAGAGCTTAAGTGATTTGACCATGGTCACGTGCCTAGTATGAAACAGTGCAATCCTTTTTAGCTTTATATCCAGTGATCCTTTGTTCATGGATACAGTATACTCCTAAACTTGTAATCTAAAAGTAGCCTAAGCTTGATTAAACAATTTATTGATCTATCTTGATTGATTTTAAATATGAAAATGTCTAGCAGAAATAGGAACTATAAAAATGAGAAATAATAATCCAGTAGCAAATTCTGCTTTTGAATTAAGATTATGATCTTAAAACATTTTCATTGATGTTTGATGTAACTTAAACTACATCTATTTTTTGAGAAATTTTAGTCATATCTCAACATTGTTAATGGTATAAAATGAATGTATAACACTAGAAAATTTGGACTCTGATATGAAAATGAATTTTAAATACAATTTAATATAGAATTATGACTTAAAGTTTTAATTATTATCTGATTACAATGATATAGTTTGTCAAGAAAAAATCTTATCAGCAATTTTATATAGATAACTGTTTATATGTGTTATATCATATGCATAACATTTATACTTACATTTGATTTGACTATTCTGATTAAATTATTTTGTTCCATTAAAATTCAATCAAATGGACTCCCAGGTTTTCAAAGAATGAAGGGAGATATCTTCCAATATCTTTTTTGAGGCCAAGCTTGTTCTTTTATAATTTTAAAATTCATTTAGATTGTTTAAAAATTATATATGGTATTTTTTCAATAAGTTCTTTGGTTTTGCTTAATTTTTTCTTGTCTTCCTCTTTTATTTTTTGAAAGTTCTTTGGTAAAGGGAATGGAAGGAATGCAGAGGAATTGTGAGTAATATAAAAACAAAATTTATTAAAATAAACTTAAAGTCAGTCAGATTAGGTGCTTGATTGAATTGATTATTTGATGGAATGCATTGATTCAATCAAAGCTTTCAGTTGTGTGGATCTATGAAGACATGACCAATATTAGTAATGTCTTCATTCACCTTGAATTTTTTCCTAGATGTTTAGTATAGAAGTAAAATATCTTCATAAAGAGCTTTCAGTTTTCTAATAATATATTATTATCTATATGTTATATTATTATATGTTGTATATATTGCATATATAGTATATATATATACACACACAATACATTTATTGTATATATATTGTGATATACTGTATGTGTATATATGTGTGTATGTGTGTATATATATATATTTATATATATACATATATAAACAGATATACTGTGTGTGTGTGTGTGTGTGTATATATATATGTTGTGATTTACAGAATCTGAGGGATAGTAACCACTACGACTTGGGATATATTTGAAACAAAAGCAATATTGTATATATACACATATATAATGGAAGAAAATTTAAATTGTAAATGCATATAAGTTGTTCCTCCAATATTAAATGCTTTAGCCTCAGCAGTAAATGAAACTCTATAACTCTTTTTATAATTTCTTCTCTCTCTCTCTCTCTCTCTCTATATATATATATATAATATACAATACAATACTATATATATAATATATTCACATATTATATATCTATATATTATCATATATTATCTATATATTATATTATCTATAATAAACCATTCCAAACACCTTCATTCAACTGTGGGAGAGAAGAGAACAGTAAGAAGTTATAAAGAAAATTATAGAATTTTAGATATGTTATGGAGCCTTTTACTTACCATGAAATAAGACCCCACCAAACCTCTGTTTATATAACATTTTTCAGCATGCAGTGATCATAAAATCATAGATCATTAGAGCTGAAAGGGACTTTAGAGTTTAGCCCAAACTCCTTATTTTACATATTAGAAAATGGGGTCCCAGAAAGGTGAAATCTCTTATCCAAAAGTGATACGGACTTTACAAACTTTATCCTTCTTTTACCACTCAAGATATTTGCATTTTATTTTGTGATTAAAATTTAAGTAAATCCATTGCTCTACCTGTTATTAGACACCAAACGGTATCTGATAATAGAGTTCCAGATAAATTTAAAGTATTAATTCATAAATATTTTCAGATAAGTGAATGTGCCAAACATCTGTTCATTTTCAAGCCCAGCATTGTGTTAGTGCATGCTTATTAAGTATATACTCAATACAAATCAGCATTTGAAGATGATAGCAATAATTACTTCTCTGGGTATGTAGGTAGGTAAAGAAACCTAAACGTAAAATCAAATACTAAGACTAAGTTTAGTCTCTTGTTGTAGATTTTAAAATCAGAAAATAAAATCAAGAGATGTGAATGGCATGGCCAGAGCCATATAATAATCATTTGACAAGCATTTATGAAATATCTGCTATGTGACAGATATCATATGAGGTGCTAGTGATACTAACACAAAAATGAAACGATTCCTGGTCCCAACAAAATAGTGAGTGATGGATTAGAGTCTAGGACTTCTGGCTACAGTCCTCTTCCCATTATAATAATATCCCTGTGTAATGGGAATCTGAAGATCTTCCCTGCCCCTAGACCCTTTGATATGGTTAAGTGGCTCTGAGAATGTTTCCTGATTTGAAAGTATACTCTGCCCCCTAATAGGCTGAATGTGGTTATGTGGAGTCTGTGGCATGAGGCTTGCTTTTCAGGAATGCCCTGCCTTGTTTTAACTGGACAGTGGGCCTAGAGGGCTGTGACATTCTCTGACACAGGAGAAGGCTATATATATGCCCTGATGTGAGGTTTTGCTTTTGGGCTCACTTTGGAAAGAGTTGTGTGATTTGGCCAGACGAGACTCTGGGAAGCCCTTGAGACCCCTGGCTTTGAAAAACCTGGACGTTGGTGCTTCCCTCTCTGGTAACTGAGTAGGTATTGATGCAATGGTCAGATGGTTGGAAGTCCTTCTGCTGATCTGTTTCTTGGTCTGCTTGTAACTTCTGCTTGTAACCTGTGTTTGTATTCTCTGAAGTTCAGGGTGCTGACTTTTCCCCCTGAACTAGGTAAATGATATCTGTTTGATTGATTAAAGTGAGATTGTTAACCCACTTTGAGTTGCTTTCCTTTAGAAAAGCAGATCTAAGAACCTTTGCTGGCAGCCACCTTGGGTATGCTAGGGTGCTTTCTGATGCACCCTGTTCTTTGTCTATCTCTCCAGTCAAGGCCTTTAGTGTGGAAGTGATATGTCAGCATAATTATTTGATGAGTGAGGGGGTTTTAACTATATTAGAAAAGTTATTTAAACTTTCTGAGCCTTAATTTCCACATCTGTAAAATGAGAGCATTAAATTTAGATTATTTCCAAGGTCCTTTACAATAGTATGATTCTGTACTATTCTCATGCTCTATTCTAGCCTATGTAATTTAATATTATTTTATACCAGGTTGACCTGCTTTTCAGTAATTTTTCCACATTCCTCAGCTATGCTACATTATTTTAAGCTGTCTTTCTGGATATATTTGTAGTTATTTATTCTACTTTCTGCATCTGATTATTTCCTTGATAAGTTGTTTAGAAATATTTTGATACTTTCTGTACTCAAAAAACACAACAAAATTGTGTTATAACCACTGATCATAGATTGATGATAGTTGGAGATGTCACTATTGCTGATGTCTGAAAATGTAATGTTAGTTCATTAAGCCTACAGGTAGTAATAATGGAAATGCTTAAGAACCTGGTTACAATTTGTATTCTCAGTCATGCAGAGCTAGATTTGTGAGTGTTTTTCCTGCTTTGTTGATTTGGATATCACTAAAAAGTGTGTTTGAATACCTTTCTCAGACCTTTATAACTGTGTGTGTATATATTTGCGTATGTGCATTATATGTGTGTATAAACTATATATTTCTACTCATTCATACTTATTTCTATTCATTCTATACATTAACCTGAAAGTATTTATGAATTAATATGTGTCTCAGACCTGGGTAGCTGAGTGTGTGTGTGTGTCTGTATAAGCTACATAGTATGTTTCCATTCATTCATAAGCTATATAATATAGTTCTACTCATGACCGGGTTTATTTATTGGAAGTTAGCATACGACCCTCCCTGAAAGTCCAAAACAGTGTGCCTGTTACTCTGTAATTTAGGGTAATCTGCATGTCCTCTTAAAATATGCATGTTAGTAGTAGTATCACTTAGTTGACATTCCTTAGATTAGGAGTCTCCAAAATGGGAATGCTGCCTCTTCCATAAAAGAACTTCAAGGGGTTGTGTGATAGTGCAACTAGGGGATTATATGTCAGCTTCCCCTTTGTAGCTGGTTGTAAGACTTGTTTCCTGTACAATCTCTCTGATTACACCCCTCTTCCCAGCCTCCAGCACTATATACTTCCCTTTGCTATTCAAGCTCCCAAAGTCTTCCCCTCCCCATGCCTCATTCCTCCTCCTTCCCATCCACTTCAGTCTGAAAAACCAGAACTTAGTTAACCTGGGCTTTACTGGCTAGACTGATTTCTTTCTCACAGACCAAGCCTTAAGCCCAATTCACTCGGGATCTCTGGGATTGGACAACGATAGGTCCCTGCCCAAGCACCACTTAATGATTATTTTTTGGGGGGTCGTGGCTCTGAGTGAATGTAAGTAGTACCTGTCCTCTTTTGGCTAGAAACTCTGTGGATCTTCCTCTCCCAGTTTGATTTTTTTTTATTAAAGGGACATCCCAAGATTCACTTCTTAAAGATGCCTATGGGCATTGCCTCACTCAAAGGGAGAATTTGAAAAGACCTTAGCTTAAGTAAGTCTCCTTCTGCATCCTGGGCTTTTTCCAGTCCTTATCCATATCTGGCCATTGGACCCAGATGGCTCTGGAGGAGAAAGTGAGGCTGATAACTTTGGGGAGCCCTTCTTCACTCAAATTGAAATGAATTGCAAGTCATGTCATCATCTCCTTAATGTTATAGTCCTCTTTGAGAACAAAAGAGAAACTACACAACAGAACCACAGCTTTAGTCACAACCTAAACACTCAAAGTTGTAGCTGTGCAAATGTCCCTGGGAAAATGACCAAGTATTTCCTCTCTCTCCTTTTCCCCAGCACATGTCCCATCTCCCTTATGTGCTTTGGATCACCATTATAAAGATATATCACAATTTGTTTAGCCATTCTCCAATTGAAGAGCATCCCCTCAATTTCCAGTTCTTTGCCACCAAAAAAGAACTGCTATAAATATTTTTCTACATATAGGTTCTTTTCCTTTTCTAAAATCTCTTTTGCAATAAAGACTTAGTAGTGGTATTGCCAGGTCAGAGGGTGTGCATGGTATTATAGCCCTGTGGGGTTTCAAATTGCTCTATGAAATGGTTGAATCAGTTCACAACTCCACCACCAGTGCATTACTGCCTCATTTTTCCCATATTGCTTCCACCATTTGTCATTTTCCTATTATGTCCTCATACCCAATCTAATAGGTATGAGGTAGTACTTCAGAACTGTTATAATTTGTATGTTCTGAACAACAGTGATAACAATTTTTATATGTCTATACATATCTTTCATTACTTCATCTGAAACATATTCCTTTTTTTGCTCTTTTATCAACTGGAGAATTACTCTTATTTTTGTAAATTTGGCCCTGTTCTATGTTGGAGAAATGAGGCCTTTACTGAGAAACTTGCTTCAAAATTTTTTCACAATTACTTATTGTGTTTCCCTCCATGCTATTTCTCCCTACTTATTCTATTCTCTTTCTCCTTTCACCCTGTCTCTCCTTAAAAGTGTTTTGCTTCTGGGTACTCCTTCCCTCAAACTTCTGTCACCTTCTGTCACCCCCCTCCTTCTCTTTACCTCTTTTCCGTCTACTTTTCTGTAAGATAAGGTAGATTTTCTCTACCCAATTGAGTGGGCATGTTATTCCCTCTTTGAGCCAGTTCTGATGACAGTAAGGTTCACTCACTCTCCCTTATCTCCCTCTTTTTCCTCTCCCCTGCGTAAGCTTATTCTTGCCTCTTTTAAGTGAGATAATTTATACCATTATTCCTCTCCCTCCCTTTCTCCTGCTATATTCCTTTTACCCCTTAATTTCATATCTAAGATATCATTCCTCCATATTCAACTCACACCTCTGCCCTCTGTCTATATGTGCTCCTTTTAATTACCCTAACAATGAGAGTGATCTTCTGAGTTAGAAATGTCATCTCTCCATGTAGGAAAATAAAGTTTAAAATTGTGTCCCTTATGGTTTCCCTTTCATGTTTACCTTCTTATGGTTCTCTTGAGTCTTAGATTTGAAAGTCAGATTTTTCTATTCAGCTTCTTTTCATCAAGAATACTTGAAAGTCTTTGATCTCATTTAATGGATTCTTTCAATTTCTATTTTTAACTTCTGGTTCTGGGCAGTTTTCTTTTATAATTTCTTGGAAGATGATGTCTAGGCTCTTTTTTATCATGGCTTTCAGGTAAACCGATAATTTTTAAATGATCTCTCATGGGTCTGTTTTCCAGGTCAGTTGTTTTTTCCCCAGTGAAATATTTCATATTGTCTTCTATTTATTCTTTTGCTTTTGTTCTTTCTTGATGTCTCATGAAGTTATTAATTTCCATTTGCTCAATTCCAATTATCAAGAAATTATTTTCTTCAGTAAGCTTTTGTAGTTTCTTTTCCATTTGACCAATTATATTTTTTTAGGAGTTTTTTTCTTAAGTGAATTTTTGTGCTTCTTTTTCCATTCTGCTTTTCAAGGTATTATTCTCCCCATCGGTTTTTGCACCTCTTTTACTATTTGGTCTAGTCTATTTTTTTAAGGTATTATTTTCTTCAGTATTTTTTGTGTCTCCTTTACCAAGCTGTTGGCTTATTTTTCATAATTTTCTTGCATCACTCTCATTTTTCTTCCCAGTTTTTCTTCCACCTCTTATCTGATTTTCAGAATCCTTTTTATGCTCTGTCATAGCCTGAAACCAATTCATATTTTTCTTACAAATTTTGCATATAGGAGTTTGACTTTGCTGTCTTTTTCTGAGTGTGTGTTTTGACCTTCCTTGTCACCCTAGTAACTTTCTGTAGTGAGAATATTTTTCTTTGGTTTGCTCATTTTCCCAGCTTCTTAC
This sequence comes from Pseudocheirus occidentalis, assembly GCA_028646575.1. Lineage (NCBI taxonomy): Eukaryota > Metazoa > Chordata > Mammalia > Diprotodontia > Pseudocheiridae > Pseudocheirus > Pseudocheirus occidentalis. The sequence continues at coordinate 64,567,942 of CM053600.1, read as the reverse complement.
TTGACTTTTAAGCCTTTGTTAAAGTATGGTTCTGCTTCCAGGGTGGAGGATGCACTCTTCCAAGTTTCAGGGGTTTTGTGCAGCTGTTTTCAGAGATACTTCTAGAGAGCTGTAAGTTTTCAGTTCTTCCAAGGTGGTATGATCTAAGGAGAGGTGTTTACTCCCCTCCTGGCCCATGCACTGGTATATAAGTGACCACAAGCACTCTTTTCTGCCCTGGAACTATGATGAAAGTCCTTGCTTCACTGTGGCCTCAGGCTCTGTGTACTAAGGCTCCAATTGGCCCTAGAACTGGTTCCTAGGACAGTGACCCAGATCTGAGTATGGGCAAACATAAGAATCCTGACTAAGTGTTAACAAAGAGACTCTTGTAATCTCCTTTTGACCAGTTTTTCTACCCCATTACCATCTGTGAGCTGAGAGCTCTAGAAGTAGTTACTGCCACCGCTGATTCAATCACTCCCAGTGCTTACTCCTGTTTAGCTGGGGTCTGGTCTCTACTGACCTGTGTTTTTCCTGGACTGTGCTCCACTCTTACCCTGGTGTGACAGACCTTTCTTGCTGACCTTATAATTTGTCTTTGGCATTTATGGGCTGAGAGGTCTGGAAACTTCCCCTGCTGCTACTGATTCAGTTGCTGTGAGGCCAGTTCCTGGTTTGCTAAGGCCCAGTCTGGCTTCCTGCAACCTTTGTGGAGCTATATGCCTCTTACAGCCTGTGCAACAGACATTTTCTGCTGACCTTCTAAATTGTTTTGTACTGGAAAGTTGTTTGATTCTGTGTTTTTCTCTGTTCTGCCACTCTATAATTTTTTAAAGTCATTATTTAAAGGTATCCGAAGCAGTTTTGGGGGAGAGTTCAGGCGAGTTCCTGCCTCTACTGTGACATTTTGACTCTGCCTCTCATGGTCTATTATTCTCAGTTCCTCACTTTCATTCCCTGCATTTAATGAAGCAGTTACTAGATATTTAGGGGACAGAGATATATTAAAGTATATTGTTCTCACTAAAATTTTAATAGTTATCAAAAAATAAAATAGTTGTAGTGAAACAACATGCTTTTCCCTTGTTAATATTTAATCTATTTCATTCTTTAAAATTTGTTTTTAGCCTGCTTTTAAATGTATAGTGGAACATATATGTAAATGATCTAATAATATGTATATATCATCAGTTCATTCTTATACTTTTTTTAACTGTCATGGTGTACAGTTAAAAAAAATTGGAGACCAGTGCTCTAGAGCTTATGATGCAATTTATTTGCTGAGTTGAATATTTTTCTCAACTCTCTACAGACATTCTGATACCAATTTGTAGATACATGAGTATGCCTATTTTGTAGAATAACATTGTCCTTATTCTGTACCCTGACTTTTTTTCCATTGATGGTAGAAATTCTATGTAACAGAGAATTATATAAAACTATATCTATCTATCTATCTATCTATCTATCTATCTATCTATCTCTATCTATCTATCTGTCTATCTAGATATAGGCATGTATATTTAGATATGTATGTATGTATGATATATATATACATATATCTATAACTATATATAACTATGTAACAGAGAATTATTTATAACCCTAAACTGTAATAACAAACTCTTTAGGGAGCTCAGTCTTCTTGAAGTATTACATGAGTCTGTATCTATTATGTGTTAAATTCCTTTGAGAGATAGAGTTCTAGGTGTTGTTCCCTGTAAGTTTTCTTTTCTTGGATTTGTGGAGATGGTCGAGTTCTGTACCACACTGTAGACCAAATCCAGGCTGGATTTTTCTTTTCACTTGATTACAGTATTTATTCGACAGTTTAGGAATATAGCAACTCATACATTTCAAGAAGTAGAAAAATGAATAATAATAATAATGTAATAGTAATAGCTAACTTTTATATAATTCCTAGCATGTGCTGGATACTGTGCTGAGTGATTAATGAATATTTTCTCATTTCATCTTCACAACAACCCTGAGAGGTAGACACTATTATTATTATCCCTATTTCACAGATGAAGAAACTGGGACAAGCAAATTAAATGCCTTGCCTTCCGTCTCACAGCTGGTACATGTCCATACCTAGATTTGAACACAATTCTTCTCAGCTCCAGGCCCAGCAATCCATCCCCTGCACCATAAATGGTGGAGAAAACGAGAGAGCTGTCATGGTTTTTTACTCCAATTAATTTGCTTAATTTAGGTACAAAAATGAAAGAAAACAAAATGTAAAAGCAGTAGTTTCAAAAGGAGTTAAATATGCTTGACTCCTAACGTTGAACTTCATATAAACAGATGTCACAGTACAGCACAATAGATCTTTATTTATATGATACTTAATTAATACAGTCAGCCTTTTTAGTGATGAGGTAGTTCTGGCAGATATCAAGTCTACTTGGAATTAAAACTTTAGTGATTAGGCAAGATATAATGGCGTTGAGCTTTTCCTAATGGTATACAGGTTAAAAAATTCCCAAATTATGCCTTCTTAAGGTCGTTATATCGAGAACTTAATGGAACAATGAAAGAATTGATCTCTTTGGGTAAATGAAAGTTTTCTCTTAAATTCTACACAGGTTAATAATGTGCAGCCTGGTTGGGAAAATCATATACCTTAATATTTTGAAGGGAGTATAGAGATCATTTATAACAACCTACCTCAACAGGTTTCTCTTTTACAGCATCCTTAGGTGATCTCATCATTGGGAATTCACTACCTGACAAAGCAGCTTCATTATTTTATGTCCAGTTGTTAGAAATGTCCTTTCTTTCTTTTTTAATGATACCTGTTATCTTTATATCACAATAATTCAATCCCTCTACATACTGAACAACAAAAACAACACCACTTGTGACTAAGTAAAAATATCCAGTAAAGTGATTTTATCTCACAACATATACAGTGTTCTATCCTAGTAGTTCCCTTCTCTGTCATGATGAAGGATGTTGATTTCACTGGCTGTTTTCTGAACCTTCATTGGTTTTTCAATTACTTATTGCAATATACTTTATAAAAGATGCGTTTATTATATATGACTTTTTCAATGTTTACTGTTCTTTTATGTCTTAACAGGTATCTTGTTTTGGAAGAGTCATTATGGGATGCTAATAAGTATTTTAAAAAATATTCTCATTGAGAATTCTCTATATAGATTAATAAAACCTAGTTGATTTTTTCTAATATTTCATTCAGTTATATATTTTTCTTCTTGTTTTTCTTTCTTTTGGCTGTGAGATAGTCACTTTATCTCTCTAGTCCTCAGTTTCCTCATCTGTAAATAAAGCAGTTGAGCTAGATGACCTTGGCTGTTAATTTGAGTTCCTAAAAGCCTCTGGTTCTATGTACACAGGTTTAAAGGATAGGATAAAAGACAAAAGGGACCGATTATTTTTTCACTTCTGAAGAATGGGGTAGGAATCTTTTAATGTGTTGTGCTCTTATGTACTGTTTAGGTAGGTCATGCACTCATGAATCAACTCAGAGTGTTAGTTTGCTCCCTCCCAAGGTCCTTCTTTACACAGTAGGAATTCCTAGGAGGGGTTTCCTTTGAGACATAGAAGCTTTCCTTGAAGATGCTTAATTACTTGAGCCATTCCTTGGTATATTTTACTTAGCTCCCATGTAGATGGGGAAAAAATAGAGTAGAAAAAAAATAAAGAAGACTTTGGTCTTGTAGATTATAATGATTCATTACTCCTCCCTCTAATACACTTCATCTTAATTTAGGAGTATCAATTAAACTTTAGAACTGCTGTAGTACAGTTATATTTAAATCTGTTTCCTTATTTTAATTGTCTGTACTCACCTTAATGATTCTAAATATAATTTTAACTTTATACCAAAGAGTATTTTAATATAATGTGGCTGGATTTTCTTTTTCATTCCATTTCTGTCTTCATGTTGAGATGGAGGAAGAAAAAGAGGAAAGATGGAAATAGTTTTGAAAGTGACATTTTGGCTTCTCTTTTGTTCCCATTTCTCTGGGTTCTCTTTATTTTTCTATTTTTTTTTCTTTCTGCTGTTAATCAAGTCTTCTGTGCTGATTTCAATCTGACTCTTGTCCTTTCACTAACTGGTGTAGCATCACATTTTTCCTTCATCAATTTTATGAGTAAACATCTAAGTGATATTCTTAAACATCAGTATGTTTAATTAATTACTGAATATTAGCACAAATAACACATTGGCCATTATACAGTGAATTGCAGTTTGATATCAATGAAGATTCTCTCTATTCCTACTGCTTTAAGAAATTCTAAATATTTTGGAATTTAAATGATTTCATCTGGATTTTTAAGAAATCTAATTTCTTTTGAATATTGACAATAACCTGCTTGACTTAACTTGCCAATATGACAAATGATCAATAGCTTCGATTTTAACAATGGCAAAGAAATGCAATACATTCACATTGTTCTTTTACTTCTGTATGCAGTGCTAATCAACTGACTCTTAATCATTGAATAATGTACTTTATATTCCCTGGTTCCTGGAGCTTCTTTTATACTCTCTTACTGAGTATATTCATGAATTTCTTTGTGAATTGCTCCATAAATAGACGTGTAGCACGTGGGAATTCTTAGAGGCAATTTGGAGTTGGGGACCTGATTTCCAGTCCCTCATCCACACATCAAAAACTAACTTATCCTGGACAAGTTGCTTAACCCTTCTGATTCTCAGTTTCCTAATCTGTGAACTGAAGACAATTATAGCTCCTACTGTGGGTTTGCGAGGGTCATTTGAGTATGTATATATGGGCTTAACAACTGGGTCTCTGAGAAAATGTTTGCAGAACACATTTAAAAATTTTAATCTTCACTATTAACATTTTCTCCATCACTTTCTTAATTCTAGACTACTAACAAAAGAATAAGTCAAGTCCCAATTTGCAAGGTTTGCAGATTTCTGAGGTATAAATTATTTATACTAAAAAATTAACAATCAGTTCTGAGCTGGTTCAAGCTGTTCTAGGACAGCACTATATGCATGTGTGCATGTATATATAGTTAAGTTCTTTGTGAACCATAAAGGTATTTGTTATGCTAGTAAAGCTAGAACCTTAGTAATGCTTAGCAAAGATGCAAGTAGTCATATTTTTGTAAACTTTAAAATGGTGTCAAATATGAATCGTAATGATGGTAATGATCATCTCATTCTAAACTTTTATGTGTATAGAGATATATGTTGTTATTGAATGCTTTTTTCTGTTATGTACAACTCTTTGTGATCCTATTTTGGGTTTTCTTGGCAGATACTAAAGTGATTTGCCATTTCCTTCTCCAGTTCACTTTACAAATGAAGAACTGAGGCAGATGGGGTTAAATGACTTGCCCGGGGTCATACAGCTAGTAAGTGTCTGAGGCCATATTTAAAGTCAGGAAAACACCAGTCCTTACTATACACTGCACCACTTAGCTACCCTGTGTGTGTATACATACACACACACACACACAAAACACATAGACACATACACTATATAGGTACTCTATTCACTTTGCCACTTAACTGCCTGATATGTGTATATGTATAAAATGTGTACAGACACACATACACACCCATACACACTGGGCAGCTAGGTAGCACAGTGGGTGGACTATTTATGCGTATCTGTAGATACACACATATTTATACATAGACATAATATTTATTTGCATTTAGTATTCTGTGGATTGTATAGGTGGATAAATTTCTTATTTAGTTTGATGAAGGTATTAGGATATAAACTTATACTCTATAGGCTTAATACAACCATCCCTAGTGCAATTCTAGTGCTAAATAGAATAACAGAGAATATATGCATATCTTCCAGTTCCCAATGTGATTTTGATTTCTTCTATTAGATTTCTCTGTTTTGAAAGATTTTTAAAATTCAATATTCCTTGGAAATTATGAGTATTTGATATGGTGACATTTATTAAAAACATTGTCTTTAATTTTTGGTGGATTAATATTATATCTGGGTAATTGTGAGTAAACAATTATTGTCAAAAATACAATTAAATAAGATAATTATTAATATTATTAACAGATCTGTGATTTCATTGGTATAGGGAGTTCCTGCTAAGTAATTTCCTTCTCCAATGTAGATTGACAAATTCTTTGCAATTCACAGAATTATATGTGAGTACCGAGAGGTTAAGCAACTTGCCTAGGGTTGCAGAGCTGGTATATGTAAGAGGCTGTCATTAAGGTTAGGTCTTTTTGCATTCAAAACCAGCTCTTTATGTACCATGCCCTTCTTTTCTTTTTTCCTTTTTTTCCTTTTCTTCTTTCTTTACTTTCTTCTTGCTTTTCATTTGTCTTCTTTTTCCACTTTTCCCTCCCTTTCCATCTTCTTTATTATCATCATCATTATTCTTATAGCACAGTTTTCTCTTTTTAAAAATTTATTTTTCTAACTTTCAGTGTGAAAAAAGTTTTAAATTATTGAATAAAACAAATATTTCCATAGCATAGTACAATAAAAGATGATTGTATATGAAACTGTAAATCTGCTATGTATGGTTAGCTATTCCGTTTAAGTATACAACAAAGTTATTATATAATTTTTTTCTTCACCTCCCACCCTAGAGATAGCTATAATTAGATACAAACACATATATATATGTGTGTGTGTGTGTATATATATATATTTATATATACATATATATGATATATAAAATTATTCTATACATACTTCTGTTTATCCAATGTAAATGCCATCTTCTGTATGACTTTTATATTTCAATTTGGGTATTTATGGTAGTTAAAATAACTTACTACCTTAAAGACGAACTTAAAATAATAGTGCTGTTACTGTAAACAGTGTTCTCTTCTGCTCCTTTTACTCTTCATTATTTTGTGCAAGTCTTTCCATGTTTTTTCTAAAATCATTGAGCATTCTAATAGTGTTCCATCACAATCATGAAGATAAAACTAACTAATGAACTAAAATGGAAAATAAAAATAGTGTTTAGAATGTTTTAAGCTTTATTTTTATTTTGAGTTCCAAATTCTCTCCCTCCCTCTACTTTTATCCCACCCATTGAAAAGGCAAGAAACAAAATATTCATTATACATATGTATTCATGCAAAACAGATTTCTGCATCAGCCATATTCTGAAAAATAACCCAAGAAAAATAAAGGAAAACATATGCTTCAATTTGAACTCTGAGTCCATCACTTTACATCATGAATCCAGTGGAGTTGTGGTACATCATTATATTGATCAGACTTTAACAAGTCTTTTTCTGTTCATTATCTGTACAATATTGTGTCATCTATGTAGCTTTTTCTCCTGGTTCTGTTCACCTCACTTTGCCTAAATTCATATAAGTCTTACCTGGTTTTTCTGAAACCATACCTAAACAGACTCTTAAAATTAGAGTAATATGTGTGCTCAAAGTGGCAAAAAAGTAAGAACAAATCCCCAAAGGCAGGAAATATTAAAGTGGATTGATCGCTGATAAAGTAGAGTCTGCTGATGTTCACTGCATGCCAAAGTCAGCAAGCACCATCTGTACCACCACCACCAGAGTCCTAGAGGGCCCACTTTAGGAACACATTTTGAATATTATTTATAGGAGGTGACTTAGGGACCATTCAAAGAGCTTCCAAGAAGGTCCACAGAGTCTATGTCCCCTTAGACTGACCTGGCTCAGGGCCACCATAGCATGAGCAGTGCCTGTTGATATAATCATTATCTTTACTACTGAATGCCACATAGTGAACCATTAAGGAGACAGAAGAAAGCCGTATCGTCACTTCACAAATGTTTTGGTAAGTGACTCTAGTTAATGATATATATTTGTTCCTAGTTAATGATATTTAATCCTTCTTTTGAAATTAATTTAAACTTTCAGCGTTTTTCTTTAAAAATAATTTTTCGTAAAATTACAAGATACTGTTCCATAAGCCAGTGGTTTACTATAATGCCAAGTGGAATCAATCTGCTAAAAACAAAGGAAACAAAAATGTATCTATTCATTAAGATGATGTTGGCAAACAACACAGCTATAATTCTCTATTCCTCTCTTTGACACTCTCTCTCTCTCTCTCTCTCTCTCTCTCTCTCTCTCTCTATATATATATATATGTATGTATGCATGCATGCATACATATGTGCATGTGTGTGTAAATTTATAGGGATAAAAAGGTTATCCTTGGATTTAGATCTACAAATAGTCCCCTGAACACATAAGTTGCTAATCAGTGTGGAACTAAACTTTGTCCTCAAAATGACCTTATGCCCCAATCCCTTCTTACAGATGGTTTGCTTCTCCCACATTTCTTCAGTTGCCTAAGCTTAAATAAACCATTCTCATTTGCCATTGTTAGGATGCAGTTGATTTAGAATTCCAAGGATAAACTTCACTAATTATTTTATGTTTCCATGGTATTTCCTGCAAAAATTTGCTTAGACATATCAAAATAGTTTAAGGGATTTTTTTCTATTTTAAGTTGGTAGTAGAAGGGAACCTGCTTTAGTTTGACAGTCAGTCTGAGAAAGAAAAGATGGAATAGTAAGTATGGTATAAAACCTGGCTTGAAGCATTCATATCATCCCCATGTTAGACATTTAGATTTTTATTTTGAGGGGGGAAGGCTGGGCAATTGGGGTTGAGTGACTTGCCCAAGGTCACTTGGCTAGTAAGTGTTAAGTGTCTGAGGTAACATTTGAACTCAGGTCCTCCTGACTCCAGGGCTGGTGCTCTATTTACTGTGTCACCTAGCTGCACCTACAGTTAGATCTTCTAGGGACCTTAGAGGTCATCTAATCCAACCCCTGCATTTTTCATATGTGGAAATTAAGCTGAAAAATCCTTAAATGTTTGGTCCAAGATGATAGTCAGTGGCAGTGCCAGGATTTGAACAGAGACCCTTTTACAAAAAATCAAGTACTCGTTCTGTTGTATCTTATGTCTGTGGTCTGTTATATGGGATTGCTATTCAGGAGTTTGGAACAATGTTAAAGATCCATCATTTGAATAACGTTCTATGAATGGAAGGCCCTTGTCAGTTAATGAGCTAGGAAAGAATAGATTGCCTTGGTTGAGCCACTTTTACTACATTGATTTTTACTGAAGACTACTTTTGCTTCATTGATTTTTTTTGTTATTGTTTCAGATTATGTTGTGAAGACCTATTGGGTATGAATTAATTTCATTTCTACTGCTTTTTCCACTACTGGATAAGTAAATTATAATTGCTACCTACTACATATGCCTAGAACTTTGTTTCCCTTCATGTTCAGTTCAGTGTCGACTTCAGCTTATCATTAAAAAAATAAACATATGTTGGAGACAAGGTTTAAGTACTGAGGTCTCTTTATTTGATCCTATAGAATAAGTCTCCCCCAATTGTTTCTTTGTAATATTTAAACTTTTAATAGGAAATAGAATTATGGTTCTCCCAGGAAATGCGTGCACATTATTATTTTCTTGAGGACAAGATTTATTTTATAACTAGACCAGTGATCCCTTTTGATTATGCATACTTAGGAGTAAAATTTTTTGAGCATATATCTATTCTGCATGTTTATTAACTTACTATATAAATTTCTATTATACTAATATATTATATTATGCTAATACTACCTAAATATTTTATAAACATGCTTTTGTACCAATAATTATGTTCATTATAAAATTAAACCTAACTAGAAATTAAAAATGGGTGAATTAAAGATGAAATATTTCATCCTAGAATCAATAAGGAACCAATGAAGTTTATTGAATAAGAGGATGACATAGTAGGAAAATAACTTTGCTACCAGTTTGGAGGATAGATTGGAATGGTGAGACACCAATTAAGTCTGTTGCAATTGAGCCGGTGTGAGTGCTCAAGGCTTGAACCAGAATGGTACCTTTATAAGTCCTGGGATGTTACAGATATGAAAGATGTTTGGAAGTAAGAAAGTGAAAGCTCTATAAATGTTGTATAGTTTCAAGATTCTAATGGTTCTTTTGGCCAGTTCTTGAGATAAGTTGTACTTCAGGAGGGGGAAACTCTAAAAATTAATCTTTCAGAATTATTGTTAATGTGATATGGAAGCATGTTAGAGCTTCTCTTTGCCCAGATGCTTCTCTAAAGTTCATAGAAAATGAAGGTAGGTGGCAATGTCAGCTAAAAATACTTGGAGTCTATAGGGAGTCTACTCTCTGGAAAGTAGCTAAACTGAAAATCAATGAATTTGTACTTCTAAGAAGAGATTCCTGTTCCTGCTGTCTTCTAGGGGTAGGAGGTCATGGCAGTGGGAGACTGGCTTACACCTCAATGGATTTGCAAATTCATCCTTGTGCATATTTCTTTCATCATTACAATCCTTCCATGCCTCCTTATTCTGCATTCATTTTATCCATATTCTCCCACAGATCTTCAATAGACCCTCTTTTAAAGGAGGATTAACTTTTCTTTTAAAGCTTTCATCAGTATCAGTACATTGTTGGCAGTCTGTTTCCTCTTAATCTTGTTAGATGAGCAACCTGCCTAATTTTCCAATTATACTAGATTGTCTTCCTAATTCCACTTCTTGCACTTAGAAGGTAAATTTGGACTAAAAAATAAGCTTTGGCTATTTTTTTCCTCTTATTTCTGAACTGACTTAAAAAAATTTGGAGGGGGAAAGGCAGGGCAAATGGGGGTTAAGTGACTTGCCCAAGGTCACATGGTGAACTGACATTTTTAATGAAGATTTTACTGTGCTGATAGCTAAAATTCTGCATGAAGAAAGAATAAATATGACCCCGTGTTCAGGAAAGGAGTTAATTGTCCCTAGGTCATACTATAATCATTGTTGAAGGTGAAAAAGACACAATTATTGAAGAACCAAAACTATCTTGGAGAGACAAAGTGACTTAAGTCACTTTGCAGCCACTTCTAGGTCCAAGTCCCATCTCTGTTGCATATTAATTATGTGGCCTTGGACCAGTCACTTAAACTCTCATGGAAATCTTTAATAATGTAAGTTATGGAATAGTTGTTGAATTTGTTAGACAAGAGGGAATTTTTTTACTCCTCATCTGCACCAAGACAATCACCTCTCAATCCCTAAAAGAAATATTTTACCAGGTTTTTTTGAAAATTTTTCCTATGAATTTTTAAGAATTGTTTTGTTAGTTGAAAATATCCAAAGTTTCCAGTGCCAGTATAAGAAAGAAATAAGAGACACGATCTATATAAATTTTTAAACCAACAATTTTAAAGCTACATATTTTATTTTAGGCAGGAAGACTTACTGATTTTGTGAAGCATGTCTGTATAAATAAATAAATGAACCTCAAATACACAAAGTTGAATCTGCAAGTGTAATCATATATGTCTTGGACTGATAGCACCATAGATCCCTAGTCATGCTCTCTAACCTGAAGCACTCATTTTATCTGTCTTTTATGCACAACCTAATATATCCTATTGATGAAAAGGTTTTTGTCATGGCATGTCATACTTTGAGACCCATTTACATGGCATGTGATACAAATCATGTCATAAAAGCAGGATTCTGGGAAAATTTGACTACTAAAAGCCCTTCAGGATTGCTTTAAGTTGGCAGGATCATGAATTTCTTAACTTAATGACACTTTTTTATGTGGATTTTTAATGCTTTCCTCTACTTATCTGCAAATTTACCGATTCTTATTTATTTGATATTCTTATATGGTGTTTGAGCTAGAGAAATGCCTTCTATGTGATTCTGGAGAATAGTCTGTTTCTATTCATTTTGGCTTCATTGCCCCACATGTTCAGCAATTATATTTTTCATCAATGAAGGATGAACTAAATTAAAGAAATCATAAGGACTGATATAAATTTGTGTAATTTTGGGGATTAAAGTTAATACTTTTCAAGGATTCTAAGTTTGAATGTATAAATTATTTTATTCACTTGTGTACTTATATATTTTATTTCAATTGATAAAAAGGAATAGGTAATCCTTTAGATATTATTGTACTTTTGGAAGCTTTGGCGAGGTTTTTGATTTGATTTGGATTGCAAATATTGTTTAAAAAAATCTGCAAATTCATTGAGAGTGGCTTGTTGACAGACTGCTGACCAACTTTCCTCCAAAGACAACCATATTATTCTCCCTTTTTTGTTTAATGTGTCAATATAGATGCCAAATGCTACAATTATACCTACAAATACATTTAGACAGTTTTTAAAGAAGTGTTATTTAACCAGTTGTCAAAAAATCATCCAATATGACATTTTAGACAGTTTGTATGACTGACTGCTTATATAGAAAGCTGAATTTTACTGTATTTTGTAAAAGTTGTTCTTTGAGAATAGATATATGATAAACATGTCATTAACAAAATGCAAATCTGCTAGCAGCTATTCACAATTATTAAAATTTGACTATGTTCCAATCAGACTGAGAAATGCTGAAAAAGCATTTCCTAAGAGCCCTGAGAAGTGCAGCAAAATCAGCATTGTTTCCAGTGATTGATTCCAGTTCAACAAACATTTATTCAATATAATGTTTACTGTCCTAGTTTTGGAGTAAGGAGGGAAATATAAAGTTTACATAAGGCACTTTTCTATTCTCATAGTACTTAATATATAGAAAAGGAGATGATCAAGACACAATCAACTATAAAGCAAAAACAAAATATAATTTTTGAACAGTCTGAGGAAAACAGGAAAGATCACACTTACCTCCTTGTTTTGTCATTGGGAAAACTGAGACTCAGAAAGGTTAAGCGACTCCTTCATTGTCACAAAGGTAATGTAGTAGAAAGAGCTCAGATATAAACTCTGGTCCCATAACTTTAAATACAACCCTTTTCCCACATCACCACAATGCCACCTTAACTGCCTCTGCTCTGGTAACATCTCTTTGCTGTATTACCATCATAATCATACTGTTCAGGTAGGATCCTGTACCTTGCAGTAACATGAGACATTAAAAGGGAAAGGCTCTCCAATAATATTTTAATTAAAGAATGTTAGGAATGGAAAAGATCTTTTAGCTTAATATCCTTAATTTGCAGAGGATAGATTCCTAGAAAGATAGCTAGGAAGAAAAATTATTAAATGCTTACTCTGTGGCAGGTATGGTGCTAAGTTCTGGGGATATAAATAAATGCAAGCAAGAGAGTTTGTATTTTAAAGGGGGAATTTAGGTGTCTTGAATTCCCTGTTCTTTCAATTCTTGAGGAGACTGAGGTTCCATTCTAAAAAGCTTATTGTTCTTTAAAGATATGATTATACTTTCCATTTTAATTAGTACCAAAGCTGGCTTTTGCTATACAGAAATAGAATTGACCATAACTACTTTTGTTTGCAAGTATGTCTTTAATTATAAATGGTGGAACCACAAAGGAAAGTGAAAGTATTTATATTATCATATACAGAGAAATATAGAAGTCCTCCTTCTCTGAATAAAACACTAGGGACTTTATCTTAGATGGTGGCTTTGTGTTCAGAGTGAGAGTGAATTTAAGGATTTTGGTTAACATTAATTTTTAAAATAAATATCCAAAAGGCAGAACCAAAATGGAACCAGGCTTTTCCCTTCTTTTGCCTTAGTTTAAAAATGAGGTGGAGAGTCTTTTTTCCCCCCAGACGTCGGAGGGTATCACAACATATGGACTCACTCACTTTTCCTTTCTTACTCCCTTACCCCAGTTTCTCCCAGCAAGGACAATGAAAGCCCTCTTCATGGGGTGAGTGGAAGGTGATGACTAGAGATTAGGAACTGTTAAGTAGTAGGAATTAAGGAGGACTTAGTTCTAGATGACAAGCCAGCTTCCAAAAGTAGAGACTGGAGAAGTAAATAGTTTTTCCCTTGGTATTCCAGACATAGGAAGGCTACACCTGTGTAAGTGAATCAATATCTTTTGTGAGAAGGCTCACTTAGAACAAAGGGGAAGGTAAGAGATAGAGAGGAGTTGAAGAGGCACCCTCCATCTTGTACAGAAGTAACTAAATTAGTTAGGGACAATGCTTTTGCAGTCTTTCAGTAAGACTTGCTGTGACTTATGAATGGCAACATCAAATAGAATATTTCTCATTGCCACGTGGTACTTTTATGGGAAAAACCACCCTGTTCTAGGGCAAAGAAATTTTAAGTAAAAATGTGTTAAATGTAAAAAAAGAAAAAGCAGAAATGCTAAACATCCTTTATAAACCACCACAGTAAAAATTCCAGTGAATAAAGTACACTAGCAAGTGATAAAGAGCTAAATAGGGACTAATATAATTCTTAATAATGAGTTCATTAAAGAACATAGGAATAGCAATAATGAAATAAAATCCCACATCTGTAGGAATACAAGTACTGTATAAGCAGTCCTTAGAATAAACATTGCATCTCTGAAAAAACAAATAATAAATTAACTATGATTTTAAAATAATCATTAAGTTCAAAATTAACAGAAAAAAGGAAATATTAAAATTAGAGGATAAGTAGAAAACTGGAAAAATGCTATAACAATGATAAAAATAAAAGGTGATTGCCTGAAGAGATAAAAAAAAACCCTTCACCTAATTTAATTTTAAATGGAGTGATGAAAATCAAATTGCCAAAATAAAATGGACCAAAGTGAAATCAAAACAGAAAAAAATATAAAATCTCTAACTGGAATGCTAGCCAAATCAAGAATACAAAGGAAATTGATGACTACTTAAAAATAAACCCCAAACTAAAAACTGGACTTCATTCCAGTTCTAAGTCTTAAGTCCTAATTATTTCTATTACTTCTTCTCCATAAAATGGAAAAGCACAAATATTAATTAAACTTCCCATACTCTTATAAATCAGTTCTGACTCAGCTTCTCCATAAGAGATATGTTATAACTAAAGCTTATTAAAAGCAGTATTAAAGAATAAAAACTTTCAGAGAGATTTAGGTGGGCAATATTCGTTTATATAATTTGGACAGTTGCCAGGATGAGTGTCAATTCCTCATCTATTACAATATTGCATTGGGCTCTTTGATGATCAGAAGTGACTAGTAAATCATTTCTTGGGAAAATGATATTGAAGGGATTGGAGAGTAAAGAATAAGGGTACCATTTTTTTTGAAATCTGAATACCAATTCTTGCTTTCAATTTAACTGTGATTTAAAGTATTACTATTTGAGTAGTAATGTAGCTTCACATGTGAGAAACAGGAGGCTCACCATATGAGGTAGGTAATATTGGAGATACTTCAACAGATATATGGACTATTTGGAAGGAAGATTCTATGTAAATGTATAAAGTAATACTGTAGATCCATTCAAATTTATTTACATTGTAAAGGTAAAGTTAAATATTATAACAGAATTCTTGGCACTTACTACTCAGGAGACGTTTTTAAAACACATAATAAATCCTTGCAGCAATTATTAGTTTATAACTTGAAAATGCTAGTGGAAAGTTTTCATTTAATACCCTGGAGTTTTTTAAAGGTTAGTAAGTATCTGAGTCTTCTATGTAGGGATGGAAGCTATTTATTCCACTTCTGATACTGCCAACATTTGATGAATCACTGAAGAAAATGGGAAGTGACAAACAGCTCTTCCTTTAGGAGGTGGTCACAGTGACAGCATCAATAGAAAAACATATTATGGGTTCTAAAATACCACATTTTCCCCATTTACACTGAATAAGACATGAAACTCTTTAAGGAAAGCAGTAGTATGTTATCATTAAGGGCTAGCTGACAGGGTAGAGAGGATGCTTTAAACTCACTTCAGTCATCATTATTAATTTTTTTCTCTACTAGATGCAAGGCCCACCCACATACAGACACTGGTATAAGATGTAGAGGCTACTGCTCCTCCTTTTAAATCCTCATTGATAGATTGATTTCATCAACACCTACTCTGTTGTCAGCTTATTGGGGGAATCTCTGGCTTTCCTTAGGGTTATGTAATGTCTGCTGCTAACATTATTCTCATGCAAATAGTGTTACATAGAAGATAAATGCCATGAAAATCTGATTTTCCCCAACTGTCATTACTTTTTTGCCATTCTTATTCCCACTTGAATCCACAGGCGCTAAAGTGTACGATCTGTTAATTTTTTTTTGTAAGATATTACTACTTTTTAGTAATGAATTTCCTAGCTAATGTGCTATTAGATGTTTTCCTCCTTTCATTTATATACACAATATGTCACCTCTTATATTTTATCTAGTCATACTAGACTTTAGAACTTTGCCACAAATTACTTTCTTCTGATTTACCAGTGATATTTCAACCTCATGTTTAATAGAAATGTACCATTACCTTATGTACTAATTTAAATTAAATTACTCCTAATCAATCTTGGTAATAATAATTAAAACAATAATTAAAAGCCTTCAGGTTCTTTGTAAATGAAAAGTACAACTCAAGGAATGTGATTCCTCTTCCATGAACGAGAAAAATGCATACAAAAAAGCATTAAAAAGTATATATAAGGGCAGCTAGGTGATGCAGTGAATATAGGACCCATCTTGGAGTCAAGAGGACCTGAGTTCAAATGTGACCTCAGACACTTAATGCTTACTAGCTGTGTGACCTTGGGCAAGTCACTTTACCCCCAATTGCCCTGCCTTCCCTCCTCCAAAAAGCAAAAAAAAGGTATAGATAAAAGGTATAAAATCTGGTTGCAATATAGTCACCATTTTACTACTTATTTCAGAATCATTTTACTTGGAAATTGAAGGTCTCAAGTAAGATAGTTTTGTAATTATGCAGCAACTATACAATTCACATAGGATCAAAAGTATGCAGAGTCTATGATGTAATCATAAATGATCTAGTGTTGTCTGTTGAGTGCTTCCATAGCACAAAAATCTAAAAATTGTAAGCTTGGAGCAAGTCCTATAACTTCAGCTTGCATATAAAGCATATAATTACTACGTATTTGGCTTGTAATTACCCAGTAGTCAGAGTTTATATTGGCCTTGTGAAATAGTGATACTATAATTTCAAATTAAAAGTCTAGCTTGAAAGTAAAATTGTATGTTGGTTTTGAACTACTGCATTATGTGCTCTCTTTTCAGGAGAGTAATTTATAACTGTGGCTTCCCTGATTTTCTATGGAATTATGAATATGCAAAGTGTTATTAAAGCATCTTTTATGACTGAATGGTTAATGGTTACACAAGTAGGTAAAAGGAGGAGTACTCTGGTGGATTGGAAGAGGCTGATAATTACAACTCTCCTTCAGGCAGCTTTATACTACGTACTCCTTCCGAAGACACAGCTAGTGAAGCATGACTGCCTAGGGCATCTCCCTCCTTTGGGATTTGACTTGTTTGTTTAAATTCCCAGGAAAACACATTATGACTGTAATAATAATTATATATTTCAAATTGGATTTTTATATCTGCAACTCAAAATTCTTTCCTGCTTTGAGTGCAACCTCAGCATAATTTTACTATCCTTCATTTGCATGCAGAGCAGTACAAAAACATTCAGAATACACCAGAGCATGATACCACAATTAAAGTAATATGGTATTGCATTTCCAAAGGTGATTTTACCCTAAAGCAATATTTTCATTTCACTTTTCAGATAGTTACTTTTTTGTGATTAAATCCAAGAGCAAATAATTTTGAAGTTAATTGTAGCAACTCTTTTGCTCTTCACATGCTTGTATAGACACAGTAGAAAACCCATTCTAGTTGAACTCTTTACCCATGAACTTTTTCATCATATGAAACACAATAGACTACTTATATTCTCCCAAATCTAGTGTATAGTTTTTCATCACTCCTTATGAGAATACAGCTATAAAATTAGAAACCTGCCTTTGAAACTGAGAAAATATAGGAAAAATGCTCTTTTTCTTCTTATTGTATTTTCTGACAATGTATTGTTTAATTTTCTTCCCCATGCCTTACCTTCCTTTTCTTTTTTTTATTGAAGTGATTGGCAATAATCTAACATTTTTCCTTCTCCTTTCTCTACCTTATCTGAAACCCACAGTACTCTGAGTATAAAAGGAACATCCCATATAATTGACCAATTATCACCTTTATCCAATCTAAAAAGCAAAGGAAAACACACACTTGTTGAAAACCTTCTTTACTACCAAGCTCACTTGTTCAATACATAATAAGCTTTAAAAATTCACTGGCTACCAGAGGAGGCATAGGTGTCTTTGGTGTTTTGTATCTAGTATTTATTTTTATATTACATTACATTTCAGTACATTTGTATTCAGTACAATTACATGGTCAGTACATTTGAGACTTCTGAAACATCTACTATATTACAGCTTAGTATTATAAAAAAAATAGATGCATTTTATGTCAAATTTTTACCTTTGAAATGTATAATTAAATCCTGTTTTTTATTGTTAACCTAGAAAGTCACAATCAGTTCTCTCCCACTGTTTCAGTGTTATAAAAGTTTTCCACTGTATTTTAATTTTTAGAGCTTATTGATTATTTTAATACTTTTTCACACAGTAAGTAAGGGGCTGTGTATTGAATCACTGTTGAGGAATACTTCAAGAAGAGCAGATTCTAGGAGGAGTAGGTATTTTTCAGGACTAGGAGACCCCAGGTGCTGAGGGAAGTTCCAAGAAGAGCCAACAGTAGAGAAGAGATGGTTCTGAAGTCTAGAAAGCCACCACAGTAAGTGCTGGGAGAAGCATGACGTGTTATGAATTGTCTTCTTTTCCTCCTCTAGGAATAATGATAGCATCAAAATATAGTGACATATCAGTCAAATTGGACTTCTCACATCTTTCCTTCTCTTTTTAGCCTTCAGCTCTTATTAGTCTCCCTTTTTATTTCAGCCTGTTGACAATATTTCACTCCTTCAAAATATAAAACATGTTCCTCTACTTTGAGAAACCTTTGCATACTTTCCAGGGTAGAAATGTTTCCCCTCCTTACATGTGTTAGTTTGCTATGTTCGATATTCCTTATTCAATGTCTTTTTTGATCTTCCTTTAAAGTATTTGCATAATCCTTCTGCTAGGCTGTAAATGCACTAAGGATAAAGACAATGTGATAATTTATCTTCTTAACCCCAGAGTCTAGCATGGTGCCTTATAAATATAAGCTGCTTAATAAATGTTGAATCGAATTAAGTATTTTTAATATATCTACCAGGAAAACAAATTACTAAATATATACAAATCACTAAAAATATAAAGCACTGGTACACTATTCTGCTAGCAGGTAGTTATTGTTCATATGACTCATTTAAAATTGTAGATTTATTATAATCTTTTTTCTCTTGTAAAATGTTACCATGGTCCTTAATTGTCTGTAATTTATCTGGCCATATTGTATGGTTGCTAATATATACTCTCTGTCTTTGTTAAGAATGAAATACTACAAATGCCATGTTAGTGAGAATTCCTGAATTAAAACAAAGATAGCAGCATATACACACACATCTATTAACATAGCTCTGGCTAAGGCATTCTGGCAGGTAATTAAGGTGACAACTTGTTATGGGATCTTCAGTGGAGTGCCCTGGGATTATTCTCTGTCCTGTAATGTTAAACATTTTTATCAATGACACTTTTATCAATGAAAGGCATTAATTGCATACTTAGCAAATCTAATGCATTGTATGACTGGCTCAGAATTTTAAGAGTTTGATAGGCTAGTTTATTGGAATGAATTTAATAAGATGAAACTCAATGAAAATAAATGTAAAGTCATATTTTAGGGAGTTTAGCAAATCACCAAGTCATTTTATGGGAATGAGATGGGGAAGGTATGGCTACATAGCAGCTTGAAACACTTCTTTGAATTTTGGTGGGCTGCAGGTGTTTGATGAATCAAGAGTTAGCTATGTGAATCGATAAAACTATTGTTATTTTAGTGTATGTTGAAAAGTACCTTGGCCAGACTATATTTAGAGTGTTGTTTTCAGTTTTGTACAGTACTTCTTGAAAAGGACATAGATAAGCTGGAAAATATTCATGTCAAAGGAGGACTGCCAGGATGGGGAAGGTCTTCAGGATCATATCATAGAGGAATCCTTTGAAAGAACTGAATATGTTTATCCAGGAGAAGGTAATATTGGGAGGAGGTTGATGAATGGACATGGATACATACTAGTTTTCTCCAGGTATTTTAATAGCTGCAATAAGTTGAATACTTGGAAAAAGGATTAATTTTGTCCCAGAAGGCAATACAAGGAGAAATGGGTAGAGATTGCAAGCAAGAACTCAGGTTTTTTCTAAAGGCAATGGGATTTCCATTATGAGATATCTATAAACAAAGACTAGATGACCATCTGGTGTGTGTGTGTGTGTGTGTGTGTACGTGTGCGCGCGCGTGCATGTGTGTGTGTAATTTTGTAAGCATAATTCCTATTTTAGATTTCAAAAGGAAATAAATTCAATTAAAAATCTATAATATATGCAGATAAGTCAGAAATGATAATAAAAACTAGAGGAGGTAATGAGTACTATCTAAAAGATTGTGAACCTCTCTAAATGTTCCAGGTAAAGCAAATTGAGCCAAAATCTTATGAAACATAGAACCCACTGTATTTCCAGGAGGACATGAAACTGCAGCAGGACGTGGCAATATGGTTCAAAATCTTAAGATTTCTTTAAGTCTTGGCTCAAATCCCACATTCTGCAAGATGCCATTTCAAGTTTTGCTTAATGGCATTGCCTTCTGACCTTTTCTCCAGTTTATCCTGTATATATCTTGTTTGTATGAAGTTATTTATATATTGTCTTTTATCAGATTATGGGCTCATGGTTCCTTGAGAACAGAAGCTGTTTTTGCTTTTCTTTCTATCACCAGAGTTTAAACAAAATATCTGAGCAATTGAACTTAGGTCTTCTTGACTGAAAGTCCAGCATTCTGTCTACCATGTCACATAATTGTCTCTAATTCTAATACACTATTTAACCTTTAAAACAATTTTTATAGATTAAATTTTTATAACACAATTTGTCTTGTATAATCTCTCTCCCAGCTCTAAATTCTTCCTTGTCATAAAGAAAAATACTTAAATAAAAACAACTAATTATATAACCATGAATGCCACATTGGCATCTATAGACCCTCCACCATTGAGAAGAGACAGAAATGTTATAGCAACTTTCCTCTAAAATAAATGTTGAACATTGAACAGAACATTTCATTTAGATTTATCTGACTTTTTTGTGTGTTTTCATTTATAGTATTGTGGTTATCCTGTAGAGAGCTTTCTTCATTGTTTTCTTCCTTCTACATCAGTTCAACAAAAACCTCCTTGCTTTTTCTGCATTTCTTGTTTGTAATTTCTTACAGAACAAAAATAATCCCATCCATTTCCTACAGTTTTTTAAACGTTTTTTGATGCATATCAATCTTATTTCCATTTTTTTTTGGCCACAGAAAAGTCCTGCTGTAATTATTTTGTTTTATGTAAGACCTTTCTGTCTTTGACTTCTTTGGGATACTTGCCCAGTAGTGGGATTACTAGGTCAAAGGGTATGAACAGTTCATTAACTTTTCTCACATATTTTCAAATTGTTTTCCAGGACAGTTGGACCAATTCACAGTTCTATCAATTGTGTATTACTGTGCCTGAGTTCCTATTGCCTCTGCAACATTGACTTTCTCTTGTCCTTTCTAATTTTTGCCAATTTGATGTGTGTGGGGTTAAACATTGTGGTTGTTTTAATTTTCATTTCCTTTCTTTTCCTTTTTTCTTCTATTTATATTTTGTCTAATCTAATAAGAGAAAACATATATTTATATAAATATAAAAATTACATATATACACACATACATGTGTATATATACGCATGCACAATATGTGTATATATGTATATATACATATACACATGCACATGCACAACACACAATCTGCACTCCTATCCATTGTAGAAATAATCCTTCAATTTTATTACTTGAAGACTTGCCCATTTCTAGTTTTTATGACTCTGTGTCTAATTTCAAATGCTTGAGTGATCCCTTCCAAATCAACTTTGAGGCAGTTTATAATATGTTTTGCCATAAGTATTAGGAATTCTGTTTAGTAGCTTTAATGTATGGATGTTATGTTCACAAATGAATGTTATACTGGGAAAACTCATTCAGTGAGTTAATTTTGCTGTCTATCATATAGTTGAGATTTTTTTACTATGTCTTCTTACATATAATATGTATATAACATAATATGTGCGTAATAAAAATTTTAATGTTTTTATTGATTCTTCTGTTTTTTTAATAATGGATCATCAGTTTATCTTTCCTGTAAGAAATGTAGATTTCAAGTAGGTTTCATGTATGTTTTATTAACTAGATTGCAAGCTCTTTGAAGATTAATTTCTGTTTTCCAAAGGAGACATTTTAAATTCCATCATTGCTTTCTGTTATGAAGCTGCCAGTTAGATTTGTCATCACAAAACTTGTTAGTTGCCTAGGCCTGCTTTGGATACTTTTAGGTCCCACCAGATAAACGATGAAGTTAATAATTATAACAATAATGACAGTCTTAATAATTACTATTTTAATAATGGAAATAATTATACTATGAAGCAATAAATGTAGTGAAAAGAAAAATACACTTGTCTGATAATTTGAATACTTGAGTTTTGGACCCAGCTCTGTAACTAACTGTGATTTTGGGCAAATTGTTGTACTATTCTCCAGTTTGTAAAATGAGAGTGATATTCAAGAGGACATAGAGCTTGATGGCAGTACAGGGAGATCACTAATTTTAGAGTTATATGAGCAGAGTTTGATTCAGTTTTGGAGCTTTCTAGTTATGGAACTGAAAGCAAGTAATTTATATTCTTTGAATCTAGCTTCCTTATTTCTAAACTCATGGTATTAATACTCATCTTTGTGTACTATATAGAGTTGTTATGAGGAAAATATTAGGTAAAATGTAAAGTACTTTGTGTAGTTAAGTATCATAATTAGGAAGAAAACCAGAGAATATTAGAAGTTTAATTTATTTATCAACTAGTTTAATATTAATTCGAGACTACTGTACAACCCTGGTTACCTAAATCCCATTTCACATATACCCATATCTAAAAATGCTAACTCTTAACTTTGAGATAAATAAGGTTTAGATATTTTGTTGATTGGTGAATGTCAGTTGATATATTAATAATTGCCTATACCCATTGATCCAGAAATACTACTACTAGGTATATTTCTAAAGATGATTAGAGGAAAAGGAATAGTACCTATATATACTAAAATGTGTATAACAGCTCTCTTTGTGGTGGCAAAAAGCTGAAAATTTCAAGGATAGCTATCAATTGGGGAATGGCTGAAAAAGTTGTGGTATGTGATTGTGACAGAATACTACTGTGCTCAAGGAAATTAAGAGCTCAGTGATCTTAGGAAAAAAACTTAAAAGACTTGCACAAAATAATGATGAGTGAAATGAACATAACCAATAGAACCTTGTAAATAGTAATAGCAATACCTTTAAGACTGAGTTTGAATGATTACACCATTCTAACTTGTAAAAATCCAGATTGACTATATGGAACGTATGAAGAAAGGTGCTGTCTGCATCTAGAGAAACAAAAGATAAACAGAAGTACGTATAGAATTGTATGAGGATGTGCATGTATGTATGTATACACGCTATTACATATGTGCCTATTTGTTTCTAATGGTAGCCATCTCTAGGGAGGGGAGAAGGGGGAAGAAAAAATGAAAAAAGGATGTATTTGTGTGTGTGTGTATATATATATATATATATAATTGAATGTCATTACTATACTTGGACTTGATGCTACTAATAGTAAAAACGCACATAATGTATTAACCTTTTCCTTTTGCTGAAGTTCTCTTTGGCACTGTGGCTAGAATCCTGAGATTGTCAGGATGATAAACATTCAAATTCTGCTGCTAGCACTTAAATAAAGGTACGATGTGGTGCAAGTTACTTACTTTTATGTGCCTCAAAGCAAGTTCTTATGCCTTAAACCACAAATGAATTGTACTTTGCATTACTGAAGTTGTTTCTTCACACTGATGAAGTTGCAGGTGATTTCCGTGGTCCTGTGGGTTTTTAATTAATAGATTAAACAAATTAGTATGTATTTTAACAATGCTTTATAATATTAAATGCAGAATCAAGTGGTGAATAAGTTTATATCAATAAAACAACCAACAGTTGTTTTATTAAATGCCTCCTATACCCTCTGTGTGCCAGGTACTGTCCTAGGTGCTAGAAACAAAACTCACAAAAATGAAGCAGTTCTTGATTTTATGTAAGTTAGGAGGATAGAGTGAGTAATTTAGGGAAATCAGAGAAGACCTCTTGAAGGAGGTGGCACAAACCTGAGCCTTGAAAGGAGTAAGCAGTTTCCAGAAAAGAGAGCATTATGGACATGGGAGACAACCTTGAAAAATTAATGGGGAGAAGAGATGGAATGTCTTGTATAGAAACAAAATGTAGTTCCGTTTGACAGAAGATAGAGAGAGGTAGAGTGTTGAGAAATAAGGCTACAAAGGTAGTTTTAAGCCAGATTGTAAAGAGTTTTAAATGCTACACCGAGGAATTTATGTTTTATCATTTTATATTTACAGCTTAAGCAAGGGAGTGACACATGGTCTCACTTATGCTTTAGGAATATGAATTTGGCAACTATATGGAGGATGAGTTGGAGAGAGACTGGATACACACAGAACAATTAGAAAGTTATTACAGATGTAAGTGACAAATAAGGAAGACCTGGACCAGCATAGTTGTGCTGTGGGGCAAGATGCTAGGTCTCAGATGCCAGAGATGTTGTACATGACTAATTCCTAGATTGTAAGCCTAGGTGACTTGGAAGAATGAGAGTGTCCTCAACAGGAAAGTTTGAAGATTAATGGGTTTTGGAAGAAAATAGCAGGTTCATTGGGGCACATTAAGTTTGTTACATATATAGGACATACAAGGAATAATGTTCAGAAGTTGGAATGAGAAGTGAAGTTCATGAAGAGATGAGGCTTGAACATTTACATTTGAGTCATCTAAATAGAACTGATAATTGAATACATGTTTGATGAATAGTGTTGAGAGAAAAGATGAAAACAATTCCATTAGACATCAGGACAAAGATGTATAGGGATACCCATAAATAGGAGGTAGAGCATGGAGGACAGGCCTGCAGTAAATACTGAGAGAGATTGATCATATGAGTAGAAATATTTCTATTACAAAAAAATGAGGCATAATTTGAATTGCAGATCCTTCCTTTTCCATACTAGTATACCGCTCCCTTTTTTATCTTCATGTACTTGATTATAGGACTTCTAGTAAAGATGGTGATATGAGAGGTTCCAGCCAAGTCTTTCTACTGGAGAAATACTATATCAAAGATAACAAAAATGCTAAATAAAGCAGAGACTAAGTAAAAAAAAAACCCTGAGAAATAGCCCCATGTCTGTTCTAATATTGCAACAGCAGATGACTTGAAGCTACATGTTGGGAACCTGTAGGGCAGTCTGAAGATATCATGATATCAAATATATGAGGCCTGAATTCATTAGGTTCTTAAGTCTATCTTTAATGGAGCTGCAGCAAGGGCAAAACCAATGCCCACAAAGATTCATGCCCTCCTAAAAGCCAGTATGATCTCCTGTCTTTGATTGAGTTTGTTGGGATTGCACCAAGGAATAAAACCAAATCCTAGCAGGTATTAGCATAAGAAGATAGAGATGAGGCAAAAGCCAGCACGAAGGAGAAAATGACAGAAACCAGAGACTGAGGCAAAGGATCAGACCATTTCCTCACATTCACGTAGTTTCTTCTCCCAGGCCAGAATTGTGGAAGAAGTGAGGGAAGGGGAATTTAGTCATCCCATTCAGAACTCTGGCAGTGCAGGAGCAGTAGCAGCTTCCTCCAGAATACCACAGGACAGGACCTGGGCTTTAGCCTTCCCAGTCAGGAATTAAGAAGGGGGATGGGACGTGACCATGGAACAAAATAGCAATTCAGGTACTGAGTTTGGAGACATAAGAAACGAAAAGATAGTCCTAATATAATAAAGAAATATTTTAAGTTAACAGAAGCCCAAGAAATAAATCTAGAAGATAAAAGCAACTCTAAAATAAAAGTCTACAACAAAACTGAGCTTCAGGTGTGGATGGAAACAATGAAGGAAACATTTTTTTAAAAAATGAAATTGGAGCTCTAGAGAAAAAAAAAGGGAAGGAACACATACATTTTAGAATAAAAACCTTACATAGTAGACATCCTGAAAGTTAGAATGGAGCAAAAAGAACACAATAGTTCAATAAGACAGAAATATGCATACCATATTTCAGGGGATGCTAAAATAAAATTACTCAGAACTTAGAACTAAAAGACAAAATGAAAATAGAAATAATTCATCTTAAAACTGATTGATTTCAAAGTGCTGCATTAGCTATCCAATATGGTAGGTATGGCAGAAATCACTATGTAAATTCTCAATGCACACCACGTTATGTATATATTTAAAAATATTTTTTGAACCTTCAACCATTCAAGAATAAGAAATGAACCTGATTGATATAGACTATTGGATAAGGAAACACCCTTCACCAGTACATATCAGTTACCTTTACTTCCACTTATAAAATAGGTGAGATTTCAAGAAAACAGAGTAATTCATTAGGTGATTGGCCCAGGAACAAGAAACTATGATATAAACAGAGGCAAGACTTGAACCTAAGTCTCCCTGGCTGGAGGCCAATTTTCTATCTGGCATGCCTCGACAATGCCTTTAATTAATAATAATTTCAGTCAGATAAAAAAGGCATGTGCATTCATTAGATAAAGTTAAACAACACTGAATTTTTCAGAGCAAGTTAGTATTATGGCAAGGATAGATATTTTCAAATGTACTTTATTGACCTTTTACCCTTTTCTTTTATAGAAGGTCTTAAATGACTCACATCAGTGTTACTGGAATTTCAAATCTTATCTATAATTGTGAAATGGTGTCTCTTTACTGCATTAACTTTATTGTTCCATTAAAACATTAACACAGCAAAAATTTGAGCTTGTAAATGAGAGGTCTGTCTTCATTCTGGTCAGGGAAATGAAATTTGTAATTCAAAAGAGTAAAGTTAATGAACTTAATGCACAGGCTGAAAAAAAGTGTTGTAATATACCAATTTAATTTTTGTAAGGATAATTCTAAACATTCCCATCAAATTATTATCATATCCATTTAACAAAATGAAGAGTGGTGAGTTCCTGAATGCTTCAACATACTGCTACTAGTACTAAGACTTTAAAACAAATAAAACCTCTAATTATATTCCTTAGCACCCTAAAATATTTGACTGTAAGAGTAATTGACTAATTGTATAAGGTCATTGCCAATCACTCTTGTTTCTGTTTTAGGGGGTCATTATCAGTATTTTTAATTCAATTGGGTAGATTTTGACTTATTTTTTAGGGATATGTAGAAATGATTTTTACTAACACATAATTTTAAAGTCTTCCTCTTAAAAGTATTTACTCATTTGTGCAATACAAAATACAGGATCGTTTATTTATCTTACTAGCCGCCTCACACTATTTAGGAAATGGATTGTCAGAAAGTATAGGTGGATTCCCTCAGTTTCTGCCACTCTTTCATATTTCCATCATAGAGGCAATATGCTAAACTTGAGGTTGGAAGTCAAGGACACCCCTAGTCATGTGCTGTCCCCTGTATTACTTGGCAAGACTATTGACCTAATGTTTCAGAATGGTTCTCTTTAAATTCTCCATTTCTTTAGGATTCATTGGAGACACTACCAGTGACTGGAGGGAGGTGAGGGAAAATTTATCTCTACCAAGGCATTGGTAATTCCTATAAAGACATGAATGGGAAAATAAAATCTGGTCTTTTAAGAATCATCATATGCATAATAATAAATGGTAAATACTTGCTGTTTTGTACTATTTATCACTTACAGGAACATGATAATATATCTCATACTACAAGGGACCTCTGACATCCAAACCCATCACTTCACAGATGAGGGAACTGAAACTCAGAGAAATGAAGTAACTTGTTCAAGGTCACATGAATAGTCCGAGGAAGAACTATAATATGAACTTATATCCTTACTACAAATCTATTTTTTTTCATAACCAAAAGCTGCTTCTTCTTTATGAATAACTTAAACCACGTATTTATGATTCCAAATTGATTAGTTCAGTAAAATTTAAAAAATAAGATCACTTCCATAGGTTATTGATCATTTTTGTCTTTCTCCTCAAAAGCTGATTACTTAGCTTATTTTGTAACCCATTTCTCCTTTTAAAACTAATCTTTTTGACATGTGTAGGTCCAACTTTAATCTGGCTTTCTCTGTTTAGTTTTCTTTAAATTGGTCATGCTACAGTGATTATTAGTTGTTATCAGTGTGCTAGATAGCATCAGACGATATTTATAGTGTGTTTGAGAAATGTAAAATAATTTAAAAACAAAATTGCCAGAATCTTTACCGTGTGAAATTTTGAAATCATACCCTTATGATAATGTAATTGCAATGTAATGTAATATAAAAAATCGAACAGCTTCCTCCCCCAGTTTCCCAGTGTTTTTACCAAAAGGTATTTATCACGTAGAATATACTTCTTTTACAGACATCTGGATTTTCTTTTCTTTATCTCCTTTACCTCTGTTTCTCATTTTAAATGAGATAAGATGAAATAAATGGAGTAAAGATCCTGGGAGGGTAGTGTGTCTGTCAGAAGTGTTTCAAAAGACTAGTGTTACAATGGAAACAAACTTTTCTCCAGGCAGGGGATCTAAGTTCAGGAGTAGTCTTACAACTCTGGCTCTCCAGAGGTCTGGGGGCGGCAGTGTGATGTGAGGTGATGTACTCCCCCTGAGAGCTTTTGTCACCTTACTCTGGTATGCCAGTAGAGCAGCATTCCACTCACTGTGACTGACACCAAGCAAGCCTCATAAATCAGCTTATCAGGTAACCCTTTAGTCACTACCTTTATCCCTAGAGAAGACATGTCACCTTTTGAAAGCTAACATTGTTTTTCACCAAACTATAAGTCCTGATTTTCTATTTTGACATTAATATTCTTCCAAGTCCCTTGCAGTATAGTTGTAACATTATCAGACTGAATAATTATCCATGCATTTTAGATACCACTATGACTGAATAACTAACGTGAAGGCTATTGCTAAAAAGTGACAATCCTTCATGCAGCCATCAACTACAGTTAATAGTGCAGCAACATTTAGTTTAAAAGACACGTGGAGTTGTTGTATCCATGTGAGCATGAATCAGAATATAAAGAAAATAATAATTATAGCAGTTCTTAGTTGTACATTACTTTTGCATAAATTCATTCTTCCTCTTAGCAACAAAGAAACCCTAGGTCTTCATAAGCAAGGGTTTGTTTTATTTTGACAATGTCTAGACCTTAAATTTCTAGAGAAAAGTAAAGTCAGAAGTGTGTAGTTCTTCACTACCTTTTAAAAAAATGAATCCTTTATCTTTAGTTATATATATATATATATATGTATCACCTTCATTATGCTCTTAGATAATTCTAATTAATGTTCAAATATGTTTGTCTTTGTAAAATATAGAATAGTTAATAGTTACTTTGATTGTTTAAGAGGTATTATTGGATCATAAGGAAGATTTGGAAACTCAAATGTACATGAGTAGAATTTAATATGTAGTTTTCAGACTTACTTTTACTTAAAACTTTTGCATATACCTGAAATAATTCATATAGTATAGAGTTTTTTTATCACATGGGAAAAATTTTCATGAACATAGTAAAGCAAATGAAAATCAGAAGTTATTTGTATTTTTTAATAATGCAGACAACAAGCAGTACGACACTTATAAGTACAAGAGCAAGAAGGTTCCTTATTGATTGGTGCATGGTGGGATAAATGTGTGGCTTTTGCCCTTAATGGAAGCTGATTGTTCTGGGATATGCCAGCAAGACTGGTCGATTTTTTAGCTGTTGTTTACTAGGAAGGACAATATCAATTTTCCAGGGGGATGATTGGTGGGATGTCGAGGCTGTCACCTTTTTCTTCTCATCACTAACAGACAGTTGAATGACATTTATGGCGATGGGACATTGTCTGGATTGGCATATACACTAGATGATGTAACAGGCAGACAACAACAACAAAAGCAGCACTACTTTAAAAGAGATATAATCGGCAGTCGTCAGGACTGGTTACATATGTGATGTCTGAGTAACAGAGTTGCAGCATACTTCCTCTGCCGCTGACCCAGTGTACTAGCTGAATCATCCTGTTTAAAGGGGTGTTCTTCTGTAATCAGAAATTAGCAAGGTTCCTAATTGAGAATTAATCTTCAGAGCTAAATAATTTTCTGGAATCTTCTCCCTTTTCTTTCTTTGCCTTTTTTCATCATATTTTGAAAGCACAATTTAAAATGTCATTATACTCAGGTAACTTTGGACAACTCAGTCTTCATCTCTAAAATTGAGTTCAGCTAAATGAGCACTAAAATACCATCCAGCTCTAAAATTCCAGGGGTTTGGGTCTGTCAGTGTATATGAAAGTAAGTATCATGTACTGATCCAAAACATCTTTATTCTTGATAAAATTTTGCTTATGAGGTATAGAGGATTTTCATGAACTTATTTTTGGATTTATGTCAGTGGAAGAAAAGTGAAAACATAATCCACTGAATTTCAGTAAAGCACCAGAACGAAGGAGTACTCCATCACTCAGGCACTAAAATTAGTATTTAACAGGGGAGAGTATCACATAAATTGCGGTGTTTTCTTATGACTGTTATTAAAACAACACAGTATATTGTATATAAACTGCGTGGTAACCAGAAATTTCTAGTGATGCCTCCTATTAGAATCATTCTGTTCAGTTTTTTTCCAGTCTAGCATTTGATAGATAATTTTGTACAAGTAGAAAAGAAGAAAAATAAACCAAAAGAACAGTGAGTGTATAAAGCCCTCTTATATATGCCTGAACTAATATTTCAGTCTAATGGACAACCTGGACTAGAAGTCCTATAGTATTAATACTTTTTCCCCCAACAGAGAGACTACTCTTGCTATAATATAGGAAAAAAATGCAACTTTTTAACTTAACAAATAATTTACTAGTTAGTATAAGGCATGAATATGGCCCAGATCATAATCTTCATTATATATGTGACTTTGAAGTACAAAATTACATAATGTTATATTGAGAATCAAACTATTCTTCATAACATCACAACTGGGTATACGAATTTATCCTTGTGTGTCCAGCTAATTTTTCCAGATTTGTACACAGCTGCCTAAGGCATATCACTTTAGGAAGAATCACATACTATGGAAATAAAAATAGTGTGACATAAGATGCTGGCTGTATCCCAATCGAATAATCTCAAAGAATCACATTAAGTATATTACTTATTTTGGTGAGTTCTTTTTGAAGACACATTTTAAAAAAAAATTTTCTATAATTGTGTGGGGGTTTTTTTTCAGTTTGATAGAAGCCTGTGATTTTGTATTTTTCATATAAATAAATGGGACACAAAATTTCCAGATGATAAGAATTGGTAGTCATTTTTGATAGGACTCACAAATGCCAACCAAAAGTGATTATTAATTTCTTCCTATAAACTACATGCTAATTGATTTTGTAATGTACTTATTAAAAATAAATATTTTGCTTTTTGGAATATTGTCTCAAACCTAAGGCAGAGCTTGATCCCACTGGGATACCATTGACTTACCATTCCATCAGTTCTAATGTAGTGACGATCCTCTCTGTCAGAATTAAGTATATTTAACCACATCTATTAGCTAAATATTTGAAAGGCACATAATAAATCAACCATTAATCAGAAAAGTAGACACATTTGATGAACACAAAGTGAAGTAGAGACAAGAGATAAAGAAATAAAGTAAAACTGATATGGGGAATCCAGTCATGTGTAATTTTGAAAGCTTTGAACTATTGTTTCAATAGATTGTAAAAGGTTAAAGAGAAAAAAGAGAAGACCAAACAGACCAAAATATAGAGAGCAGAGAGATTAGTTTGTTAGAAAAAAAGTATTATATAACCAGTTCTTTGATAGTTAAACCAAAGAAATCTTTGTTCAATAATATAGATGTTTAAATATATAATGCTGTCATGGGGATTGTAGCAGGGGGCAGGAAGTTGGGGAAAGCCAAAAAGGGAATGCAATTATCTACTAGTCTTATTGTTAAGTTTAAATAAACATTCATAAGAGAAGTTAACCAGTTGGAGTAGAATTTCAACTGAAAAAGAAAGTCACAGAAAAGTAGGGTAGAAGAATTTGAACAGAGCAGAGGATTGACCCAGACATTTGCTTTTAGTAATGCCAGTTTGGCAACTACATGGAAGATGGACTAGAAAAGAGAAACTTGAACCAAAGAGACCAATTAGGAACATATTTCCATAATCCAGGTGAGAGGTTAATAGGACTGAACTAGGATGATTGTTGTGTATGTAGAAAGAAAAGAATAGAAGGGATATGTTGTAGAAATACAATAGATGGTACTTGAAAGTTGTATGTGACAGTGGAGGTGTGTGGAGGATGATATAGTCATGCATATGCCCTGTAAATGCATATAACCTCATTGTTCTCTTACAGAAATAATCAGTTGCTTTGTATATTAGGCTAGGTAACTTCTATATTATGTATATTCTCTATTTTTTAGACTTTATTGAAAAAAAAGCACATCTACTTTGGAGATTTTTCCACATATTTCTTTGGCAAAAATATAGAAACATATTTAATGATTCTAAGGAATCTTAAAAATTCTCCTTTCTGGTAATATTTTTATATTACAGATATTCTTTAAATTAGCAATAGGCATAATAAGCAAAGGTTGGCATAAAAGCAATTATTTTGAAATTTAAATTGCTATATGCATAACAATTTTGAACAAAGCATGTGATCTCAGTTTCTCAGCATTTATATTCCCTGTTGTAGATCATAAATTTAGAAATGGAATGGACCTTAAACATCATCTAGTCCAATGGCCCATACAGATAATAAAATTGAAATATTTTTCTGTCTCTTGTTTTCCATTCTTTCTATATGTCAGGTTTTCTATTCAATAATGACTTTATTTCACATTTCATACTTAAGTCAATGATGAGAATGTATTGCAATTTACAATTGCTCTCCATATCTTAATTTTTTTTCTTTAACTATATCCCATAATTCACATGACAAAATTTTTTCAGCAACTTTCCAAAGAAAATTCATCTTGATATCTTCCCTCTATCCCGTTCTTGGTTTTATTATCTCTGTGGTGATTGTCTGAGAGTCATATTGATGGATGAAATCAGTGGGCTGCCTGTCTAGTTATCATAGAGTAAATAGTTTTCATCCACTTTTTTTCTAAGTGTGGATAGTTGGACCAGAGTATTTTCTATGCCGCCAACTTTAAAACTTCACATCTTTATAGTGTTCTGGGGTATGAACACTTAATACTTATCTTCAAAAAGCTTAGCATAATTATTATTAAAATCAAAGTATGTAATTATTCTGCTTATTTATTTCTCTCTAATTATATTGGTGTTTACAGTGTATTTTATGGCGGAAGGACATACAAAAATCCCTTTTTTAAATTTCTTCCTGCCTAAAAGGAATGTTTTTTTCTTTAGTTTATGTGAATTAGGAACATTGTAAGATTTTTGAGCATATTAAATTCCTTTCGGAGCTACTACAAACTGGCCCAGAAAAAAAAGACCTTAAAAGGTCACATAACTGAGTATTTATATGTACTTTTGGCCACGTTCAATTTTAGGTAACATTAAAGTACAGTTATATTGTAACTTTTATATGTATAGTTTTACATTTAGAATTTCATTGCCGGGTCACAGAAATTAAACATTTTAATAGACCTTCAGTCATATTAAGTGATATTATATTATATTTTCTAAAAAAGAAAGGAAATTATTGGAGCCATTTTGTTGTCAGCAAGTCTAAGATGTTTATTTTAGAAAACAGAACTTAAAAGTTCAGTAATCCTTGTTAGAATATAAATCATGCCTAATTGCTTTATCTGAGATTTTTTTAGTTATTGATTTCAAATTCAAGAAAAGTTAATTAAAAGCCTACTGTGTGCTGGGAACTGTGGGCAATAAGAAATTTGAAATAGTCTTGGTAACAGGTATGACAGAATTTGCATCTAGTAAAGGCACATGACACATTTTTAAAAATCACTAATTTAAAATGGAAGATGGAGTACACCAGAGATGTATAGGCAACATCCTATTTGAAAACTAGAAGTGGTGATATTGATGGAAGGCTTTGTGAGAGAAGTGTCATTTAAATTGACTTGAAATTTGTTAATAGAATAGTGAGTCAGAGTCATTCCAAATTTAGTGAATAGTCTGAGTAACAGCACGAAAGCAAGAAAGCATGGAGTATTCAACAATCCATTTTGACAGAAGAACAGAGTATTAAACGAGGAGTAGATTGAAATGCGACTGGCATGGTTTTAGAGCACCATGAATACAATAAGGAAATTGAACATTATTCAGTTATCAGGAAGGAGCCATTGCTGTGTTTTGAAAAGGAGAGTGAAGTGATCAGATCTATACATAAAGACAATCATGCAGCAGACTGAAGAGTGGATTCATTTAGGGGAAAATTGTTAGAAGACTTGCAGTAGCTCAAGCAATTAGGGATGAAGAACTAGACTGGGAAGGTAGCATCGAGAATAATGGAAAAGAAGAGCTTGATGGAAAAGCTGTTGCAGAGGCATAATATATAGTGCTTCATAGTGATTGTATGTAAGAAGTGAAGAGGAAAGAACAAAAAGAACACTGAAGTTCCATGGCAATGACCAAGTGTTATTAACAGAAATAGAAGAGTTAAAAAAATAGAAAAATTTAAAATAATAGAAGAATTTAAAAAGGCTTTGGTGAAAAGGTGAACACTTACTCCTCTTTTATGGGAATGTCTTAAAAAAGTTATTGGTTACTCAGCAAATTGAATTATAGTTTGAAATGGTCAGAGATCGCTCTCACATTTATCTATATATACACACTTATACATATATGTTTACATATAGACACACAGACACATAGGCAAGCACATATCTATCTAATTTATGCATACACATATACATTTATACCCAGATACCCACAGACACACTGCACATACCTATCTATACATACACACATATACATATACATTTACCCACAGACATATAGACACACACAGACACACACAGATACACACATGTGTTCCATTTTTCCCAAATGCATTATTGCATTTGGGAAAACTGACAGAAATTCAAGCAATGAATAGTGGGCTCTAATGACATCTTGTATGTCTTAGATACACATCACCATTTAATAAAATATGCACCACTTACCTTTGCCTACAACACTTTTATTCTAAAATGAGCAAATTGCAGCTTTTATTCCTAGAAGAGCCAGTTCTAGTTCCAGGGAATTTACTTTTCTAAGAAGTATGCAAAAAGCCTTTCAAACAGCTTACTTTTATATAATGAGAAATAATAGAACTTTAATTTATGGTAATTGCCTGTGGGTATACATTTGACAATGGTCTTTCTACCAATATCAGTTTACTTTATAGCATTTGAACACTTACTAATAAATACATGCTTCTTAGGAACTATGTAACTGGTTGAATAATATTTGGTAGGATTGTTTGCTTAATAATTAAGTGAAGCATGGGTAAACGGGAAATACGTACCTGTTTTGCAATTCTTTTATTCTGACTCCCCTACACCTTCATTTCTTCTTATATGTAGGCTTCTTCTTGATTAAAATATATTTCATTTATGTCTTCTGCTTTCATGCTATTTCAAATCTCGTTTCAGATTGAATCCTCTGACAAAGAAAAATATTAAATAAAAAATACCAAATGAAGTGACCATATCTGACAGCGTCCAAAATTCTGTCCTAATCATCCCTTACCTTTACTATGATAGGGGGAATATGTGTCATTATCTGTTCTCCAGGATCTTCATTGGCTTTTTAGTCAAAGAGTTCAGCATACTTAACTTTTAATTTCATTATTGTAGTCCCTATGTCTGTTGTTTTCTTGGTTTTGCTTATTTCACTCTTCACTAGTTCCTACAAATCTCATATTTCTTTGAATTTCTTAAATTCCTTATTACTCTATTGTTTACCTATGGAAAAGTCACCTCTTCCCCCCAAAAAGCCACAACAACAACCTGTTCTCTAATTGATTAGTATCCAATTTGCAAAAAAACCATGGTACTAGTAATATTTTTGTATATATTGGATTTTTTTAGCCTTTGACTTCTGTGGGGGTTATGCCCAGTAATGGAACTGGTAGGTCAAAAATATAAGGCGTAATTATTTTTTCTTGCAAAATTCCAAACTTATTTCCTTAATGATCAGACAGCTTACAGTTCTACCAATTGTGCATATTCTCAAGCCTCTCCTATACATAGTATCCCTATTTTTATTGCTAATACATTGACTATAAAATGAAACATTAGAGTTATTTTAATTTCCTTTTTCTTATCATTTATTAGTGATTTGGAGCATCTTGTCATATGATCACTTATAGTTAGAAATTTTTCTTTGGAAAATTTTGTTCATATTTAGTGAACAGAACATGAATTTTGAAATCAGAAAATCATTCTTTTTATTGCTTACTAGTGGGAGTTAATTTAGATAAGTTGATTAATCAACAAATAGTTTATTAAACACCAACTACTATGTACCAACCTCTGTGGTAGGCCCTGGGAATGCAGATACAATTGAAGGAATAGGCCCTTCTCAGAAGGAGACTACATTTTAATTTCTCTAGACTTCATTTTTAAAAGAAGCAAATTGAACAAAATCGTCTCTATATGGATTCTTTCAGCTTAGCCTTTAGCAGGTGCTTACTACATCCACATCTATCATCTATGACCATTTAGACATATACATTTCAGATTTTAAAATCATACTTTTATATTTCCCCTCTCTATAATTTCTTTTCAGATTCTATCTTTATTGATTTTATTTATATAAAAGGTTAAAAACCAAGTAACTATAGTTACCTATCTTATTTTTTTTGCCAATATGCTATACTTTGTTTCCTTAAGAGCACCTAGTTAGAGTTATGAAAAGTACTTGAACTTACTATTTTTCAACTTTTCTTACGGTTTGGTATTTTGTATTCAGGTTGTATATCTATCTTGAGCTTGTGGCACATAGTGTATCTGCTGAAATTTATTTTTTGCCTAACTACTTTCCAGTTTTTCAAGTAGCTCTTGTCAAAAAGGGCATTTCCATTTACCCCAGTAATTTGTTTAGGGTTATCAAATACAGGGCTATTGTTTTCAGTTATTTGTTTATTGTGTTTTCAGACTGTTCCAGTGCCCTATTTTTCTGAATTTTTTTTTGCCAATACAAAATAGTTTTGATACCTAAGCCTTATAATATAATTTGAGGTTTGGCAATTCTTTATACTATAATTTATACTTTTTTTCATTATTTCGCTTGAAATTTTAGACATTTTGTTTTTTTCTATATGAATCGTATTATTTTGTAATTATTTACGCTGTTCTCTTTGTAGTTTCGCATACAGTTATAATTGTAAATTAATAATGTAGATGTTATTGCCATTTTTGTTATATTGGTATGGCCATGAGACACGAGTATTTCTTCTTATTTATGACTTCATTGCTTTAAGGAGTGTTTTATAGTTGTATTTACATAAATCTTGCCTGAGTCTTGGTAAAAAACAAAATAACTTTCAGGCATTTTATGCATTTTGTGCTTATTTTTAATGTAACATTATTATTCCTTCCATATTTTGTTAATAAAATATAGACATTTTGCTAACTACTCTCTAAAAATTATTAATCAGTTTGCATAATTTCTTCACTGAGTCTGTGATGTTTTCTAAGTACATCATGACATCTGAAATTAGGGATAATTCGACCTCTTTGCTTATGTTTATACCTAGACTTTCATTCTCTTGTTTTATTATTTTTCTAGAAAGATTAGCTTATGATAGTTTTTTTCATGTCATTGCTAAGTTTTCTGCTTCAGGACTGTGATGAATTTTATTGTGGTAGAAAGAGAGCTTCTCTTAGAATATGCCACATTGCATTATTTTCTCAATATTCCTCTAGTTTTTATTATTTACATAAGACTCTCTGGGCAGTCTGGTATGATTCCAGCTTTATTTAACTCTATTATTCCTAATGTATTCTAAACTTCTGTCCATCTAAATTACTTTTTGTCTTTAATCAGCCCATTAAGCCATGCTGCCTCTCTATATTGCAAAGAGTAAGGCCACATGGCTTAGTAGATAGAGTACTGAGTTCAAAACTAGGAAGACCTAGAGTTGTTTTGCCGCTGACATAGATAGACTTTGCAACCTTGGAGAAGTCACTTTATGTCTTTATTCTCAGTTGTAGAAATGGTGCCAACATGTATTAGGAGAATTAATTTCTTCATTTGGGAATTCTCCAGTATCAATTAATTCATGGATCTAGAGGTCCAGACTTGATTTTCTTTGCAGGAATAAGGAATTGGAAGTGCTCCTTCAATTCTCCTCAATCAGTTTTAAGACATTTTATAATTTTTCTTTCACAAGAGGCAAAATTGCTTAACATGTAGTCTTGCATGCTAATTATCTCTGTATATATGCTGTCCCTTATTAGATTAGCTGAGAGCTGTTATATATCTATATCTATTTAGCTCCCCTAGTTACAGTGTGTAGAGGTATTGAATTGGATGGAATTGACATTTTGAAAATCTAGATGTTCCATCTCGACTTACAAGTAATGTTATGGAGCCTGGCTTTGGTGCACCTACCATTTTCAATTTATTAAATAAAACTGCTTTCAATTTTTTGCAGATGTTTTCCACATAGTTTTGGTGTTTTCACTTCATTCAACAGATTTTTATCTAGGACTATTGAGTTACATTCTATTTTGAAATGATTGAAAAAAATCTGATGACTGCCCTCAAGAAGCTTATGATATAGGGTAAGATATGCATAAAAATCAAAACATTATACTTATCACATGCTTGTGATTAGTGCTATGTGTGATAAAAGCTAAGAGCTTTGGAACCATACGAAAGAATTATTCCTTGAAGTGAATATGGATATCAAAGGGAGGGTATCCAAGCAGAGATTTATGGCAAAGCTGAGCCATGGAGATGGGAAAATATATCTCTTTGGACATTTGCATGCAACCAGAGACAAAATTTAAATTAACTTGATTGAAAGGAAGAACAAACAGGTTCACATTGCCAAATGGTTGCATATATAGTTAATCACTAGTTATTAGAAACATCTATATATTTATATATCATTTTAAGTCCTACAAAATATTTTAGATACATTTTCTTATTTGCTGTGATAGTCTTGTGTACTAAAGAATATTAGACCAATAGGATACTTGGATTCTAGTTTCCATCCTGCCTCTAGTTAATTTTATGATCTTTGACAAGTTATTTTTTCTATGTTTCATTTTACCTATAAGTAATATAAGGGAGGTAGTATTAAACGATTGTATTAGGTCAATTTTAGCTCTAAAATTCTTCATCTGTGATGCTCTCATGCCTTTATGAAAAAAGAAATAGAATCAAAATTACTTATTGCTCGTGCATGGCATTGCAATTATAAGGTAAGAAACTTTCCAAATAATATAGGCAGAGAAACCCAGTAAAAGTTGTGGTTGCAAGTTGCTAAAGAGATAGTTTCTTCAACTGGATCTCATTTGTAATTAGATCAGGAATACTGACAAGAGCAATGAGTTAGTGGCTCCCACTTAATGACAGGTATTGATTGAATATTGGGTTTTACATGAGATGGTGTGAGAGTCGATAAAAGCATCAGGACTTGTTTGGAATAACACTGCCAGCTAAGCTTTAAATTGCCTTCTGGAAAAAAGCCACAGACATTTCTGCCCCATATTTAGTGTTGAAGGGATCTAATAGTTATACTTAATCTTCTGTTTACCAGTAAAAAAACAAACAAACACTTTTAATAAGGACATAGTACCCCAAAGAGGAAATAAAATGGCAGCATACTTTTCCTGAACTCTACAAGTGTATTCTGAGATGAAAAAAATACTCATTTGGACCAGAAATTATCCAGTGCAATGAAAAATTAAATAAACAAAATGTTAGATATTAAAGAGGTCTTAGTATTACTTATTATTACTGTTTTAGTAAACAAAAAGACCTAATGTTTTGAAAGTACCTTTAGATTGATTAATATTTATTTTAATACTTTAAGATTCTTTGATTTCTTTAGTATTCATATACTATCTACTGCAGCAAAAGCAACCATTCTGTATGTAAATATGCAATCTTCCTGACTTGGTATGCTTAATAAATCATCTGGTGTCCAGTTTTTGAATTTAACTAAACTGTCCCTTAAATGACAATTAACAGGAAAGACCATGATACTCAGTAGGGCCAAATACAATTTCATAGGCTTAGATAAAATTATACTGTCATGGGATTCCTTATAAAAAGCCGTATTCATAATGAGGGAAGGTAAAGGAAGAGAAGAAAATAAATATTTGCATCATGCCTACTGTGTACCAGGGCTGTGTTAAGGGTTTTATAAATATTATCCTTTTTCATCTTCACAGTAACCATGTGAAATGGGTGCTTTTATAATCCCCATTTTATAGTTGAGGAAACTTGAGGCAAAAAGAGGTTAAATGGCTTATCCAGATTCACACAGTAAAAGTATGAGGCTGGATTTGAACTCAGGTCTTCCTGATTCTAGGCCCAGCACTCTATGTGTGGTGCTATTTAGCTGCCTGAGGTAATAGTTTTGTTTTATGTTTCCTGCTTATTTTATATTTGGAGCACTGTCTGGTCAATCCTCAACTTTGGTGGGGGTAACATTCCTAAAAAAATGGCACAAAAGTAAAAAACATGAAAGTTAATATATTGAACCTGTGAGAAATAGGGGGTTTATGTTCCCACAACCACCAAAAACTATAATCTTTTACTAGACATTGATGAAAATACACTTTTCTGTATACAATTTTAAAAGCAAAACATTAATTCTGATAATACACACTTTTCCTAACACAGCAACCATGAAATAACCCATAAAATTCACTGTGCAAAATAAAATTGATAACACAGAAAACGTTTTTCTTTGCTAGTAATTCCATAGAATTCTGTGACCTTTTGTGCTAACTTCTCAAAACAAACAAATAAACCGTTGATTTCAGACAGTAGTCACTTTTTATAACACATGGAACCTATAGTATCATGAATACTTTCCTACTTTTTGCAGATAGAATGAATCGCGGATTTGTTAACACCAAAATTCTCTGTGGGCAGCTGCTGTCCAGACATTCTGAAACAGAGTTTATCTAACACCTTTGTTTTCTCACTAAGCTGCACCAGTGACTTTGCTGGCTTGGGCTTAGATCTCAAAAGCCTTCCACTATAGCTCAAGGAAGTGTAATTGCAACACAGAATGACTTTCAAAGGCAAACAATGAAAATATGAAGAAATGCTCGGGCTGCTCTCTATAACAGTAGGGTAAATAAGATCAGTGAAGGATTCTGTAGGATATTAGCTAATCCAGACACTTGGAAGCATCATGATTTTCTTTTTTCCCCTATACTTTGGCATGGATATGTGTGGTTGTGATACAAAAGTGAAAATGAAGTTACTAATAAAATAAGAATGCTTGAAGTTGTGAAAGTGAAATGCATGGATATTGAGGACTGACTATTTTTATTTCTGGCACCTTATATCCAGAAGATTGTGATCAAGAAGGTGAGACTGTAGAACATAATGTATATGGTAAAAGCAACATTTATTATTAGTATGATTTGAACTTATTAGGGCAGTAAGGCTGGAGGAAACATCACATGGCTTAGTT
This sequence comes from Pseudocheirus occidentalis, assembly GCA_028646575.1. Classification (NCBI taxonomy): domain Eukaryota; kingdom Metazoa; phylum Chordata; class Mammalia; order Diprotodontia; family Pseudocheiridae; genus Pseudocheirus; species Pseudocheirus occidentalis. Next base: position 64,526,262 of record CM053600.1, on the reverse strand, counting down.
CTCTCCCAAATGACAATGCCACCATTCTTGAGACTAACTGGACCAGAGGACTAAGGTATAAATAGTTCTAGTAGCCTCCTGGTTGCCAAAAACATAAAAGCTCAGTGCCTGAATATTCCCACCTCCTCAGGCTTAATGATCTTCCCAAGGCTCTGTGAATCCACATCCTTTTTTGACTAATTACACTTTTGTATTAAATACAAAGTTGAGCTGCTCCCAACTGAACCTAGTCAAGTTAACAAACATTTACAGACCTTTCCTATGTGCCCGAGATTATGCTGTGCCTAGAGATACACTTAAATATTAAAAAAAAAATCAAATTAGAAACAAACAAGCAAAAAAAAAACCCTGCTCTCAATGGATCTCACAGTCTAAGGGGAAATGATATGCAAGCAGTTATATAGAAAAAGGATACAAACACAGGATTAGAAAAGGCTTCTTGTAGCAGGGAGGATTTTGAAGGAAGACAGGAGATAGAGATGAAAAGGGATAGAAGTCCAGGCATGGGGGACAATCACTGAAAATGTATGTAGCCAGCAGATGAGGTGCCATGTGCAAGGAATAGCATGGAGGCAACTGATTGGCCCCTTTGATAGAGTGTTGTTCTGGAGTCAGGACGACTTGAGTTCTTATCCCGTCTCAGAAACTTAGTAGTTGCATGACCCTGGGCAAGTCACTTAACTCTGTTTGCCTCAATTCCTCATCTGTAAAATGAGTTGGAGAAGGAAATGACAAATGACTCCAATATCTTTGCCAAGGAAACCCCAAAATGGGATCACAAAGAATGATCTGAACTGATTCAACTGAACACCAACAATAAAAAGTGAGGTGTAAGAACCCTGGCAAGGTAGAAGGAAGTTACGGATATAAAGGATTTAAAAACCAAACAGAATATTTTTGTTTTATCCCTGAGGTAATAGGGAGCCACTGGAGTATATTGAATGGGGCAGAGTAGGATGAGATAGTCAGAGTTGTTTTTTTAAGAGGAGTATTTTGACAACTAAGTGGAAGATTGACTTGAGTTGTAGGGACTTAACATAGAAAGACCAACTAGATAGTGATTATGATGGTTCAGGTATGAAGTGTTAAGTTCCTATGTAAGTGTGGTGCAATGTCAGAAGAGAGCAGAGACATAAACAAGATATGTGACAGATGTAGAACTGACAATATTTGTCCATTGATTATTTAGGGGTTGTGAGAGAGAGAAGACTCAAGGATTACACTTAATGTGTCAGCCAAGGTGACTAGGAAGATGGTGGTGCTCTTGTGAATAGTATTAATTTAAGCAAGAGGGAAGGGCATGTGGGGGAAAGATAATGAGTTCAATTTTGGACTTGTTGAGTTTGATTTGTCTTTGGAATATCCAGGTTTTAGATGTTGGATAGGTAGTTGTGAGTCTGGAGGTTGAGAGAGAGGTTAGGGATGGATAAATGGATCTCTGAATCATCTGCATTAGGAGGATAATTGAATCCATTGGAACTGATGAGATAATTGAGTGAAATAGCATAGAAGGAGAAGAGAAGAGAATCCAGGACAGAGCCCTGGGGAACATCCACGGTTAGATGGACCTGAATAAAATATAGCAAAAGAAATTGAAGATTGATCTTGACAATAGGAGGAGAATCAGAAGTGAGCAAGATCACACACACACACAATAAACTAGAGAGAAAAGAGTATTAAGAAGACACTTTAAACACTATTAAAAGCTACTGAGATGTCAGCAAGGATAAAGAATTAGAAAAATCCATTAGATTTTGCAATTAAGAGATCATTGGCGACTTTGGAAAGACCATGAGGTCAGAAGCCAGACTGCAGAGAATTCAGAAGAGAGAGATGAGAAAGGAAATGGTGCCATCAGATGTAGAGAGCTTTCTTATGGAAACAGAATGAAGAAGAGATTTGTCAATAGTTATCAAGATCCAGTTAGGGTTTTGTTTTGTTTTGAAGAAGGAGGCATGGCCCTATTTATAGAGAAGAATCTGGCAGGCAGAGATTGAAAATTAGCGAGAGAGAGTGGAGGTGACAAAGGGAACAATCTGCTGATGAAGGGTAGGGTTGAGATTTTTTCAGGTAAAGGGGTTTGTCTTGTCAAATAGAAGAAGAGATAAGATTAGGCAAGGGTAAGGGAGAACATACTAGCAGAAAGTGCCATGGGAATCAGGTGAGAAGGAGGAGATAGTGGTGGAAATCATCTTAGTGCTGTGAGATGCAGAGGAGGAGAAGCTGGGAGAAGAGGGAATTCTTGACAAATGACTTCAGTTTTTTTTCAGTGAAATATTAGAATTCTTAGCTGAGATAGTCTGGTTTAGGAGAGCCACAGGAGGTTTGAGGAATGATGAAAAGGTTTATAAAAACCATTAGGGAGGCATAAAAATGAGGGTCCAGTTGAGATCATTTAGCATAGATCTGTAGTGCACCCAAGTTCAAGGACATGCTGGTAAATGTTTAACAACAAACTCTTCAAAAAAGAAAAAGCCCAAAGTGTACCTGATACATTTTAAAGTTTTATCTTAATTAAATTAACATTTCTCTATTACTTTCTTAAGTCCAGAGCATCAACAAAACATTGCATCAAACACTTATTTGTTATTTTTGCCAATTTCTGAAGTGTACATATTTACAATGAAATTTTAACAATTGATCCTCATAAAGTGAATTGAGTTGGTTCCAGCATACTTCTGATCCAATTTGCAAGATTTCAGTGATTTCCTCCAGCTTTATTATCAGGTGAGTAGAAATGAAGGCAAGCATATGGTTCATGGGAGTAATGGAAGACTGAGTCTTGGAAGGGCAATATCAGAGATAGGAAAAGGGTGAGGAAGAATGATGATAAACTAATTCATCATAGAGTCAAGATGTTTAGTAAACTTGTTTTGTTAATTGTTATAGGATCCATCAGTGTCTCCTTTCATTTCAGTCCCAAATTGGCATTAGTCAGGTGTGGCACAGAATATCATACCATAATTGCTTGAAAGAATTGGGGATATTAGCTTAGAGAAGAGACAATTTAGTGAGTACGTAAGTACTATCTTCGGACATTTGTAGGGTTCTTAGTATGTGGAAGGTGATTAAACTTGTTCTGCTCTGTCATCTGCCAGATGACAGAAAGAGGAGAAATCATAAGGAAACTAGAAGCCAGTTTAATTTAAGGAGACCTTTCCTAACAGTCACTCGAAAGTGGGACCACTCACTTTGTAAGGCATAGATTGCTTGAAGGCTAACAGTCTTCAAGCAAAGACTTGACTGTTTTCAATTGTAGAAGGAATCTGGTTTAGGTAGGATTAGATGACCTTTAAAGTTGCTATAAATTCATAGGTTGTGCAATTCACTGCTTCTGGACTTTTAGAGGAAACTTCTTCTATTTGATAGGACCTATTAGTTTTTCTTTGGTTTATCCCAAAGACTTTCCTCTAATTTCAATGATGCACTGATTTAGGGTATTATTAGTAGAATGAAATTAGTGAATCCTTAATTTCTATTTGATAAAGCTTCATTGTCATTTGACAGCACCTTTATACTCAAAATTTATATTGACTTAAGTTTTACAATTAGATGAATATGTCTCATTTCTTTTCATTACCAAAATATTACCAACAAGTATTTTACTCTCTTATAAAGATAGTACTCTAGAACATTTATCTATAATCTTTTTGATTGATGAACTGTTTTAATAAAAAATATAGCATACACATCTAGCATATGTATATTTACTTCTCTACCTCTTATCAAATAAATATGTGAAGCTTTGTTTAATTATTACATATTATTATCATAGTTTATAAAATATATGCTTGTACTTTTGCAGCTAGCTGACAGTTCAAATTTACCTCAGATACTCACTGTTTATATGACTCTGGGCAAGTCACTTAGCCTCTTCCACCTCATGATTTCTGCTTTAGCTTTATCTACCAAATCCTCATTAAAATAGATCGCTTTTTATGTGCCTCCTCCTTTTCCCTGCTGAACTCTTATAAAGTTGTTTACCTCCATTTCCTCAACACCCATTTATTTTCAGTTATTTACAATCAAACTCTTATCCTAACAATGTACTCAAAGTGGTCTCTCAAAGCTTATTTATGACTACACACTTGATGATCTATTTTTAGTTTGTATTTGCTTTGATATCCCTTCAGCTTTTGACGTTATTGATTATCTTTTCCAAAATAATCTTCCTACAGATTTAACTGTCATTCTCCTGCTTTACAAAAACTTTGTAGTTTCCAGTTGCTTTTAGAACCAAATACAAAACAAATACAAAATACAAATCTCAGCTTGACATTTCATACCCACCAAAGTCAGGCTCCAACATATTTTTCCAACCTGATTTCATATTATTTCTAGTTTATATCTATGTCCCCTTTCCCTGAAAGTGCACAATTTATCATCTTTGTTTTTCAAAATGCCTTTTCACTTAAAACTGAGCTCATGAACCATCTCCTCCATGAAGATTTTCTCATCCATTACCTTACACCCAACCTGAAGTTGTTAGTGATCTCACCTCCACAAAAATACTTTCTTTTTCTTTATCCACACACGTAACATTTATATCAATACACTCGAAGTTTTTTTTTTGAGGTTAGACACTCTCTTTTTTTTGTGTTTGTATCAGTTTCCCTTATCAATAGTGCCTTGTCTATCATCAACATTTAAAAAGTTTGCTAAACTGAATAGAAAAGTGGACTATAATAAGAGAAATGAAACTTAAAGACAAGCAAACATTTTAAGAAAAAAAATTATATTTCCTTTTCCATTTTATGTTTGCCACTGCAACCTGGGAAGAAAAGAATATTGTATTGGAATTATGGTTTAAAGTTGTAGCCCTACCTATTAGTTTTGTGACTTTCGTGAAGTTTTCCTTTACTCTTATGTTTTGTTTTCAACTATTTCAATCTGAATTAGTTACAAGACCTTAAAAAATTAACTGTTACCTAGGACTGTCAGTATAATAAAGGAATAATGATAACACTTTTCACAGGGAAGAAATGTAATATAAAAATGTCTTAGAAAAGTAAAATAATATTTATGCATTTTATGCATATGGAAGATCTTTTTCTTTCTTATGAAGAAAATATTACTCTCCATTCAGGAAAAAAAAACAGTAAAAAGAAATTGTTTCAGTGGAAAAATTCAACCTATATATTGAGGCATTTTTTCCTCTTTGGATCATCAGTCACTAATAGGTATTTATTTTTACACAAGTTGAGTACTTACTTTATGCAGATTGACAATCTCTGTATCCTGACATTGTATAATGCACAAAAAGATCAAGACATGACATGATTTATGCATTAACTCATCATCAAAATATTCATGTTAACTTCCTTTAAAATTATTATTCCATAATCTATTGGTTAAAATTACAAAAAAAAACTTTCAAAATCTACTGTATCACAGAAATAGATTTGAATTTTTGTCTTATTTATTTATATTCTTTGTCCTGAAAACCAAAAGGCAAATTAAAAATATTTGCAATAAGTGTAATATATATGATGTTCCCCCCCCCACCCCATGATGGAATTAAATAATACATAGGAGAGAACTTTTTTGTAAACACTAGAAGCTTAACTTTGGAGGATTAATGTAGGATCTGGTTTGTATTTTCTATTTAAAATGATCTGTGAAGGTTATAGAAAAAGAATCTGACACCTGACTTTTCATCAGTGTTGCTAGAAGCAAAGGTGAAGAAATGCGTTTCTGAGCATGCAACTGCATCCCTTGCTGGATTTGTATTAGTGTATTTTTTCTGACCTTGTTTTTCTATAGAAACAAGTTGATATGAGATTAGCTGAGAAAAATGTCCTAAAATATATTAAATAGATTTTTTTAAAGAAAGCTAAAAAGAAGCTCAAAATTACTTTATATAGGTCTCGTAAAAAGAAATGGCAGCAACCAGTTAATTATGTGACTAGAATGCATTTATGAAGATGTCTACATAGTTTAGCATCTTTCCATTTATATTTTGAAACTGGTCAGAAGGCCATTCAGTTTTTATCGAGCTAATGTAGCCTTCAACTATGTTGCTAGCACCACATAGAACATAAAAGTTTTACTGAGATACAACATTAAAGAGGCAAAGTGCTGAATAATTATTGTTTTAAACAACTTGATGTTTAAAAAAATAGAGGGCATACTCTTTCTTTGATATAAACTAATAGTTACCATAGTGATTCAGTCAAGTAGCATTTATTGAGAGCCGAGTATATGCTGAACCCTATGCCAAGTAGTGAGGAAACAGTGAAAGACAAAAGATAGTCCTTGTTCTTAAGTAACATATAGTATCAGGGGATAGACAACATGCAAATAACTATGTACAAATACATTGTAGGTAAATTAGTGATAATCTCAGAGGGAAAAAGCTAAAATTAAGGAAAACCGAGAAAATCTTTTTATATAAGATACAGCTTAATTTGAGACTTCAAGCAAACCAGAGAAGTTAAGGAGGTGAAGATGAAGAGGGAGAGCATTATAGGATTGGGAGACCACTGGTATAAATGCACAGTTTTGTGATGGAATGTAGTGTTTGAACAGTGATAAAGAGGCCAGTGTCATTAAATGACAGAATACTTTTGAAGCTGGAAAGTATAAGAACAGGAGAACAGAACAGGTCAGGATTTTATTTTTGGTTGTGGAGGCAGTTTGTTTGACTGGGGAAACACTAGCCTTATAATACTTTGTTTTAGTCATTTTGATTTTTTCCTATCTTTGCTTTTCATTTTGGACAGAATTGACCCAACCAATGTGAGAAACCTTACACAGATCAGTTGTAGTGATATGCAGGTATTGTTTTAACAGTTTTCCGACTGTCACCATCCTATGGGAGTTTCTGTAAGGTTGCACTATGCACAGTTTGCCTGAAGTTTCATGATGGCTATGTTGCTAAGATGGTTCTAAATCAGACTCTGTATTATTATATTAGGAATGAGTGATTAGTAAGTAACATCTTGGAATAAAAAATCCTTCAGCTATCAAAATAATAACAATAAAACTTCATTTCTTTATATAAATAATAATTGCTACACACATATAGATATAGATATAGATATTCTCAAATCCTTTGTCAAACAATTGTTCTCCTTCATGTTTTGTTTTTGTTTTTTTTCCATGCTAATGAATTCCTGGTACCAATGAACATTAAGACAATTTCAGAACTGTCACTTTGGATATGTGTCACAAATGAATGCATCTTAGCACAAATTTTTCCTACAGAATTAAAACATTATTTGTATAATATATATGCATAATATGTGTTATAAAATTTATTGCATTATGTAATTATATGTAATATTTTATATATTTATATATGTATACATACATGCATAATTGTAGATAAAGTGAAACTTCAAAAAAGTATTTCCAATTGTCTAAAAAACTTTGGAGTGATCTTTCAAATAATAATATTATTGGTTTACCTATTTACCTTTCTCATATACTGGTCACTGGATTAGAATAAAAGATACAATCTATTTCTTTGTGAAATGGCACAAAGTTATAATTGAGAGATTGGGTAAATTAGACATAATCATAAACGTTTTTGCTTCCATCATGAAATATCTGTTTCACTGTATTTAACCAGTAACATTTTTCTAAAATGTACCTTACATCCTTATAATTCATCAAATAAAGGAAAATTGGAAGTCATATTAAGAGACAGATTTTGCAGTCTTAGAAAATTTCTGCCTATGCTGAAAAACATTATGGTTATTTTTAAATAGAACTCAGGTAAGTGAATTTTGCTACATATAAGGCAGAATTGGCAGTATTTCCCATTGTACTATCAACAACAAAGGACTGGTTTCTACTCTGTACTTCATTCAGTCAGAAATTGCTGAAGACAAGGATGATATCTTTAAGAGCTCTATAAATAAAACCTAACATGATGCTGTTATCTTAGATAAAGAATGAATCCTATTTTCTTTTCAGGAAAACCATCATAACTCTTTTTAGAGAAAGCACTGACATGCACTATCACATTTTCTAAAGCACACAGGATCTTGGCAGGTAGTGTCTGGAAAGGAAGCACCATGTTGTGACTAAAAGTGCTTTGGATTTTGATCTTGGCCATTGAAAAGACTTAAAGGAGGACATTTCTGCCCTCTTTTGTTCTCATTTTGTTTTATACTTGGCTAGGCTGTTTAGTAAATAAGATATATTATGAATAAAAAATGCCATGAAAGAGTTTTAGGTTATTATTAAATAAATATAAAACTTATGTATATTTTTAAAATATTTCTTTTTAAAAATACTTCTTAATCAATAGAAATATTTGCACAAAGTTCTTCAGTCACCTTAGAGAACAGGTAGAAGATACCACTGGCAAGAAACATTTGTGAATCTTACAAAAATGTAGTTCTACCTGGCAAAAGATGGCTTTAAAAATAAATACAACAGGGCTGCTAGGTGGCACCAGTCCTGAAGTCAGGAGGACCTGATTTCAAATAGAATCTCAGACATTTGACACTTAACTCACTGTGTGACCTTTGGCAAGTCACTTAATCCCAATTGCCTTGCCTTTCCCCCTCCCAAAAAAATTGATGTCAACGATACCTATTTCATCAATAATTATCGAAAATGTAATTTTCCTTTATGTTCTAAGTTCTTCTAATTTTCTTATAATAGTACCCTTTATATTCATGTCTTATATCCATTTTGACCTTATCTTGGTAAATGGTGTAAGGTATTATTCTATGCCTAGTTTCTGCCATACTGATTTCCAGTTTTACTGACAATTTCATGAAATAATGAATTCTTAACCCAAAATCTTAAGTCTTTTGACTTGTTATACTAGGTTATTATGTTTATTTGCTGCTGTAAATTTACTATCTACTCTGTTCCATTGATCTACCTTTTTATTTCTTAGCCAGCACCAAATAGTTTTGAGAACTACTGCCTTAGAGTATAGTTTCAGATTTGGTACTGCTAAAACTCCTTCTTTTACATTTTTTTTTCATTATTTCCATTGACATTCTTGAATTTTTGCTTTTCCAAATGAATTTTGTTATTTTTCTCTAATTCAGTAAAATAATTTTTGGTAATTTAGTTGGGATGGCATTAAAATATAATTTTGGGGTAGTAAAATTGTCATTTTTATTATACTGACTTTGACTACCCATGAACAATTAATATTTTTTCCAATTATTTAAATACTGATAATTTTTTCATATATCATAAGTAAACAGTTTGACCTTAAGCAGTACCTTATAATTAATCCTTAATGATTTCCTTATATTCCTTCTGGATTTTAAAAATTTTCCATTGAGTTCTCTCATCTTTTGGTTATAAATACCTGAAAACCTTTCAGTTTGTTAAATGTCCATTTTTTTTTCTGATTGTGGATTATATTCCACTTAGCTGAGTAAGTTATTCCTCAATGCAACCCTGTCTCCTTTGCTCTTTAATGTATAATGTTATAAGACCTCTGGTCTTTCTGTGTAGAAACTGCTAGGTCTTGTGAAATCTGGACTGTTTGTCTGCAGTATTTATTTTTTTTTCTTGTTACTTGTGATAATTTTCTCTTTAGCCTTCCTGTAAGTATTCTTCCTGGGATCTCTTTCAGGTGATGAACAGTAAATTTTTTTTATAGTTCTGTTTTACCCTCTCGTTCTAAAACTTCAGAGCAATTTTCCTTAATCATTTCTTGTAATATCATATCCAAATTTTTTATCATAACTTTCGGGTTGTTGGACAATTCTTTTTGTTTTTTGACAATTCTTCTATTATTTCTTGATTTATTGCCCAGATCAAAAGATGAGAGAACTCAATGGAAAAATTTTAAAATGTATATATACATTATATATGTATATATTCATGTTTAATTGTAGCCTTCTCTGGGACTGGGTGAGGAGGCAGGGAAAAAAAGTGCACAGCAGAGAACAAAAACACCTTGGAAGGAAGCACAGAAAGGCTAAGTAGCTTAGAAAACAATGTGCAGTATTTGTCATGTAGTTTAAAAAAAAGTAAACGGTATGAAATTGAAACTCAGGGTTTTTTATTCAGTCCTTTTTGTTCTACTGTGTACATGAAAATGTTTTTTCCCCTTTTTCTCATTTTGTATTTAAGTTAAAAATGAATAAAAATTTTAAAGAATTAAAAATACTGTGAAAATTTGTTTTTATTTTTATCCAGAAAGGCACATAATATCTTATTTATTTGTGCTTATGGGCAAAGGATATATGAGCAAGAAATTAAGTACAAAGGATTTTTCATTTGTTTATTCAATACTCACAGAAATGCTGAATTTCAGAGCCAGAAGGGACCTCAAAGGTCACATATTTGATTGGTAATAACTGTTACAGCATAACTAACCAATAGCCATTTGGACTTTGTGTGAAGAATTTTAGTGATGATGACCCCAACCAGACCATTGCACTTTGGGTGTACACTGTCTTTTTCATTGAGGATAAAAGGACACACACACACACAACACGTAAACACATACATATGTATGCATGTGTATATGTATATATTTAATAGTTGTGATGACAACGTAACAATGAGATTCAGTGTTAACATAGTGCTCTCATCATTGGCCTGGACTCAAGGCAGCTTCAGTTTCTGCTTCTGACACTTATTTCTGTATAAGTATGTGTAAACACTTACGCTTTCTGAACTTCTTTTCTTTTTTGTAAAATGGTGATAATACTTTTAGTACCCATCTCACAGGGTTGTTGTAAGGCTCAAGTGAGATAATGTATAAAACTTTTCAAAAGTTTAAGTTCATGAGTTATTGTGTCATTGCACAATAACGTGTACAGCTTTTCCTAAGCTTCAATTATTGGCTATCTTGAAATTAATTTGCATATACCTATTCGTGTGGATATGTGTGCATGTGTATATGTGTGTATGCATGTACATATGCACGCATATATGCATGTATATATACACATACATACACATGTACACTTTATATATGCATATACATATAAATACACACATACACATGCACATGTACATATACATATACATATACATAAGCTTTTTGAGGGCAGGGACAATTTCTGTCTGCTTTTGAACACCTATTCATATATAGTAAAAAGTATTTTATTAATTAGAAATATAGTGGATTTAAGAAGATCATAAATGGAAAAGGCAAACCAACTATTTCAGTATTTTCTCTCTATTTATGCTATATTATAAAAGAAAAGCACGCATATAAACCAAATATTATTTTATAGTATCAGAATGAGTACTAGATTGTAACTCCAGTGTTTTCTGTAAATCTAAAATGTTTTGGGTTTACATAATTTTATCTTTGCATAAATTCCTGCCATACTAGAAGCTACTTTTTTGATGTGAAATTGAATTTAATCAGATTGAACTGAATCATTGCATTTTCTCTTTTCCATTTTGTGTCTTCACTTAAGTGCTGCTAAGTTCAGATTAATATACCACTATCATCTCTCTCTGCTTGACATTTTATAGACTCTTTGCATATTACTGTTATCTTGCTTAAAAAAGTTTCCTGAACCCAGAAATACGCAAAAGTGTAAAAATGCTCTATTTCTTCTTATTACTTGGTTATGTTGCAAAAGAACACATAAAGAAAGCAAAGCAAAAACATTAGGGGCTTTCTAGATGAATGAGAATGCTAGAAAGACCATATGCAGAATGATTAGATGGAGATTTTGGAATCCCATATATTATAGCTCACAATATGAAGAAAAGTGAAAATTGAGACCCAATGAAGGAACATGAGATTTATGCCTCACATTTCACATTCACTTTAGTGCATAAATTCATTGAGTATATTGCTGTAATCATTTAAATCTCTGTCTCTCTGACCCCCATTTCCCTCCCCTGCTTCTTCTTTCCCCCTCCTTCCTTCTCTTCCTTCCTTCTTTCAGTTCTTGTATGTTGAAAGTACGTATGATGCAACCCCACTGTACCAGTAATTTGTTTTGTTCTCTTCTGTTTAAACAATTTGTTTCATGTTGTCTCTGATACATGAAATAACCTCCCATTCCTATTTGGATCATGGTACTTTCTCTTATTAAAGAAGGTCACTTCTTGGAAGAATGCAAACTGTTATGTTTTAATTATCAAATCACATCTAGCAGAGAGGAGTTTAGTGAGAAGACAGGAACAATAATTCATCTCCTCACTGGAAGTCGTTATGTGGCAAAGTCACTGTAATAATCTGTAACTGTGAATGTAGGGAATTCACATGTGTAATTTGAGTGTAAAAGTAGAGGGAAATTTCCAGAGTATATATTGCATTTTTAAATTCTTGAAAATGGAGGGTTGCAGTTGGGGACATCAGATTTGCATTCTTGCTCAATTTAAATTTTAGATCTAAACCACATTTGCCTTTGTCCTAAAATTCTTCTGTTTTACTTTTAACGCTGACCCAAAAGAATTTGCCACAAAACATGCTGATTCTGAAGAAATGGGTGGGGCAGCTTGTAAAAGAAAGCAATTTATTTTAAAATTAAACACTTGTACATTTGACTACAAAACAGGTTGCACAGAAACATTTCTTCTGTACTTTTCACCTATATTTTAGAAGAAATGGAACATACTAGCACAACACTATAGTGCCTATATATAATGCAATGATAAAGATGATAGTGAAGTTCAGTTTTAGTGACAGAAATGTCTTTAAATTAAAATTTTAATTGTCTCTTCGCAATAACCAGGAAAGTAGTAAGCCTTCATAATATTGGATTATATGTCATAGAACACCAAGGAAATTGAGAATTTTGTAACATGTTTACTTGTAGCTTAAGGAAGGACTTTAATTTTCACTTGTTATCCCACCTGCTATTACAGTTGAGATTCAGAAATTGAGCAGAAACTCTTTAATTATTCTGGGACTTGTGGTGCGGTTAAACATCCATTTGGGATTCAGCTATATCCTCAAACCCTTTAAAATCCTGACCAAAGACAGATATGAACCTTCGTCTCCAGGGATAAAAGGACAATGCATGAAACCAATGGACCATCTTGTCCTTAGTGTTTAGCATTTTGCCTTTGGTATTTCCTTTTTACCCAGTAAAATCTAAAGGAGTGGCTTTTCACACATACTGTTGAAATTCTAATCTGATTAATCAAAGTCTAAAATTTATGATTTGGTTGTTAATTAAACTTAAAGAACAAAGCTAATGTTTCATTTAGTGTGAAAGGCCTCTCAGGACTATAGCACTGACCAATATTGGTACTCATGCTGGGAAAACACTGTGCATAAACAAGTCCCTTGAGTTTCATTACTAAACCTTTTAGACAAACACAAAATATATCATCATATATTCGAGAACTTTACAATGACGCTTTATTGTATGGCTATACATTTTTCACATTGACACGTCAAGACTTGTAAAAAGGCTTTAATTAGTTTGATGCATATTACAAATAACATTTTTCTTTAAATGTGACATGATAGGAACTGTGATCAGAAAATTAATAGCCTCCTCTTTTAAGATGTCCTTTTGCTAAATGAACCACAATATCAAAACACTGTAATGATAGAGAATGAACTCTGCGTTCCAAAAATAATAAACTTACTATTATTTAGAAAGTTAATTATTCATTACATGAAGTTTAGAATTGAAAGTCTTTCCTTTTGTTTATATTAAAAGTAATTTTAGTAATATATTTTATATGTCAACATGTATTCATACACAGTCATGCTAGTTACTAGTTTCTCTTGATTGTATTTCTATAATATTCTTGTATATGTTCCATTCTAGTTCAGATATTATCATCCTATACAAGTTCTACCTAGCAGTTGCCTGGTCTAGCGTAATGTATTGCATATCTTTTGTCCTTCCATTCAATCATAGCATTATTAGATGTACAGATCTATTTATGTCCCTCTTCTCTGAAATATTCAGTTGCTCCCTTTTGTTTCTTGAGGAAAGTTCTGGTTGTTTCCTAAACCTGGGATCTCATCCTAAACCTAGGATGTCTCTTTGCCTCTTGAATTGCTTCCTATCTTTAAAAGTCAAGTTCAAATGAAGCTTGTTCGTGATCCTGCCTCATCTTCCTCCTGCATTTGACAATTACTCAGTGCCTCAAACCTTACATGGCAATTTGTTTTATGAATTTCTAATATGCTTTTCATTAATATTAAACCTGTTTGAGGTTAAAAACCTTATTTTACCTGAACACTAAAGCTCTCTTACCATGTAATTCCATATAATGTATCACATACAATAGACATTCAATAAGTATTTATTTTATTGTGATACTTTTATAAGCCTTTAAAATAAGTTCTATTTCATGTTGTGTATATCTTAGTGTAGTAGACATACTTAAAAAACACATGAGATACTAAGAATTGTAGGTTGAATTTTTTATCATTCAATGAAGTATTGACCTGACATTATCATCTGTGGTCTTAAATTAGCATGTTCACTACTAGGCCCAAGGATTTTTCTTATAAGTGATGTTGGTGTGATAGGGTGATGAAAACACTTGATCTCTGCCCACATGAAGCTCCTCATCATTCTCTTTTGTATGAAGGTTTTATCTACACATCTGATGAACTCTTACTAAAATTTAATGGACTACTCATACATCTGGCAAACTCTTACTAAATAGGAAGATCTTTAATTTATTGTGATGGTTAGCCTTGTTTTAATTGAAATGACAATTATTGATAGTTTTCTGCCAACCCTGCTGCCATAATAGATGAAGGCTAATCATTTTAAATATGAGTCAAGATTAAAATCATTGTGTGACATTTCCCACACCAATATAGAAAAGTCATCTTGCATATTTACCTAATTTTGATTGTAAAATCTTCTCTTTTTATCATAGAATAGATGAGTAATAACTTTCCTAAACCAGAGGAGGAGTTGAATGACCTGAATTCATGCCATATGAATTTGCTAAAGGAACTGGGAAGGGTGTATCTTAAAGTAACTAAGACTTAGGGGAGAGAAAGTTTGTAATTTTTTCAAGTTGTGGAAGAAATGTCATGTGAAATAGAAATTAGATTTGGTCCATTTTGTCTCATAGAACACCTTACTTAAAAATGTGGGAGAACTTAAAAGACCTTTATCTAGGTATAGCAATGTCTATATAACCTTGGAAGAGACCTTATGGATATGGAAGCCATGGGAGTCATTGTGTTTTTATGAGAACATAATGATTGGATAGACAAATTAATGTCTTCCCTGTTGATTCTCTTGTGGCCTTAGTTGCTGAAAGGGTAAAGAATAGATCATGAATCCTTTGTTTATGTTTTGGATTGTTGTATTGCTGAGAAGAGATGTGTCATTCAGGTTTGGTCATCACACAATGTTTCTGATACTGTGTACAAAGTTTTTCTGGTTCTGCTCATTCACTTTGCATCAGTTTGTACAAGACTTTCCAGGTTTTATTTTGTTTTGGTTTTTTTTTTCTGAAATCTGCCTGTTCATCATTTCTTAATGCACAATAGTATGTAATTGTATTAACATACCTTAGCTTGTTCAGCCACTCCCCAGCTGATGGGCATCCAATATTTTACCACTACAAAAGGCACTGTTATAAATATTTTTTGCACAAGTAGGTCCTTTTCCTTTCTTTATTATCTCTTTGTGATATAGACCTAGAAGGAATATTGCTGGATCAAAGTGTATGCAGTTTGGTTGCCCTTTGGGGATAGTTCCAAATTGCTCTCCAGAATGCTTGAATCAGTTCATAACTATGCTAGCAGTATCAATATCAGTATCCCAATTTTCCCACATTCTCTCCAACATTTATCATTTCCCCTTTTGTCGTTTTAGTCAATATGATAGATGTGAAGTGGTACCTTAGAGTTGTTTGAATTTGCATTTCTTTAATTAAAAGTGATTTAGAGTGCTTCATATGCCCATACACAACTTTGGCTTCTTTATCTGAAAATTACCTGTTTATGTCCCTTGATCATTTCCAATTGGGGAGTGGCTTGTTTTCTCATAAGTTTGACTCAGTTCTCTATATATTTGAGAAAGGAGTCCTTTATCAAAAGAAACACTTGCTGTATAAAGATTATTTCCCAACTTTCAGCTTTCTTTCTAGTCCTTGTTGCATTGGTTTTGTTTTTACAAAATCTTTTTAGTTTGATATCAGAATTAGTTATTTTACTTTTCATAATGTTCTCTATCTCTTGCTTGGTCATGAATTTTTTCCTTCCCCATAGATCTGACAGGTAAACTACTCCTTGTACTTCTAATTTGCTTATGGTGTCACATTTTATGTCTAAATTATGCACGCATTTTAATCTTCTCTTGGTACACAGTATGAGAAACTTAGTTTGTGTCCTATTGTTTTCCAGTTTTCCCAGCAGTTTTTGTCCAGGTCTCAGTTGTTATCCCAAAAGTTGGGGTCTTTGGGTTGATCAAACACTAGGTTACTATGGCTGTTGACTACTGTCTTTAGTGTACATAATCTTTTCCATTGATCCAACATTTTATTTCTTAGCCAGTACCTGATAGTTTTGATGTTTACTGCTTTATAATATAGTTTGAAATCTGGCATTGTTAGGCCACCTTTGTATTTTTTTTATTAATTTCCTTGATATTCTTAACCTTTTGTTTTTCTATGAATTTTGTGGTTATTTTTGGTAAGTCTATCAAATAATTTTTGGATGCTTGATTGGTATGACACTGAATAAATAAATTATAACCATATTTAGTAACTCTATTATGATATATTACATATGTAATATGATCATATATATACATACATATAATATATAAACTATATAGTTTAGTAACTATATTTGTAAGGTTGTTGTTATTTTATTGGCTTGACCTACCAATGAGCAACTAGTATTTTTCCAGTTGTTCAGATCATGGGGAAAATGTTTTGTAAGTGTGCTCATATAGTTCCTCGGTTTGTCTTGGGAGATAGACTCCTGACTATTTTATTATGTTTACAATTATTTTAAATGGGATTTCTCTTTCTATCTCTTGCTGCTGGACCTTGTTGGTCACATAAAGAAATGCTGATGATTTATGCGGGTTTATCTCATATTCTGCAACTTTGCTAAAGTTGTTAATTATTTGAAGTAGTTTTTTGTTGTTGTTGTTGGTTCTCTAAGGTTTTTTAAATGTATCACATCATCAGCATGTGTATTATATCATCTGCAATGAGTGATAGTTTTGTTTCCTCACTGCCTATTCTGAGTCCTTTGATTTCTTTTTTTTCTCTTATTTGCTAACTAACTAACCTTTCTAACCTTTTTCTATAACCAAATAATAGTGGGGATAATGGTCATCCTTGCTTTACTCCAGATTTATTGGGAAAATTTTATAACCTATCCCCACAACAGATAGTTTGCTGATGGTTTTAGATAGATTCTGCTTATCATTTTAAGGAATACGCCCTTTATTTCTATCCCCTCTGTTTTTTTTAATAGGAATGGTTGCTATATTTTTTCCAAAGCTTTTTCAGAGTTTATTGAGATAATCATATGAGTTCTGTTGTTTTTGTTATTTATATGGTCAAATATATAAATCTTTCATTCATTAGCTAGAACTTCAACATGAACTGGAAATTGGGAAATTTCTAAACTTAGTCTTCAAGTTTCTCTTTTTTCAAAATAATCTAAAACCTAAGTTGCTTCTCACTATAGATTTTCTTTCCTCTTATCACTTTTACTTATCACTTTCCCAGGCCTAGGGTTCTCTGTGCTGTTTTAGTCACAATGGTGAGAAATAAATGAAAATAATTTATTAAGTGCTCACTGTGTTCCATGGTACTCTGCTAAGGGTAGCAAACACAAATGGAAGAAGCCAGTTCTTGTTCTTGTGGAATCACATTCTAATTGAGAAAGACAAAGTATAGGTGGGTTTAGCTACAAAGTAGATGATAGTGCTTTGAGATTTTAATGGTAGGTACTATGAAAATGTGATTGTCAAGAACCAGAAATCCTTAGGATGCATCAAGACAAGGAGGTCTAGAAGGAAACAGACCACGACCATTAGGAAATGACGGAATGTGTCTAAGGCAGTGGTTCTCAACCTTCCTTATGCCGTGACCCTTCAATACGGTTCCTCGTGTTGTGGTGACCCCCAACCATAAAATTATTTTTGTTGCTACTTCATAACTGTAATTTTGCTACTGTTATGAATCGTAATGTAAATATCTGATATGCAGTATGTATTTTCATTGTTAGAAATTGAACATAACCCACAGGTTGAGAACCACTGGTGTAAGGATTAGATTGGATTGAGAAATATGGGATCCCTCCAGCATCCCATCCAGGAATGGGGTGATGGAGGGGGACTCCAAAAACTTTTGATAGTATTTGGAAAAAAAATAACTAACCTCGTCTAGTGTATCAGGCCTTGGAATCAGACTGTCTTCAAGTTTTACTTACCTTTGTGGTTTCCTTTAAGTTCAGACTAAAATCCCACCTGCTGCAGGAACCTTTCCTAACCCTTCTTAATTCTAATGCCTTTTCTCTGCTAATTATCTTCTATTTGTCTTGTGTGTAGTTTTCTTTGTATATATTTATTTCCAGGTAATCTCCTCTGTTGGACTGTAAACTCTTTTGCCTATTTTTGTATCCTTGGTGCTTAGCACAGTACCTGGCGCATTGTAGTCACTTAATAAATACTTAATGATTGTTTCTGACATACCAGTTTTCTATGGTTTAGGCAGTTCATCCGTGCCTCATAATTTTTATTAAATTATGAGTTACAGATACATTGCCCATTGATGTAGGATATGTTACTGTGAAATTCAGATATAGATCCTCCTTTCATGAAGTAAATTCTTTATTGCTAATATACTGTGACATCTTTATTTGACAATTTTGCTTGTTTTGGGATGTTCTAAGCATAATTCTACAAAGAAAGGCTGAGAAAGTTAATTTCGGAAAGTTGAAATAGCTATATTTGTAAAAATATTGTGTTACACATTTTAGCCAAATACTTAAAAAAGCAACAATGAAATAAAGTTAATTAAAATAAATAAAACACAAAAAGTCTAAATATTTTGAAAAAAATTATTTAATTTATAGGTCTTGTGACGTTTAAAGAAAATTGTTAACTAATCATAACCTTTCAGATTTTTTCTCTGCTTTAGAAGGGTAGAGTTTACAAATTAAATGTTTTGAATCTAATGCTGACAATTATATATTTCTAGTGTATTAATTTGACTTCATATTTTATGCTATTCTAGAAAACGGAAAGGTGCTTATTACATGAGGTGTTGAAATTTATAGGACCTATATCATTAACAAGAAGATCTTATATGTGTCTCCATCTACTAGGCTTCATTAAATTAATCTTAAGAACACTTTCTCTTTAAGGCAGAGAAAGTATTGTCCTGTTGAATCAGGGGACAGACCACCAATTGGCAGACCCATTGGGTGATAAATGTCTAAGGGCTTCCAGGCTGACTACACATTTTTCATCATTAATCCAGCCCATTTGTGAACTGGTCCACTCACATTGATTCCAAGTAGGGGGCATCATCTGCTGTTAAAAGGGTGATGACTCGCTAAAAATGAAGGCCTGAAACTAATCAAATACAGTTAGAGCCTTCCCTGGCAGCTTCTTTTTATAGGTGTAGGCTATTACAAGGAAAGCACCAGGTATGTCCAGAGGCACTCGTTTTTGTACAGGAATGCAGGGGACTCCTTCGAAAGTCCTTTGTGTGATTCGAGCTACTCAAAGGTGAAATTCAAATGATAACACATCAAGATTCTCTTTTAATTACAGATTTTATGGCTTTTAGAAAAAGAAAATTGGAAATAATGTAGTGTCACTTAAAAAAGAAATTATTCATTTCCAGAAAAATTGGGAATTTTAAAAATGTGATTTTTTTTTTACTTGCAATCTTTTGTATTTATGCGTGGGTGTCTAAAGTTTTGTGGTAAACATTTATTTAATTAATTTTGTAGAAATGTCTTTAAAATATACCACTAATTCTCAGACCCATTCTGATTTTTTGGTTACCATTATATATATATTGCTTTTTATTATTTGTACTTATGAGAGATATTTTGACATATTTTATTATTTGATATATGAGATATAATTTAATATTAGTATGGTGAACTTTGTGAAATTTTATTTTCAGATTTTTAGAAGTTATTCTTTAAATACATGTGGGTTAAGTATTATTTTGTTATTTAAACTTATGCTGCTAAAAAGCATTCCTATAAGATAAAGATAGAAAATTGGGGATGTGTTTGATCAAAATCAGGCAAAAGAAATGGGCTACAAGTAAGAATAGCCAGTGCCAAAGAAGCAAGTACTTGATGACATGGGAGGTAATTAGAGGGAAAATGAAAGAGAAATGAAGAGGAATAGAAGTAATACAAGCCATAATTCATCCCAACTCTCCTTATCTATATAGCTGTTGGTCAACTCTGTTGGTCATATCTCTTCATCATATCATGTGACCCTGGATTCACAGAATCTCACTGTTAGAAGAGACCTCAAAGATAGTCTGTTCCAACTCTTATCAAGTAGTGTGCCATTCTTTGTTGCTAAAAGTCTGAGTACTTTCTTTAAATACATGATTTAATGAATAATTGTTCCCAAGTCATATAATAATTCACATTAATGATAGTACTTTAAGGTTCACAAATGGACTTTCCTCACGAGAAGTCTTTGAGGAGTTTTGAAATGATGGAATACATTTTAGAGATTAGGAAAATATGGTTCAGAGAGGTCAAATGCCACACAAAGACACAACAAGTGTCTCCTTTGAATCCAAACCTCATGCTTCTTCTGCTATACCATGTTTATATCATCCATTTCAAATTATATCCAAGGCATAAAAATGGAAAAGATCTTGTGTAAAGCATTTATCTGTCTCTTTAAGGTTTGTAAAACATGCAAAACACATGTACCTCATTTGATCATCACAGCAACCCTGTGAGGCAGGTGCTTTTATTTGTACCCATTGGAGTAATATGCCAAGGGTCTCCCAGCTCTGAAGTACATGAAGAAGGATTTGAATTCAGGTTTTCTTTATGCCAGTTCTGGTACTCTCTCCACTCTATCATCCAGCTGCCCATACACACACACACACACACACACACACACACACACGTGTGTGTGTATATATATATGTATATATATACTATATATACATACATATACTATATATATGTATGGATGGATACTGTATTTTAGCAATTCAGAAAACATTTATTAGAGGCATGTGATATACAAAGCAAGGTATTCAGATGTAAAGATTAAAAAATGAAATAGAAATATACTCAAGTAACATCAAAGATCATGATAACTGATATAATAATAATGAGAAAGTTTAAAATGTTACAGGAATTGCCAAAAATGTGACTTAGAGGACAAAGTAAGCTCATGCTGTTGGAAAAATGGTGCTGATAGACATGCTAGACACAGGGTTACTACAACCCTTCAATTTTTTTTAAAAGAAGACCTCATTATCTGTGAAGTGCCGCAATGTAAAGCATAATACAATGAGGTATTCTTGTAGTTCATTTTCTAGCAGCAGGATAATATACACATATAAGTAATTTTTAGATGCTCCTTTAGATTGACGTACATTACAACCTTTCTTAGCCACATGTTCTGTGTAAGTTATCTTGGACATAAAAAATTTTAATGATTAACCTTTTGGTGATGCACCTCTCCAGGGGAACAGAGGTTAAGTGCTTGCCTACATTCACAAAGCTAGTAAGGCCTTCCTGATTCTGGGCCCAATGTTCTATCCATCTCAGGTTCTCCCTCTATTCCACAATAAGGCATAAGAGTAGGACTTTAATGGAGGGTACGACTTTAATTCAGACACTCCCCTCTCGTACACACAAACACAACCTGAGTGTGGATTTGCACAGGGGATATCATTGACAGTAATGATTTATTTCTTACTTCTAAGAAATGATTATATGTTTAGACTCAGAATATGAAATGCATAATTATAAGGTTGCTCATCTTTTAAAATAAATTTGACTGAAGAGCAAAGTTGGCAGACAAATAGATCTGTTTGCCTCATTCCACCGGGAGCCAGAAACAAAAGTATTTTTGTTTATGTCTGAGCAGTATTCAATTGAGAAGCAAAGAAACACCCAATTAACTTGTTGTCAACTTGCTCGGCCAAGTTTCATAGGTGCTAGTAGTAGGATGTTTCTAAAAATACATGTTGAAGCCATGATAAGGTTTGATTGCCATTTATATATACTCGAAACTATTAATCATACTTATGTTCTGTGGTGATCTTTAAAGCCCTCACAAAGTTTATGTGGCCTATTTGAGTTCATTAATTTATTCATATTAATAGAATATTATGTAATATCTGAGATTCAGTTGTATGGCTTAATAGTGGGGAATAATGCTTCTTTATAGTAACTACCTCACTGGATTGTAATGAAGCTTAAATATATGAAAAGTGTTTTGTATTGATTTACATGTATGTAATAGAGTTTTACTGTGGTATGAAATATGATAAATATAATTGATTTAGGGAAGTTGATGAACACAGAGGAGACAGACAAATATGTGCAAAGTAAAGTAAACAGAACACAGGAAAATAATATACATGATGAAGAAACTAAAAGAATAACAATAAAAACCCTAAAATTTTATTATCTAAAATTGAAATGATTAATTTTGACTGCAAAGAAGAAATACAAAAAATTCATCTCCTGCCCTTTACTACAGAGATGGGGCACTATAGATGAGAAATGCTGCATACTTTAGATTTAGGTAATGTATTGATTAGTTTTGCTGATTGATTTGCTATTTTTTCTCTTTTCTATTAAAAAAAATTCCTTGTTACAAGGGATGGCTTTTTTGGAGGGGAGATGAATATATGTGAAGATATAGGTGATATAAAAGTGATATCAATAAAACTTTAAAATAAGAAAAGTTTTCTGTAAACTTTAAAACGTTATGTAATGTCAGCTCTTGTTATCACAAATTTGAAGCTGAGTGGACCTCATTTAGAGATTTGGTAAGTTAATTCCAGAGTGGTAATATGTTCATGGTTGTAATAATAATGTAATTTGATCCCTTTTATGGGCAAAGCTAACAGGTAGTTAGCACCTAGTTTGAAATTAATTAGATCAAAGCTCTGTTAAGAAACAAACAGTATGAACCCCTTTTGCTGAAGTAATAGGAAGTTGCCGATGTATCAGGAAAGGGCAGAACAGGGAGGAGCTAATAGTTATATAAGGAGAAGCCCTAGCTGGAATTTCAGATCTTCTTGGAGCCAGGTTATGGAGGCTGAGGAAGAGAGGCCCAGGTTGGAGAGAATGATTTTTATTTTGAGAACCTGGATGAAGTGGTTTTCAGTCTGAGGGTCAGCTGGAGCTGCTGTGGAGCTGCTGAGTCCAAAGGCCAGCCAAGCTACTAAGGATTTCTGTGGACCAGCCAGAGCTGCAAAAGACTGAGGAAGCATAACTGTGGTGCCAGTACTTTGTTTGTTTATGACTTTGTTAAGCCTTGACTTCTCAGAATAGAGATTGTAAAGGATTTAAGGTGGACTGGACACTGTGAGCTTCTGTGTGGGATAGGAACTGGATGGAGAGCTGGGGACTGTCTGCCTTTGAACCCAGGTCACAGTTTGGCTAATTCAGGTAGGAACTGGGACCATGGAAGGGGATTCAGGGAATCTGAGAGCCTACCTTGAGTCAAGCTGAAAAAAGACTTTCCTTGCATACTGTGTACTGACTGAAAAGAATACTTGTGACCAAGGGGTGGATGACCTGTGTATTTTCTGATGATTGAATAGGGAATGATGATTGAATAGTTACTGATTTGTAACTTAGTGTGTCCCATGAGTCAAGAACTTTGACTTTTGTATTTTGTGACCCCTAAGGAGTTAAGCTTCCTTAAGGATGTTTGAATGATTGAGTTACTAAGTGATTGATGAACTAAATGATTGTGCTTTGTTCAAAACTATGTGACCACTGTGGTGAAAACTATGTAGCCGATTTTAGGGATAAATTGTAACATTGTGAATGCTGTATTTTGATTTTCTGTGATAAGATGTAATATTGTGAATGATGTACCTTGATTTTCTGTGAATGTTTTTGCTCTGATTTGTCATTGAATAGTGTTCACTATACTGTGTAATCAGAATGTTGAAAAGTTGTTCACAGTAGCTTTCTTCTGAAAAGTTGCTAGTCTGTGGCATTAGAATAGTCACATAGTTAATAAGTTAGTAGCGTTTGAATTATAATCATTTGTAAGGGCCAGGAAGGTGATGTCTTCATTCATGGGCAAAGGGGACCCCTAACTATAGAAACTCCCTTTATGATACAGAATTGGAACTCTCAGTAAATGAGAGTACTAGGAACTTGTCTAGGGACACTTGAGAACTTCAGTGGCTTGTACTTCTCATTTATCAACAAACATTAAAACAACAAACGTCTGAAATCTTAAGGAGTCAGAATCAATAAACATTTATTAAGTACTTAACTATCTACAGGCACTGTGCTAAGTGTTGGATAGACAAACAAAGGCATGAGAAAAACCTTTCTCTAATGTATGTTATGTTTATGGTAAAGAATACACAGATATATACAAAGTAAAGATGAACTACCAACTCTGAAAAATCAAGAAAATAGGCCTCATAGAAGAGTTGGCACCTACATTGATCCTTGAAGGCAGGTAGAATTTTCCAGAGGCAGTGTTGAGATAGAACATTACAGGTATTGAAAATAAGCTCTGTAAAGATACAAGGATGAAAGAGATAGTGTCATGTGTGCACAACAATGAGGGTACTATGGTTGGAGCCGAGAATGAATAAACTCAATAACATGAAATTAGATAATATGAGCTACAATTATATTATGATGGCCCTTTAACATCCAGTATATGAAATGATGGGTAGAAGACTGACCTTAAAGAAAGTCTAAATAAAAGTTCCTGACTTTTAATACCTCCCAGACATGTGATTCTGGATAAATAACTTCTCAATGTCATAAACGTCTCTGGATCTAAAAATAATTAACATAGAAGTGATAATTGAAGTTCAAAAGCTTAATCATCTAAAAATCAGAAACAAATTGTTGCTGCTGGTGACATACCCAATGAATAAAATTTAAATCCGGATTTTGGCATTGGTGTTAATATGCATTAAAATTCTAATTAACACAAGGAAGTAATGTGATCACTGAGAGTGTGTTGCCAGTGGTAGAGGATGAAGCTTTGAGAGGCACCCCAAGTTGATGATTTGCCTGAGTCTGAAAAGGATTATTGGCAAGTTTTGAATGAAAATCTTCCTCACTGTATTCCCTCCGCCACACTGCCTCTCTGAGTTATCTATGATAGCTGACATTTATATAGCATGTTAATTAAAATGTCTGATCCACAAGACAAGCTTATGAGGGAGGCATAACAGGTTTTATTATTCCTATATTAGAGATATAAAAGTTGGAGCTCTGAAAAGTTAAAAAGATTTGCCTATGATCCTACAGCTTGACTAGTCTTCTATCTTCAGATTCTATATTTATTCTGCTGTCATACTACATTTTTATGCGAAGAACTAAGACATCCAATTTAGGATGCATATTTCCTGCTTAAATTACATTTTCAAGGAAAAATTTTTAAAAATTTTAAAAAATTTTTGTGCAAAAGTAAGTAGTCAGAAATTTAGAAGCTAAAGAGAGTATAGAGAAATAATATCAAAGGTAAGAAAACTTGTCCAACTGTGAAATTACTCATCACTAGGATTTTTTTGGTGTTTTCATTGCACATTGCAAAGTGAATAGAAACATTTTCTCTCCTATACAGCACTTCTCTCTCACAGTACTTTATTCCAATTTTCTCTTGTTGATTACATGTCCATCTTGCTAGAGTTCTAGAGAGAGGCTGAATGGTTTGAAAAAAGTGGTATTTCATAAGGGATAATATACTAGTTACTCCTACTACTTGTGATGTACAAATAATTTTCTTTTTCTGTTTCAGCATGGGAGTTGTAGAAAATGTTGTATAAGAGTTTTTTCTTG
Source organism: Pseudocheirus occidentalis (assembly GCA_028646575.1). Taxonomy (NCBI): domain Eukaryota; kingdom Metazoa; phylum Chordata; class Mammalia; order Diprotodontia; family Pseudocheiridae; genus Pseudocheirus; species Pseudocheirus occidentalis. The sequence continues at coordinate 64,500,401 of CM053600.1, read as the reverse complement.
TTCTTACAACTCTTCCCTTTCTTCCTCTCCCTCTGTCCTCTCCCAGTTCTTTCCATAAGGTAGTTTCAGTTTCCCTAATGTAATCTCTCTTGACAAGCTATGAAAATGTGATGTCAGGAATATTCTGATTTCAGGTTTTGTGGCAGCTCTGTTGTGTATTAACTTTATCCAAATAGTTCAATGATCTAATGGTGATATGAAGAGCAAAAAATGGAGGAATTAATGATCCAGTTTCTTTTCCCCACATGCTAGAGGTGTCCTTGGAAAACACTTGTTTTTAGCATGTAGAAAGCCGTTTCCTCAGTTAGTACTGGGAGCATAGTTGTAGTGGTTGGCAACTGAATGATTCTTCATCCTAATCTGTGTTTCAGAATTAGGAGGAGGAAGACATAAGGGAGGTCTCCCTTATCCCCACCGTAGGAGAGGACATATTATTATATGGTACCACACCCAGGTGATAGATTCCAGCTTGTTACTTACATGAATCTCTTGTTCCAGATATGCCAAAATGAAGAGGTTTCATATGAAGGATTTGCCCTGATGGGGATTGTTTATGAAGTTTGCAGAATAGTTTGTACTAGAAGGTCACTTCTCCCATTTTCCTGTTTGCTGTGATTAAGAGGATTAGGGAGCCTGTGGTACAGATGTGTCATGTGAATGATTGATCACACACCATTTCAGAAAAAAAGGCAAGGGATGGTTTATGGCCATTTGAGAGTTTGAGAATAATTTTAAGTTAAGAATTTAATTTCCTCAGCACATTTATTACATGAATAGAAATCAATTTTCACATCTCCTTGAAAAAAGCAAAAAGATTAATATGTAACTAACAAGATTCCTGGGATGACAGTATTGACATTTAAAATGTGGACTTCAATTTTTAATCCGTAAATGAAATTCTAGAGAGATTCCATTTATTTTAGCCTTTAAAAAAGTCATATATGATTACAAACCTTATTTTTTTCTTTTCAACCTTATGCTCATGGTTATATGGTATACTTTCTCGATTCTTTCTCTAAGATGATATGTAATGGTTTTTATTATTTGCCTCCTTTCCATCTTCTCTAGTATCAAAACACAAGGTGACTTTTGCATAGACATCAGCAAGTTTGGAGTAAATCTTATGGCATCATACCACATCTTGACTGCACTGAGATTTTTGTTTAGGTCTCAATGTTCCTAACATATTCATCAATTGGGATGGAAATGCTTGGGCTGGGGAGCTTTCTGGGATAGTAAGGTATATTTCTAGACATTATGATAGTTGAAATTTATGTGATTCACTTGTTTTCTAATTTTTAGAATAGATCCTAGCAGGGAATCCATTATTCAAAAAAAGTGCTTCTCCCATAACACTTTAGCAAACATGGGAGCTTTCTGGCTCCTGTTTCATTACATTTGTGCATATCTGGTAGAGTAAGTCAGAAGTAAAATAAGTTTTATTTATTATATTCTTCCTTAAGGCTTATTATTACATTTCTTTCCAGAGATTAAAAGATCAGTATAGTTGAGTATCACAGGTTTTCAAAATATGCAGCATTAATTTCCTTTGAAATCCTTTGACTATCAGAAGAAGTCTCACACTTCTTTAATGACATCTGCTCCTCTCTTGGGCTAATAAGAAGGGCTTCCAAGTAGCTCTGGAGTTCTTTCTTGACCCAGCTGGCACATTATATAATGCTTTCATGGCCATAGAGTGGCCTTATACATGACCATAAACCATGTATTAGGTAGTACTGATTGCTTTCAGGTACCAGTTGATTATCATCATACAGTCCTTCACAGTGCCCCATTGAGCAACTCCAACTCCTGTTATGCAATCTATAGTAATATGCCTTCTATGAATGGCACTTGAATCCCTTTTTGCTTTTAGAACTGTATTACTTCTCCCCGTTTTAACTCAACTTTTAGTTTTTGCTAACAGTTCACCATGGATAACTATGGCAAAGAAAGCTGGTTCAATAAAACAAGGTTCATTTTTGTTACTGATATGCTATTTGGTAGAACTCACAGTTCTCAGCAGTAATTCCACTTGATTAGGACCCTGTTCCCTGGGTATCATGTATAATATTCACTTCTTCCTTAGACTTCACAATGGTTTTGGTGTCACTGAGCCATTGTAATATGTCATATGCATCTATGTTGGTCTTTTCTGCTAGTAGTCAGAATAGAACTTTAAGCTCACTTTGGCAGCTCTTTGGAGGATGGATAAAAGAGGAAATAGATTTGAGGCAGGGAATCCATTTAGGAGATTTTTGCAGTAGTCTAGGTGACAGGTGATGGGAATCTGAACTAAGATGGTAGCTAGGTAAATATCTAGAACACAAATGCAAGAGATAATGTGGAAGTAGAATCATCACCATTTGGCAACTGTCTGGACAAAAATAATAACAAGGTGGCAAATCTTTGTGACTGGAATGGTAGTGATGCCCTTGAGAGAAATAGGGAAATTTGAAAGGGTAGTGGGTTTGGGGGGAATTATAATAAATTCAGTTTGGGACATACTAAGTTTGAGATGCACTTGGCATATGTAGTTTTAAATATTGAAAATTCAGTTGTTGTTCAATAAGTGGGACTACGGAGGGACACGAGGGTAGAATACATAGAGTCTGGAACCAGTTGCACAGAAATGATAAGATGATGCCATGATAACCCATGATAACCCATGAAAACTAATGATGCCACCAAGTGAAAAAATGGAGAAGAGAAAAGGAGGAGAGCCCAAGACAGCAATTTTGGTTATACCCAATTTGGGAGATGTGTGATGTGGAAATTGAATAAGCATTACAGACAGATAGATGATTTTGAAAAATATAATGTTAGGAAACTATGTTCTGAAAAAAAGAAATGTCAGAGTTTTTGATCAGTGAGGTTATGACCATCTCTTTGTGTGATAGAGACAGAATGGAAAAGTAGCAGGTTATAAGAGTTGAGATTAAGAATTTGAAAGGACTGGATGCTTGAGAGGCATTATCACCATTCAAATTATGTTAAAGTCCTGTAGTATAAATCCAGGAAATGTGTGGAGAGAAGACTGTGATTTGATATTAAATTCCTTAAAAATGTGGAGTGAATGTCCTGTGGGCTGATAGATAATGGCTATGAAGGCATCAGTTGACTAGTAAATTTAAATTGAGTGAACCTTAAAGAGAACAGTTCCTGAGTTATATAGGTGAAAGTGGAGTTAGCAATGAGTATTCATTCCTATTCTCCCTCAAGTTTGAATATATAGAGATTAGGAGAGAAAATGTTGGTACTGAAGAAAGTGACTAGAAATGCTGTGTCACCTGGCTGGAACCAAGTATGTGATTATAAGTAGATGGAAAGAATATGAAAAAATATACTGAATCACAGGAAACTTTTCTGATTGTGGAATAAAGGTTCATAGGGCATGGTGGAAGGAGATGTGTGACATGTGTGACATGTGTGACATGTGATGGAGTAGTATGGTTCACAATGAATGGAGATAAAAGAATGGGAAGTGGGTACTGGAATGAGACATGACATGCTATATTGGTCAACAATTCATTAATATGGTGTTGGAAAAAAAGAGGCTGGGTGAATAAATGTTAGTTTTAATACTTAAGTGTGGGAAGTAAATACTAGTGATCCTTTCCCCATAGAACCCAATAGTCTTTGAAGATGAAGGAGTGCTATAAGTCAAAGCTAGGCTTTGAGGTGGTTTCGTCTCAACTCTCAGGCAGCAGTTGGATTCACTTTCAAACAATCTCAGCTCTACCTTCACACATGATGGATCTGATTGGGCAGCTGAGGAAAAAAAGGCTCTCAAGCTAAATGACTTTGCAAGAATTAGAGCAAATGACCTTTTTTGCCCTTTTGCTTCTGGTTTAATTTAATCATAGACCTTCAATAAAATCATTCAGCAGTTTAGCCAAATACTGCCTTTCTCCCATATAGCATAATTATTAGCATTATATGATTTAAAAACTACCATATCATGCACTTCTTTAAATGTCAAGTTTCTTTAAAGTCTGCAATTTAGGAACACTTCTTTCTTCTCTGATTCAGTGTTCATATCTTATGAAACTGTGTGACTCACATACTTGATAGAGACTCTGCAAAGTTGTATTTGTCACTTGACTCTTTCTGACTAGCTTCATCTTATAGATTCATCACTTTTATCCATGTTCCCTTATGTTCTTCCTGTGTCTTTTCAAAGAAAAGCATGTTCTTTACAGATATCAGCACTTCCAGATCATTGAGATCTCTGATTATTATTTTTTTCATCAGCTATTTGAAAGTGTTAGGTGTTCCCAAGATACCTTGGGGCACACTCTCAGATTTATAAAATCCATCTTGGCAAAGGAAGATGATTGTATTTTTTTTCTTCTTCTTCAGCCATAGGAACTAGAGTGTCTCTTGAGTAACGCCAATGTTCAGAACCACTGGTTGCCTAAACATACTCCAAGGCATCTTGAACTCTTAGTGTGCTATAATTACTGGCCCATGTTAGTTTTCTCTTTCAAAGTCTAGTAGTCTACATACTTTCATGTTGGTCCCTTCTTTCATATCACTACTATAAGTAATGCATATGGACTCTAAATGGTTCCATAGTTCTTTGGGAAGATTTCTAAGTTCTTATATGGAAAGAAGAATCTGCATATATTGTTCGCAGAATGATTAAGAGCAGGCCTGTACAACATACAGCCCATGGCCCACTTTTGGCCCATGTTGTGGAGGCCCTATTAAGAGTAAGTAAAATGGATTCTTTCTTTTATTCCTTAGGCATATCCTATGTATTACTCAAGCAATAATAGGCCTGTTTACTTCCTTGCTTCCATTTGAGTGACCCTTCCGTTCTTCCAGTATTAAGGAGTTACCAAAGTCAAACTTCTCAGGATCTCTTTATAATCATTTTTATATCCCTTTTATATTACCACTTTCCTCTAATCTCCCATAGACTTAATAACACTAGCAATCATAACATTAATAATAATGACTAGCACTTTTATGGCACTTTGAGTTTTGCAAAGCACTTTACATATTTCATGGCATTTGATCTTTATAACAACCTTGTCAGATAGGTGATAGTATGTTTTTTTTTATAGATAAAGAAAATGAGATAGGCAGATGTTAAGTGATTTTCTTAGGGACACAGTAAATGTTTGAGGCAGGATTTAAATTTGTCCAGTTGTTCAGTTGGTTAGTTGTTTTACAGTTTTTTTCCGATTCTTCATGATCCCATTTGGGGTTTTCTTGGCAAACATACAGGAGTGGTTTGCCGTGTCTTCTCCAGCTCATTTTACAGATGAGGAAATGGGGTTAAGTGGCTTCTCCAGGGTCACACAGCTATTAAGTGTCTGAGGGCAGAATTGGACTCAGGCAGATGAGTCTTCCTGACTCCAGGACTGGCACTTTATCTGCTGTGCCACCCAGCTGTCTTAAGCTGCATGGCTATTCAAAGTATACAAGTACTGGCTTGAAATTACTTCCAAGTATTGCTTATATTTGTTGGTGTGTAATGGTGGATTTGGACAAATAAAAGCCATAGTGTCTCTCTTTCTGATAGCATCAATAAAGGAATTTCAAGCTTATTTTCATGTATCCCAGATGTTTTTTGCTTGTTTGTTGTTGTTGTTGTTGTTGTTGTTGTTGTTTTTGTTGTTACCAGTCAACCAGCTCCTGGGAACCAATAATGCCTTTAAGGTTTGTTGAATTGCATTAAATTATTTCAGGGCTTTGTAAGAATGATATAATATATATCTGAAAGATTTTTAACATTATAACAGTATTATACAAAGTTAGTTATAAGTTGGGGTGCTAATAGTGATAGTGAAAAATCTTTTTACATGGGTTAGTAAGAGGGTAGTAGTATTAAAGTATTTATTTTGGTTAGTAGCCATTTTGAAAGTTAAAACTTTAAAAATGTATCTTCAGAACAACTTAAAAAGTTCAAATATACTTGTTTTTACTACTTATATTTCATTTCTATTACTGTTTAAAATAGTCATATATTTCAATTTCATATTTATATTTACAGTGAAAATTATTAATTATTTTTCAGATTGTTTTTTCTCTTTGTTTATTATTAGCAAAGATATGATCCATTGCTTAGCACTTCGTAAACAATAAATGCTTGTTGACTTGGCTCAACTTGGCTCTTAACCATGGTGATACAGTACATACTAATTCATGTATATGGGATTATGGCTCCAGTATCATTCAAAGAAATGTTACAATAACAAGTTTTGCTTTATTGTATTATAGTAGCATGTTATTTGTTCTTTGTATAAGTACAAATACTACATTTTCTTTGAATTTTAAATGCTGTTCCTTAAAGAAATTGAATTCAAATTTTTTTTTCATGTCCTGTGAACCCAATTGTGAATATGGTAGCTTTTTTGTGGGGAATTGTTCTTAGTTACTTTGAGATTTTATCAAATTAATAAAATTTTCTTTTAAATACCTAAATGTTCAGAAGAAGTGCGTTAATGTAGCTGACATATTTGGAGACTTTGAACATTTCAGAAAATGTCAGAAGCCAAAGTATTTTTTTTCTGCTCTTGAGCATTGATTTCATATGCAACAGCAGCTTATGATGGATTCTGTCCCCCAGCGGGCGTTTGTGAGTATCAGAGGGTAGAACTAGCCCTGATAAAGAATCCATCATAAACTCTCATCTGTACTTGTGAGCATTGTGTATTATAACTAGATTAAACTGATTTTACTTCCCCATATCCTTTGTATTCCTGAACTGTTATGCAAAGTTGTGCCTAGTGTGAAAAGAGCAAATGTATTTATTTCTATGCCGCTGCCCACTCATTTATCTCTGTTAAAAGGAAATACTACACATGGGATTCATAGTTTCCTAAGCATTCAGAATGTGATGATATTAATTTCCCTACGATACACTAATATTGTTTTTCTGGCATTCTAAAGATACTTCTATTTCAAAATTGTTCATTAGATTTTTTTAAATTTATGAGAACTCAAGTAATCAATTGAAATGCATTTTTTATCTCTCTAGTTTTCTCTAGATACAAAAATCAACAAATTGAAATCAGGAGAATCTACTACATTGACTCATCTTGATACAGGCTGAAACTGTTAGAATAAACGAGTGAATACAGAGAAAAAAAGTGTTTATTTTGTGTAAAGTCTGTTCAAAATACAAAATTACAGATACAAAGGAGAAGTATTTTCTGTTTTCTAGGGTCTAGGATCTTCCAGAAATGGTGGGTCCATCTATTAGGATTTTAAATATATCATTTGGAATTGCATTACCTCCACTAGCTTTACTGCTAGAAATGTTTCCTAAGGTCCACTTGATTTCATTCTCCAGGGTATCTCACTCTTCATCAGTAACTACACCATCATGTTACCCTATGTTACCTTTGGTGCTGTTAAGATCTTTCTTGTACACTTCTTCTGTATATTCTTGCCACCTCTTATTAATCTCCTCTACTTATGTTAAGTCCTTACCAGTTTTGTCTTTTATCATGCCCGTTTTTTGTAAGAAAAATTCCCTTGATATCTCTTATTTTCTTGAAAAATATCTCTTGTCTATCTCATTCTAGTGTTTTCTTTTTTGCTTTTTTTTGCATTACTTATGTAAGGGACTCTTCTTATCTCCTTGTTAGTTGCTGGAATTCTGCATTCATTTGGGTTTATCTCTTCCTTCCCTTTCCTCAAAAAAAAAATAGCAGAATGATATCCATTTATATCCAAAGCAAAGTGTTCAACATCACAGTAACACAAGTTTGTTTTTCAACCACTGATACTAAAGAGGCCAAAGTTGATCAGTTGTATGAAAATCTACAATATCTTCTAGAAATAACACCCCCAAAGTTGTCACATTCTTCATAGGGGTTTAGAATGCTAAAGTAGGAAATCAAAAGATAATTGAAATAATAGGAAAGTTTGGCTTTGGAGTACAAAATGAAGCAGGTCAGAAACTAATACAGTTTTGTCAAGATAGATTAATGGTCATAGAAAACACTCTTTTTTAAAAATAACAACTTAAAGGTGAGTCTGCATATGAACATCACTAGATGGTCAATATCAAAATGAGACTGATTATATACTTTGCAACCAAAGGTGGAGAAGCTCTATAAAGTCAGTTAAAACAATATCTGAACCTGAACATGACTCATATCATGAACTTCTTAAATTGAAGAAAGTTTAGAAAAATGTCAGATTGTAAAGACATGACTTAAATAAGATGCTTTATTACTATGAAATGTAAGTGATGAATAGATTTAAACAATTAGATCTGGTAGAATGCCTGAAAACTATGTACAGAGGTTCACGGTATTGTACAGGAGTCAGAAATGATGATAACAACAAAAATTCTAAAGAAAAATTAAGGCAGTGAAATGACTGTCTGATGAGGTTTTAAAATGATTATATTCCCATAATTAAAGAGAATTGAACTGTCTTATTCTACTATATTGTGTTATGACTTTATCTGTATGTGAATAGAAATAAAAAATAAAGGGTAGGTTTTTATTGAATTTTCACATTTAATTATGTTTGTGTCATGGAAGTGCATCCCAAGTAAAATTAGAAGTACTTTTTTATTTTGCAAATGTCTATTCATTTCATTAAATTATCATTTTACTGGCATATCATGAAAAATTATTTCCTTTACTTCATCTTTATTTGTTGTGTGTTACCGTTGCTTATTTTTTATGTTGACAATTCAATCTCCTTTTTTTATTGAATTAGATAATTACTTGTTTATTATGTTAGTATTTTTTAAAAAAGACCTAGTTCATATACTTTCAATTTTTTGCTTATTTTCAATTTTATCTCTTAAGTTTCAGGATTAATATTTTTGTGTTTGGTTTTAGTTTTTTTTTTATTTGTACCTTTTATGCTTTTAAAAAATTTTCAATTTAAAAATTGCATGTCAATTTGTTTTTTTTTTCTTTTCTTTATAAGTGTTTAGGGATATAACTTTTCCCCTAAATACAACTTGGCTATATGCCAAAACTTTTGGTATGTGTATTGCTAATGTGATACCCATAGCAATTTCTGTGAACATGCAGAGATATTTCCAGGGTTGATTTGTGAAATATAATAAACTCTCTTCCTCAAAGAAAAAACCAAGATACTTATTCAGGTACTACAAAGCCAATTGCACCATGGTAACAAAAGAAGTTTATACTCATCACCAATCCAGGGAGTGCCCCCATCCTCAAATCGTCCTTCTGTTAGACCTCCCGACAAACTCCACCAGGCAAAATCCCACCCTCTCTCATGCGTGCTAGCTACTCTGCCTCGGTTCTGCTTCACTGTCTCCCAGCTCTGCCTCACTTTCTCTTCCCATTCTGCCCTTCCTGCTCACTGTTTGACAAACTCCTCCCACCATGGGCTCCGTGTGAGTCAAGCTGTGGGCTGGGCCAGAGCTGAAACCAGGTCACATAGGCCTATTAAGGAGCAGGGAAGATCTTCAAATTCCCTTAACATTATATTATGTTGCCATTTTCTTTGATTATATTATTAGTAGTTTCTGCAGTTTTATTTAATAGAGTGATGTGTCCTTGTCCCATTAGTTCTTTAGGATTAAATTCTTTGCTCTCTATTTAAGTTTGAATCACTTCATGTTTTCTTTGCCCAGATGTGCTTAATATTTCTGTTTTTTGATATTTGTTTATGAGTATTTTATGCCTTAGAGTCAGTTTTTTTGTTAAATTTGCATGTAGTTATTTAATAACTAAGAATATGAATTAAATGTATTCCTTTCTACATCCATTCAGTAATTATCAGATACCTATCATATCTAATTTTTCTAAAATAAAATTCTTTATATTTGTTGGTTTATAAAATAGGAATATTGAGATCTCTAATATAGCTTTGCTGTTTCCCCTTGTAATTTGATTAATTGTTCCTTTATTTGGATGGTATACAATTTTGTACATACATATTAAGTTTTATGTTATTTTGCCATCTATAGTAGGTAAGTAGGCATATAAATAAGTGGTTGATACTCTCTTAGTCATCTTTTTTGATATGAATAAGGTCTGATAGTTTCCCCCCACATCTTTGGTGTCTACCTTTCCTGAATATAGCTTGCATATTACTTCCTAAGTACTCTCCACTTTATTGCTTCCAGCATCGTGCTCCTCTTTCTCTATATATGTTCTAATCTAACTTCCTTTCCCGTCTCTTAAGTGATGTTTTGATTTCCTCTGTAAATACCTGAAGAACTGTTTTGGTAGGGTCCAGATATGGTGGCTATATTATTTTTGATGAAGAAAATAGTTTGTTGAAATACTTTTAGTAAAGAAAAGGTAAAAAAGTCTTACAGTTATTTATTCTTATTACAATCTTCAAATTTTCCCTCTAAAAATTAGGTAAACTCTGTCTTTAGCATTTCTACAATCAAATAGTTTAGTAACCCTGTCAAAAAATATTCTGAAAAGATGTGCTCTTTTCTCTCCCCAAACTGCATCCAATTTTATTAAAAATATTTTCATAAACAATCATAATTCCTGCAGAACATGAGTTATAAATGGAAAGAATATATGGCATTTAAACTATTTTGCTCCTTGGACTACCAAAAATGTAAAGTTACTATAAAGCCCAATGAAGAGTTTTTATTTTAAAATTTCAACAGGGAAAGTTTAGAGTGAAGGCTGACACTTTCATGTTGAAAGTATATTGTTTAACAACTTTGCATGAAGCTACCCAGCCTCTGAGGAAATAAAATGAAAACTGTGGAATTCAGAATTGAAAACGATTCCCAGTATTAAAGGAATTGCAGCTCTTTTGAGGAGGCCCCTTCAGAGTCATAATTCAAGTCCAGTTTGCCCAAAAGACTGGTATCCAATATGATTGATTTGGGAGTGGGCAGAGGGAGGAAACTAGGGGAAGAACCAAATGGACCCTTGGGTTTGGAGAAGTCAAGTTGATACTTAAGGCAGACAGGGAAAATACAAATATTTCAAACTTTTTAAAAAATTCTGAACTTAAAAAATGAAACAAATCATTTCCATTACAAAGTAGAAGAGAAAAAGACAGAATTGCACATGAAATTGCAAACCTGTTATATACAACTTGTTATTCCTTTTAAATATATACTTTTTTCTCTTCCCTTCTCCCAGCCTAGATATGACTACCATTAAACACAAATATGCATATGCATTTGTATGTATATATATTCACATATATGTAACTATATTTACATATACATATATGTGTATTCATATATTTATGTATGTATATGTATGTGTGTCTGCACGATGTATATCAAGCCATACATATTGTATATACTTCTATAATTCAGTTCCTTCTCTTGATGCAGATAACATCTTCTTTCATAAGTCCTTTGTAGTTAATTTGGGTATTTAGAATAATTGGTTGCTCAATGTTATTCTTGTTATCATTAACACTGTTAATCATTGTTTTAACAATGTTACTGTATGCAAAATTCTCTTGGTTCTGTTCATTTTACAGTTTTTAAATTTATCCATTCCTATCCCCACCAGATAGGTTGAGAGAACTGATGTTCATACAAATGCATTTGGGGTGTGTGTGTGTATGTGTGTGTACCTCATTTTTTTATTCAAGGAGAGAGCTCTCAAAAACTAGGAGAGGAAGACCAAGCTTCTGATACTTCCTATCCAAAACATTCTCCTTTTCCCTCCAAAACAATAAAACATTTTGTGTGCTAACAGCAGCTTTAAAAAAAGTAAAATAAAATTCTGTTTTTTATGAAACTTTCTAAAATAATATTTCAGATTGTACAGTCATCAGAAGTACACAATTATTAAAATTCACACAATTCATGTGGCATTTTTTCTCACCTTCAGCTTTCTATGTCTGGTCTGTTTTGGCATCTCCATTTTCTGCATGGTAGTCCCCATTCTTATTGGCATCAGACTTTCCTTTTTTTCCCTTTTGGGTAACTTTTCTCCCTTTTTTCAGTTGCCTTTTGGGGTTTAGATTCTGGCTTAAGAAGTACAGGTTTAGAAAATAATTATGTTGGCTTCTGTGGTCCTTCTTAAATCATGGTCTTATCTCTTTTAACATTTCTGTTGGCTTTTCTTTTGGGTTTGGTGGTGATAGAAGAGGAGAGTGGACTGTAGCAGTGGCAGTGGTCAGTCTGATGGTAGCACTTGTCTCCTTTTAGTTCATATGATGTACTTTTCATTAACCAATGTTGCCTCTTTTTGATCATCACTTTCTGTTCCACATATTCATTAACCTTTCCTTTCACAGTGTTTTCGAGAAAATTTTCAGGTAGTTCACATTGACTGGCCTATAAAGTGCTGCCTTCCTTCTTGCTTCCTCCCCATATCCATGCTTCTTACTTCCTTTCTTTAGGAGTGGTAATGGCATTTTTATTTTTCCAGTCCATGGGTGACTTTATCTTTCTCCATGATCTTGAAAAGTTGACATACCCATGTTTATCCTTTTGGCATCTTAAAACATAATTTGCTTGAATCTGGTGACTTGAATTTACCAATGACATCCAGGTACTCTCTTCATATATTACTAGACAACACTCTGGGCCTCTCCACCATACCCTAGAATGTATTCAATCTGGAAGGTTACTTCTGATTTGGAATTCACAGCTCAGAAATAATCTTTCCACTCCCTCCAGCCCCTTTCTTCTCGAGAATCTCCTCTTTAAGAGGGTGCCCAGAACCATGATTTCTTAATTTTTAATCAGTCTGTCCCCCAGACTTTTCCTTCAGTTACTCTTGTATCCCCCTTTCAGTTTCATTTTATGTGTTGTCTTCCCATATTGCAGTGTAAGCTCCGTGAAGACAGAAGTTGTCTTTCATTTTGTATGTATTTGTATTTCAAGCACTTAACAAAGTTCTCTGAACACAGTAAACTCTTAAATACTTATTGACTGACTATTGTTGAATGACTTTCTGTCACTCTATCTTGGATATTAAATACAAATTCTGTTTTATGTTCATTCTTTAAAGACAAAAAAAATCTTTCTCTTTGGCAGAGAAAACAGAAACAAAATCAAATTCAAGCAATTCAGCTTCTTTTCTGCCTTCCTTTGTCATGCATGTGGGGAAATGGTCCTCTTTCTTCCTTTTCCTCAAAATAGTTTTGAAAAGTCCCCATTTCATTGTTCTAGCCTTCTTTAACTGACTGATTTTTCCGGACTTCATAATTTCTGTCATCATCCTTTCAGGACTTTTGTATTTATCCCCATTACCTGCTTGATTTTGGTCTCTTAATTTCTTTTGCAGTAGCCACTGCTGTCTGTTGTCCAGGCATCTTCCAGATGCCTCGTAAATTGTAGTGTCACGAAATGCTGTGAAAGAGTATGATTGTAGCAGAAAAAAAATGTTTTGGAGTATCTGGGTAGGATGTTGTCAAGCCGTTTTAAAATCTTGTTAGATCATTCTGTTTTCAAATACTACGTTGAGCTCTTTGTGAAAGCCGGTTATGGGCAGCTTTGTAACAGAAGGTAGATATTGCATAGAATTACTAAGACTATTTTAGAGTGGAGAGGACTTTAGATTTCAATAGATCCAGCCATCTCATTTTATAGATTAGAAAAGTTATGTGCAGAGAGGTGATACAGCTCAACTGGAGTCACCTAGATAATAAATGGTATGGCCAGAATTCAAACCCATCTTCTGACTTTAGTCCTATATTCTTTTCAGTGCACTATATTTTCTCCCTAGGCTAACTTTCTAATTTTTACATATGGGGAAACTGAGGCACCAGCACTCTAGTCACCAGAACTTATACAAAAGTAGAGTTGCAAAGATAAATCCCTTTCTTAATAAGCCATATTTTGTGAGTCATGTTCATCATACTTTATGACATTTACAACAAAAAATTAAACATGTTTCCTCACTGTCCTCTTAGTGTGGACAATCATTCATTCACTCACTTATTCAACAACTGATTATTAAGTGCAAATAATTTTTCTGATTATGTAATTTTTCACTGATAAAGCAAATGTTCAGGATTTACAATAAGTAATATTCTAGTACAAAATAAGTAAAACAATTCTGCGTGACCCAGGGAAAGAGAGATAATTTTGGAATAGTTAATACTTAACTGCATTTTAATATTTTAATTGTCCTAATTGCTTTTTTAAGAGGATATGAGATTTGATAACAGTGTATATCATTAACATTCTGTTTTACTTCCATTCTTTTCCAGATAATTAAAAAAAGTTGAAATTGTTCCAGACACTAATTGCTGCTTAAACATTTTAACATTATATATAGGTTTAAACATTTAAATCTTCAAACATTTTAAACCTTTTAGTGTCATAGAATACTCTTTCTTATTTCTTTTTATTTGTAGTCCTGGAGTACATTTTATTTATATATGTAATATATTAAAATGGTTTTTGAGAGGAAATTTAAATGTATTTTCTGCAAATTGAATCTGTTGCATCCTCTTAATTTTAATACTTAGTTTAAACATAATTCTCAAGTGTGATTTTATAGCAAAATATATTTTGCTAAATTTAACATATACTTAATAAAATATTTTTATTAAAATTTGCTGGTACTCTTGTCCACGATTTTAATTATTCTGAGACTAGATATTTTAATGGCCTAATTGTCTGATATCTATAGCAATGGAAGGACAGAAACAGAAAAAAATGTATATACACCAAACTTAATTTAGAAACATATTGCTATTTACATAGACATTTCAGATATACCCTTATTGCCTAATTCCCTACCCCAAAATATATAGAATTCTTAAGTTGATAGATTAATAAGTCCTAAGTTGATATATTAATATATTTTATAGCTATTTATTGAAAGTAATTATTTAAAATATGGTTAAAGACAATATCAGTGCTTTTAATATTACTATAGAAACTTAAGATCTTGAAACTGCTTGCAACTGAAATCAGGTAGGTACTGAGTATATTTTCATAGTAGGCTTGACTAATTTCACTTGACTAATGAAGAAAGATTAGTATCTCTTTCATAATTTAGACATTAATGAATTTTCAATCCTACACAAGAAAGCTATCCATTTATCACGTGCTAAAAGATAAATTATTGTTTAACTTGTACTTAAAGTGTTATTACACTGGAAAATGGGAAAAATCATGCCTTTCTTGAATAAAAGTAACCAGAGAAATATGATAGGCAAATTATCATTCAGTAAATATTTTAATGCTAAGGATTTGGAAAGTAGATATTAATTATCCTATGTCTCTTCTTATCATCCTTGTCACTTCCCAAAGATATCCCTCTCTGTCCATCCATTCCCCATATGAGTTGTTTTTCCTATTAGAATATAAGCTTCTTGAAGACAGTATTATCTAGCTTTCTGTATTTTATGTCTTTGTGCTTTCAAAATGTCTTGCACATAGTAGATATGTAATAAGTGCTTTTTCACTCATTCATTAATTATCATTATGCATGTAAACATTTTAAAATTGATATAAATACTCTTGGCATTTCCCCAAAATCTGCTTATGCTATTATTCCCTGGATATAAAATGCTCCATTGCTCCTCTCCTTTACTGTGACTTGTTGAAATCCTATCCTTCCTTCAAGATGAGTTGAAATGTTACCCCTTATATGTATTCCATGATCTTATCTGCCTCCACTTTGACTGAACTTGATGATTTCTTCCTCCTTAGATCTCTCATATAACTTTATTTTTTCTAGATATTTAACATATACTGTTTTATATCACATGTATTTCTTTCAGTCTTATACAAACATACCATGTCTTATTCATTGTTTTATCTCCTAAAAGATTTCTTTGTATCTCTGCACAATGTCTTATTCATATTATGGACTTAATAAAATTGATGTGTTGGCATAAGTTGAAACAATAAATTCATAATTGGGTAGACATTACATAATTATGTAGATGTTCTTGGAAAATAGTTGTGACAAAAAAAAATGGTCTCATTGAAGTTAAAGAGATAATAGGATCTTCCAGATTTAGCTGCACGGGGTTTTTTGTTTTGTTTCATTTTCATTTTCATTTTCATTCTTAGCACCTCAGCCGTCTCTATCCAAAACCATTACGGTCTTTGAATTTGGGAAGAGGTAACAGGGCCAAGAGAGGATAAGTTATTATATGGAGCCATAAAGTGCAAACAGAAAAGGGGAGAGGAAAATTGCCATTCTGAGGACTCATGGTGGCCTAATGACCAAGGTTTGGAAAATGTTCAGCATGAAGTGCTTGTATGACTGACAGGAAGTAGAGTGAATGTTTTATTAGACATATTACACACACACACACACACACACGGTATCCCAAATGACTTAGCACAGTTTTAAGTTTAAAAAAAGTGAAACATATATATATATATGCATTTATGTGTATATATGTGTATATGCACACATATATTAAACACAGGCTGACCTTGCCATAAGGCCAGCAATCTTTTTTTTTTTTGCTTTTTTGATTTAAACAATATTTAGACTTAAATACTAAAATTTGAATACACAATAGAGGAAAGAAAAAAATATATTACAACATAAATGCAAAATAAGAAAAGGAAAAAAGCATGTTGTATGCATAGCAGAAGGTAAGAAAGGATTCAGAATACATAACAATAGTCATTTTTTTTAAAAAGCCTATATAATAAATAATGAGCATTGTGCTGAAAACTGCCCAGCTTTTCTTTGCTCTCTTGTAAGTTTTCTTATGTTCTCTGTACTTTTTATTTTGTTCTTTTCTCCCCCTTCCTCCCCACACCCTCAAGAAGGCTACAGTTATGTGTAGATATATATTTGATTTACACATGTATGTCTATGCATACATACATACATGCATACATACACATAAGACATATACACACATACACACACTCATATCTATCTATGTATCTATATCTATATCTATCTTTCTATCTGTTTGTCTATCAGTCTATCTATCTACCTATCTATCATCTGCTTTTCCTAATGAATTCAACCTGATTTTTGTTTTTATGTATGTGCATATCTCTTATTTCCTCTCCCTCCTGAATCCTACACACTACCTTGCTGTACTATTACTTAACCTACCTTGCCTCCAAGGATCCCTCCCTTATCGTACCATTCCCATAACTCTAAACACCCATAAGTATCCCCTCTTGATCCTCATCCTACCCTCTAAAGATCCTTGCCTTATCCTCTCCCCACTCCCTGAACCCTTAGTGTTTTATTTCTTTCTTAATTTAGAAGACTTTTATACTCTTTTAGATATATTTATATTGTTCCCTCTTGAACCCCTTCCTGATGAAAATAGGTTTCTGGAACTAACAGCCCTCCTTTCCCATGAAGTTCCTCTGTGTTGGTTCTTCCTCTCATAACTCATAATTACTCTTTTTAACTGTTCCTAAATGGTTTCACTTTTTAAAGTCAAGTCATACTCAGGTCTACCATAATCTTTCTTATGAACTACCCAATTACTAATAACAATATTAGACATATGTTTCACTTTTTATATACATAAAAGGTAAACTGTGTCCTTATTGAGCTCCCTGTAATTAATCTTTGGTATGTACCTTAGATTTCTCTTGGCCCTTGTATATCAACTATTTTATTACATTCAGATTTTTTAAAACAAAGTCCTGAAAGTATAACGATTAATTACATTTACATTTTTTCATTCAAGATTTATGGTATGAAAATTTGGGCTGGAACCCTAGCTTTTTTTGTCTTTGAGATATAGTATTGCAAGTCCTGCATTCTTTTACTGTTGCCATTGCTAGGTCTTGTGGTACCACCATATTTAATTTTTTTTTCTAGTAGCTTATAAATTTTTTTGCTAGAGCAAAATTTGAAATTTGACTATGATATTCTTGTGGGTTTTCCTTGTAGGATCTCTTTCAGGTGGTGATCTGTGATTTTTTTCTATTTCTACTTCTCTCTCTTCTAATGCTTCAAGAAAATTTTCTTTATTTCTTATATTATTGTATCAAGATCCTTTTTTAACATAGCTTTCAGGTAGTATGACTTTTTAATGTTTTCTCTAATTAATCTGTTCTGCTGTAGATTGAGATGCTTCACATGCTCTTCTATTTTTCATTCTTTATGTATATATATATATATGTGTATATATAATTTCTTAATGTCTTCCAACTTTATTGACTTCCCCTTGCCCAATTCTGATTTCCAGGGAGTTCTTTTCTTCCTTAAGATTCTGGATTTCCAGGGAAGCTAGGTGGCACAGTGAATAGTCAAGAGAACCTGAGTTCAAATATGGCCTCAGCCACTTAGCACTTACTAGCCATGTGACCTTGGGCAAGTCACTTAATCACAATTGCCCTGCCTTCCTCCCCTCCAAAAAAAAAATCTGAATTTCCTTTTCTAATTGGTTGACTTTCTTTTCATGATCTTCTTGTTTTTCTTATTTGTTTTTTTCTTTCTTTTTTGTCATCAATCTCATTTGATTTTCAAAGCCTTTTAAAAATTCTTCTATGAATCCTTTTTGGGCAGGGGATCATTTGTTGTTGCTCTTTGTGGTAGAAGAGTGTTTCTTACTTCAGTATCCTCCACTGAAGATGAAGCCTCTTCTTCTCTATTTCCATGGTAACTCTCTCTCGTTGCATTCTTTCTTCTTTGCCTGTTAATTTTTATTTTTGTTGTTGTTGTTGTTGTTTGTTGCACCTTAGTTTTGTAATTCCCTCTAGTACTGGTATACAGGGGATGGTGCCTCTGGCCTTAGATCCTCCTTCAGTTTTCCTCTATGACATGGAACTGAAACCAAGACTTCCAGCCTCCTGTAAGTGCCAGTGGCATCCTTGCTCCACTGCTTCTGCACTTACCAGGATGTGCTGGTTCCTTCTTGCCCCCCCCCCCTTTTTGCAGCACAGCTTGGGGTCTGATGTTCCTTGTTAACAAAGGTTCTCTTACTCTTCCCCAGCTCAGATGTCCAACTCCCCTCACTCTCCTGGTGGTATAATTTCATTGCCCCATGGTTGGGGCCAAGGCAGGTTTTATCCCAGCTAACCCCAGGGCTTGCAGCTTGGTATTAAAAGTGGTTCTATTCTGGATGTGTTTACTTTTCACAGGGACTAAACATTGTGCTGGAATTTTTCTTGAAATCTTCTCAAATTATCCCAGGGGGACTCCTGTTTTGTCCCTATTCTTATTTATTTTTATTCTTCTGTTAACCCTGAGGTGTTATTTTATCTCTTTTGTGGGTGAAAATCTTGAGAACTTAGGATTTTCTGATATACTCCTGTGTTTCCAGAATCCTCTCACTATACTGGTTCTATTCTAGAATATAGTCTATTACTAAACTAAATGGTTATGTGTATGTATTTGATGTGTGTGCACTGCCTTTACAAAACCAAGGTAATTCCAACTTAACACTATGCCAAAAGAGCATAAATCTGGCAGATTCTACCATTTATGGTAGATTTGGGAAGAGTTGCTGCAGACTGTATCTGCTTTATGAAAACCAGCTTAACTGTATGGAGGGGTGCATTGGTAGTGGGATGGCTATTCAGCAATGAATACTTTAGTTGTGACAATACAGGAAACAAATAAAAATAAAGTAACACTCAGTCCTATGTGGCTTCTATCCAGTGAATAGTGGGCATAACAAAAATGAATGAAACATCATAAATCACATTTTGATATTATTTCATTAACAAGTGAATATATCAAGCATAGAACTTTCATTTTTTCTTTATCCCTACCATCTAACAGTGTACATGACCCATTCATATACCTTTAGAAAGTTAACATTGTTTTAATAATTCTTGGTACAATACAAAGTATTGTACTTGGTACAAAGGTAGGATCTTTTTTTCAGTGACCAAAATAATGCTTTTGAAAGAAATGAAGAACATCAATACTGCTCTTACCCAGAATAATGAAATTGGAGACCAAAAGGGTTTCTATTCTTTTAAAAAACATTAAAACACTTCTTTGTGAAAGGCACTGAACTAGGCCTTAGAAAATATAGTGAGGGAGTTAGTAGGATGAATATAACAGTACATATGTAATTTAATTTCAATTCTAATACAAGGACCTCCAGTCACTGTTTTGATGAATTGCATTATAAGAAACTGTCATCAAGCCATATGTCCTAGTCCATTTATTTATTTTGCCATAAATCTTTTTAAGATAATGTGATAAAAATCTCAGTAATTGTAGGGTACAATTTTTTTTCTAAATAATATCAGAGTTACTATCCAATTTGAAAATCTTTCTCTTCCTATTTTCAAAAAGTTACACATATCTTTTTCATCTTGAAGAAATATTTCATTCTAATGACAGGAAACAGAATGGTAAATTGACAAAGCTTTAATGTTAGTGGTGTAATTTATATTTGTTTCTTGGGAAAATATGGTTTAATCCTGAATTTATTTTCTTTCATTTTTAAATAAGAAAACCCATTAAACTGCAGACATCTGGTATACTAGGCACTTAAAGTTTCAGATCCCAGAGAGCACTTTACTTCCTCTTTAAATATGCATGAAATGTTTAGGTAATCCACTTCACTCTGTCAGAAATAGCATCAAGTAGGATATGTATATGACCTCTTCACTATTAGAAATTATATAAATGATCACTGAACTGTGGCTTTATTTTTGTTATAAAATTAGTTACTACCAAATCTTTCTTTAATATAACCAGCTATACTCTAATAAAAGTTTATATGTTTTTTAATACTTCATTATGCAGTATACAGCTCATTTTTCAGCAAAAAGTTATCCAGGATAACCATGAACTATCCAAAACATTAATCTGAAAAACTAAAATCCATTTGCTATAGTAACTTAGTAAAATCAACAATAATTTATTCATATTTTGTGGATCATCAAGCTCAAAGACATCTAAATATTAAGAAATGCTAAGACTGGGTTCGGGAAGAAAACATAATTTTTGGTGATAATAAAACCTATTTCAACCTTATGTCCACCCAAGTTTGAGCCTTCAAACTTATGGTTTTAAAGAGTTGCTGCTGCTTATGTCCTTCAGGGATAAATATTTAGTATAAATATAGGGTGACTTGGAAATCCTAAAGTACTCTTTAAACTGTAATAGTAGTGAAATTTGAAGATCAGTTTGTATTGCAAAATGAATAGGTAGTTAGCACCTAGTTTCAAACTGATTATATCAATCCTCTATTAAAGAAACAAAAGGTATGAACCCCTGTTGCTGATGTAATATGCTGGACTGAAGACTGAGCTGAGAATTGAGAAGAACTGAGGAATGAGAATTGAGAACTGAGAGAATTTCTTGGAGCAAGCCATGTGGAGGTTGGATGAAGTGATTTTGATTTTGAGAACAGAACTTGTGGGACTTGTGGTGGCAAAACCTGAACTTGTGGTGCCAGTGCTGCCAAAACTTCTGAGGACTAGCAGGAGCTTCCAAAGACAGGAAACATGACTGTGGTGCCAGGACTTTGTACAAATGTTGTTGTAACTTTGTTAATGTGCATGAATGTTATTGTGGCTTTTTTAAAGCCTTGTCTTCCCAGGAACAGAGACTGAGAGATTTGAGGTGGACTGGATACTGTGAGCTTCAACATGGAGCAGGGACTGCATGGAGAGCTTGACAAGGAGCTGGGAGCTGTCTGCCTTTGAACTCAAGTGACAGTTGGTTAGATTTGGTCAGGAACTGGGACCATGGAAGAGGGACCATGGAAGCTGAAAGCCTGCCACAAGTCAAGATGAAAAGATTTCTCCATGGGTAGTGAGTAGTCACTGATGAAATTGCCTGAGTAGTGACTGATGAAATAGGGTACTGAGTAGTGATTGATGAAACTGTAATTTACTTGTGACCTATGGGTGGATGGCTTTTGTACTTTTCACTACACCTTAAGAGGGTACTGAGTAGTCACTGTTGAAGTTGCAACTTAATTGCACCCCATGGATGGAGGACTTTGAATTAAGGATAATGGAATGATTGAGTTACTAAATGATCATACTTTGTTAAAAACTTTATGGCCAATTTGGTGAAAACTATGTGGCCATTTTAGTGACAACTTGTCATGTCATAACATTGTGAAAGCTGTACTTTGATTTCTGTGAATGTTTTGCCTTAATTTATTGCTGAACAAATAGAGAGTTCACTATACTGTGTAATCAGAACCTTGAAACTGTTCACAGGAGCAGTCCTCTGGAAAGCTGTGTGTGCTTGGCTTTACATAAACTTAAGTAATTATTACTCAGATATAATGTTTTCTAACATTTTTGTCAATTTGTCTGCTAAAAGTAGCAGAGTCAAAATCTCTAACATTGCCTTATCAGTATGTCTAAATAGGTGCTAAAAATATTATGTAAGGATCCCTGTTCATTATATGGATATAGAGCTAAAATTGTTTTATGTAAAGTTGAGTTCTAGTGAAATAGATTTTTTTTTCCTCTGTGAAATGATTTAATTGATCAACTTGTAGGTGAAAACTTTTGTAACATGATAAAACCCATTTTATCTAAAATCATTATGGAAAAGTGTATTTTAATTAATTGTATATAATTTTCTACAAATTATCAACTATGCAGGCATGTGTGACTTAAAACTTTTAGATAGTTAGAATTTGATAGAATATAGATAACACTAAAAACTTGGTTGGAAAATTTGCTCTCTATAATTCATGACTTACTTTGTCTAAGGATCTTTTTCTTCATTTAAGAGGCCTTTGCTAATTTTCCCAATTTAATTTTTTATCTGCTCTAATTCCCCTCCATCAAATTATTTTGCACATACTTTACCTACATTTTTTTTGTTAAGTCATTCATTCATGTCTGATACTTTGTGACCCTATGTGCCATAGTTCTCTAGGCTCTTCTGTCCTTCACAATCTCCCAAAGTATGACCAACTTTATATCCATTGCTTCCTTGACACTATCTATCCCTGTCATCCTCTGCTCTTGCCTTCAATCTCTCCCAGCATTAGTCTTTTTCCAAAGAGTCCTATCTTTTCATTATGTTACTGAAGTATTTAAGTTTTCAGTTTCAATATTTATCCTTCCACTGAATAGTCAGTTAATTTTTTTAAGTATTGATTGATTTGATCTTTTTGCTGTCCAAGGGAATCTTAAAAGTCTTCTCTAGTAGCACAGTTTTGTGTGTGTATATATATATGCATATCCATCCCCCCTTTCTCTCTCTAATTTAATTGTCTATGAATCTGTTGTATATGAACTAGCTAAAAGCCAGTATTATTTTTTGTATTTCTGTCACTAGCACAGTGATTATAACGTAGCAAGTTCTTTAAGAAATACTTCTTCATTGATTACTCAGAGTTGCATAATGGTGCTGCTGCCTCCTTGAAGTTTTCCCTGGTGCATCTAGATGTAAGGGCTCTCTCTTCTTTAGTATCTCATATACATGTGCTATTGTAATGTCATGCATGAGCAGCTTCCCAAAAGAATGCTACTGTGAGCAACTTTTAAGTTCTGATTTTACAGTATAGTGAACAGTCCATTTATTCCATAAAAATCAAGGCAAACATTCACAACCAATCACAATATGATATTCACAACATTGCATCTTATCACAGAAAATCACAATATACTGTTCACAACAGTTTATCATTAGAATGGCCACATAGTTTTCACCAAAGTGGTCACAGTATTTAGAACAAAGAATAAAAGAGCAGTCATCTGGTATCCCTAAGGAGGTATGCTTCCTTAATTAATCATATAATCATTTCACAGTACAAGTCAGTCTTCCACTCATGGGGCAATCATAGGGTAACTTAATCAGTCACTTATCTAGCTATTAGTCACTAAATATCATTAATCACTAAATAAAATCATTAGAAAATTACACAAATCTTCCACCTCTTAGTCTCTAGTAAACTTCAGTTTCATTCAGTATCCAAGGACAGGCTTTTTCTTCATCTTAACTTGGGGTTGTCTCTCAGATTCCCTGGATCCCCTTCCATGGTCCCAGCTCCTACCTTAATCCACCAAACAGTCACCTGGATTCAGAGGCAGACAGCCCCTGGGTCCTTGTCCAGTCCTCCAGACAGTTCCTGCTACACACTGAAGTTCACAGGCACTGGCATATCTCAAAACCTTCACAACTTCTGTTCCCAGGAACTCAAGGAGCAACCAAGCCACAAATGAACAAAGTCTTTTCCTGGTCATGCTTCTTCAGTCTTCTGGCAGTTCCACTGGCCCTGGGACCCAGAAGAAACCTCAGTCTTCCAGGTGACAGGAACTTCAGCCTTCACCAGATTCTGGTCTCAAGAAAACTCCAACTCAGTTCTAAGTTAGCTTCCAAGTGCTGGGACAGAAACTAACTCACTCACTAACTAACTAACTAACTAACTCTCTCTCTCTCTCTCTCTCTGTCTCTCTCTCTCTGTCTCTGTCTCTGTCTCTCTCTGTCTCTCTCTCTCTCTCTCTCTTTCATTCTTTCAGCTGGCTTCAGTTTCCATGATTCTTCCTCCACCAGGAGCCCACTAGGAGAAAAATTCTAATTCTTTCTCTGGGGTTTTTCTTATCTATCTATCTATCTATCTATCTATCTATCTATCTATCTATCTATCTATCTATCTAGATATAGACAATAATAGGCATCATGTCATACCGGATAGAGAACTAGTACCACAGTCAGGAAGACATGAGTTCAAGTTCAGCCTTTGAAATATCCTGGCTATGTGACCCTTGGCAGGACACTTAAACTTTTAACATTCTGGGCACTTCTTCAAGACTACACTATGTTTCCAGAATGATGCTGATCACTTGGAGAAGGAGTTTCCTCTTCTAGGATTTTCCTACCTTGACGTAATCACAGATCTAGCCTCAATCCCTGTTCCTAATAGATGAGAAATTCCTTGAGGGCAGATATTCTGTCTTTTCTTATCTTTGTATACCCCACATTTTGCAAGCACTTAACATAGATTGTTTACATAAACTATACCTGACACTGAAAGTCAGTATTTTAAGAAACATTAATACCATTATGTTTCTTCTTTCCCTGAAATGACTATAAGCATTTTATGAAAGTCTGTTGAATTAAACTTTACTTAGCATTTATTTCTTTCCTGTAAAGTGAAAGGAATTCAAATAAACTGGAGTTTACAGTATTAGACATTTAGAGTGACAAACTATATTTTAGTTCACTAGCCTCTGATACTGAGACCTTCCCCTCCCTCTGACTGGAGAGGGTAGAATATTGATATCAGAGAACTATCCCTTTTGGATAGTTTAAGTAAGGCAACCTGGACATTCATTTCCTAATTTCCTGCCACAGTTGAAATATTTCACACAGCCCTTGTGTTGGGTAGTGTGCTCTTTCTTTGTTTTCTTCCCCCATTAGATAGTTTGGTTTTTTTAGCATAAGGACTGTCTTAATCCTTTTCTTGTATCCTCAGCACTTAGCCCTTAACTAGCTCTGACTCTGATATAGTTGCATGATATATTTGAATCATAAATTGATTGGCCAATGTTTTGTCCTTTAACACAAGTATTCTAATTCAATTTAGTTTATTTCAGTTGTTTATGATAGAAATTAAATATTGCCCAACCTCAACAAATATGCATTCTGCTGAGGAATACACTACATGAAAGAGATGAGTAAATGAAGAGTTTAAGGAAGGGAGCACTATCTATTCAGATGAGGCTTTTCTTCCATGTTAGCTCTTGAGCTTAGCTTTGTAGGAAAATAGAGGTTCTAAAGAAGTAGAGATAAAATGGAAATGCATTCTAGAAATGGGAACTATGCCTATCAAGGTACAGAGGCAGGAGACTAAATGTTTGCATAAGGCATAGGAGGGTAGACATTTTAAAATTTTATTTTGCACATGTATTTTAACTTGTATTTTAACTCAAAATTGTTGGGTTTTGTTTTTCTTTTTGAAAAGAACCTGTAATATATGTAGCCATTTAGACTCCCCACTCATTGAGTACATAAATATTTTAATTAGTAGGAACAATAGTCAACAAATGCACTTTTGTCAAGATTCTTCTTCCCTTACTCACTTTTTATTATTAATTGGTTCTAGCTTATTTAATTTTACATATACTCTAATCTTGTCAAATCCCCTCTTTTCCCTATTTCTCCTCTTTCCTTATGAAAGTATTTGAATTCCATTATGTTGCCTCTATTATACACTCTACATATATGAATTTTTCCCTCTAATTTTATTCAATGTATAGTTTGTTTAATTTCCTGCAGCCATGCATTACTAATCAACCTTTTATATAAATTTTATAATAAATTAAAATTAATCTGTATGGGTTATTTCAGGCTAGGCCTATTAAAAATGATTTACTAAAGAGATCGGGAAAGAAGTACCTGCCCCTAAATCAATTATGAGTACATTCCCTATCAATCTGTTGTGTATAATAGTATATTAAAAAGCACTTTACATATATATGTGTGCATACGCTTAAATGACTCATTGAAACTGAAATAGCATTCACAATAACATAATAGTACTTGAGAAGCTATAAACATTTAAATTTAATTTCTCATTTCCAGCTTTGTATATGGAAAGAATTGTAGTTTTTAGATCTATCTTTAGACTATACTCATTTCCTCACATGATACTCATTATTATTAATGTTACGCTACTTTTTTCTGTAATGCTCACATTTTAGGGAGAAGTAGCCAAAAACAATCTTAAAAAATGAAATAAACATACAGCTCATTTGACAGTGTGATAGTTCACCTATATACTGACTCTGTGGTCTAGTAACTATTATGGATTTGTGGAGATTCAATTTATCTGCATCATTCCATTGGATGAGGCTGCAAATTGTTCATGAAAAATTTCTGTAAAACTACAGAATTTTGTAAAACGTCTAATTTTGTAACTATTTAGTATTGGAAAAATAAAATATATGTAATTGTATAACACTGTCTCTACTCTTTCCTTTCTTCTTCCCTACTTACACTCAGACTTACCCTTCCCCCTACCTCATACTTGCACGTACTTATAACCTAGAATTTTTCATTGTATGTGTTGAAGTACGTTCTATAATGTGCAAGATCAAGGAAAAAAACCTTTGTCTACATGTCTTTACTGAACCCTGCTCTTAGAAATGACCATCTATCTCATTTCTCACATAGCATAGCTCATTTTCTATCCTATTACATTTAAGGATGTATTATTAAGTCACCTATGGGTATGTGCCTTTTCTCTCTATAAGAACAGTAATTCAGGAAGTTTTCATTGGTTTTGTATCTCCTATTGTGCCTAGCAAAGTTTTCTCTTCACCCAATAGGTGAATAATAAACTTTTATTATATTAATTACATACAAAAATAGTTTGGATGCTTTGGTTGAAATACCAAATTACTTATCCATTTTATTTTTTTAAAAATGAATTAGTTAAGTAGGTTACAGACATTGAACTAGTTTGTACAAGTGAAAGTAACTTCATTCAGCAAATTCTTCAAGTTTATTATTCAAAATAGAAGAATAAAATTATTTTGAAGGCAGTAGAAAATTTAGGTATTTTGTTCATAATAGTAACTATGATCATATAACTACAGGTTTTTAAAAACCCTTCAAGTTAGCCAGTTCATGTATTATTATTCTCATTTGCAAATGTAGAAACAGGCCCTGAGGGATTAGGTGACTTGTCCATGGTGACAAAACTAGTAAGTATCTGAAGAAGGATTTAAAATCAAATATCTTATCTTCAAGTCCAAGTGACTATATCCACAAATTTCTACAATTTCTTTCATGGTATCATGGGAAAAACAGCCTTTCCTAGGAGGTAAGTGGGTATTCTATTGCAGGAATCAAAGATTTTAAAGTAAAATTATTACTAAACATTATTATTCAGTAGCATAAGACTAGAATCTAAGTTTTTCTTTTAAAATCTGCTGCCAAAATAGTTATACTACTCTGCAGGTGAAAGGAAAGAACTTCACTTAAATCCATTTCAATTTAATAAAACATTTGATCAGCTCCTACTTTGTGCAAGGCATTTTGCCAGATGCTCAGATGCAAGGGTAAAATTAGAAACATACCATGACCCTCAAGGAGATTGCAACTTAAGAGCTATGATTATAGAACCTTGTTGCTATATAACATTGGCAGGGTTAATGTTACTTCAAATATTAGCCTCTTCCATGTCTTTCTTTTCAGATAATATCTATCAAATATGAATCAAAAAGGCTTTTTGACTGATCACATTATTAATTTCTGAACATAGGCATGACACAAATTAATACTTAAAATTCTATCAATTCCACAAAACACTATTAATATTACAATCAAACTCCAGTGAACCCCTCATTGAGAGGAGAGAATGAAAAGGAGAGAAAGGTAGCTGGGGAAGAGAGAGATAATTGTCTGAATTAAGTGTAGGGCTACATTTCCAGAGGTTTGTACTTTGCCCTCTCTCTTCATTTATAATCAGCACTTATTCAAAATAAAGTGAAAATCAGTTTATCTGTAGACAAAACTCATTTTAAAGGCACAGAAAGTTAACAAATAAGATTTAAGAGTAAGTCAGGGAAAGGAAGGAAGTGTGGAGTTACTAAATTCACTCATTCCCAGTACAGCAGCAAATTCTGTTCAGATAAATCACCCCTTCAGTGAATCATTGAACCAGACAAGGCTTCAAATACTCATGATTATATTCATTGCGGGGTAGTAGTACCTTCCCCTTGCAATTTGCTCTTAGCCTCATTTGGCTCTATACATTCATAATGAAGCTCCCAAATCCCCAGGCTTTGCCTGTCCAGGGCTTCTTCTGCTTCCCATGATCTTCTAATCTCTTATTACAGCTAAGAAAAATTATACTTCTCATCTGCCTCCTTTCTAATAAGGGACTTCACAGAACAACAGTGTAAAAGTAACCAGTTCTTTGGGAAAAAAAACAACAACAACAAAAATGATCAACCCTAGAGACGTCCATACTTGGACCAATCTTGGATGCACTGAACCGTGCTCCTGTGGGAATATAACAATCATGGAGAGCAATATGGGAGAAAATCCCTCACTGCTTTGCCCCAGGGAAGAGGGACATTGTGGGGAGAGAGAAAATGGTATTTCAATTATGAAGACTATTTGAATTTAGAGATTTTTTTTTAAGGAGCCGAGATTGACCTTTTTTCCTGAGTCACTCCTGATATTAAAGACATTGAGCACTTTGGGGAACTTCCCTCAGAATAATCTGCCTCTACCCTGGTAAAGTCTGTAAACATCAGTCATAACCCTCCCATTCTCAACTAAATATCATTGAGAAGAAAACAGTGCAGTGGGAAGACAATATAGCATTCACATCCCTCTCCATCCTCAGTGCCAAACTACCCTAGACAGAGGCTTTAGGGTAAAGGCAGAAAAATCCATGTCCAATTTAAATTCCATCTTTTGGAAATTGAACCAAAATTTTAGACTCAAAACTAAATGAAATTCTCTTTTTTTTCCCTTAGAATTTCCAGTTAGCAACATAATCCCTATTTTTTTAGACCAAAGGATTGAACTTCTGCCTTTTTTCTCAGTATCAATTTCATCTATTATCTTTATCTCTTGCAGCCTACACATTGGCAGTAATTAATAAGAAATAACTGATTACAAAACAATTATGACTGAATATAGTTCTGTCAAGGGTAAGCTAGCTTTTTAAAAGTATAAGTTTAATCAATATGTAAAAAATTACAAAGAACACATGAGCTTTGCATTTGACACAGACTTTCCTAATGGGAAAATGGTAGTGGGAAGAGGAAGAAAGGCCCTCAGGGACCACCTGCATCAGGCGTCTTGCAGGACAAATACACACACACAGACAGACACCCCCCCCCCACACACACACACAACATACACACAAGTATATTCAGCCTTAAGCTGCCTTGTTTATGATTACTATAGACAGGTTTTGGGGATTCCCAGAGGCTTGTCTTCTCTTGAAACTTTATTCCATCTCCTTCAAAAAAAATGCAGCTTGCACCCTGACTCCCACTAGTATATGTGCAAAATTCTGTATGATTCTCTCAGAAGAAAGAAAATAGCAAGAATTCACACAACTAGGTTTCAGAGCCATTCACTTCTGTTGGGAAATACTTGTGATTGTCCAATCAGATGCATATTTTTACTGTCAGAAAACTTAACATTTTTAGATTTTTTTCCCCTTTAATAAGATAAGTCATATTACAATAAATCTTTATTGCTTTCTGTATACAGTCCTGCTACAGAAGGGGTAGCATTTTTTTAAAAAGTAAGGTGTTGTGAAATGATACATTTTAATTGATATCTTTTATTTTAACATTGTCTTAATTTATATCTCCTCTCCTCCCAGAGAACCACATGTACTGAGTTGGAGAATGTGTTCCCTGGTGTGTAATTTTCAAACCATGCCCATGGTTGAAAAATACTTTCCTCTGGTTGGAACAGAGAGTAGATATATTACTACATATGCTTTCAACCTCGCTGTTGCATAAAATTACACCATCTTCTAATTCCTCAACTTCAAAATTCCACTGTCTGACCACAATATTCTGTCTTCCTAATATCCTCAGTCACAAGGAAATGCCTCTGCTATGACTTGACTGCAATCTATATTTAGCCCAGTGAATCTGCTTTAATGGCTCTCCCATTGCTAACCTTCCTTTCTTCACCAATTGGAATGTAGTAGTCCTGACCATGATCAAGCCCAGGGGAACCTTACCTGTAATTTCTCCACTACTGTTTCATCATCATTGGAATTCACAGGAGAAAGTAAACTCTCCCAATTAGTTTCACCCAGTTTTACACTGTTATAAAACCTAGCTTGGACCTTTGATGCTACTTTTATTGACTCCTTATCATTTTCCATAACAAATGACTTAAGAATGCATTTCTCTTTACTTTTAAAGGAAAAGTAAAAGTACATTATTAAGTGCCTACTGTGTCCAAGGCACTGGGATAGGTTTTAAGTAGGAATTGCTTTATAATTATCCCTTCCATATCATGACTTTTCCCATTACAATTTTAATATATTGCAGTTTGGCATAAGAAATTAAATGGGAATATTGAGGGAGTTTTGTAGAAGCCACCGAAGACAGGCAAAGGCCATCACATGGCACAGAAAAGGTTTAGAAAATCAGAAATGAAGAAAAAAATGTGTAGTATTGTATAATATCAACATATTTTATCTTTTATTACTGTACATGTACACAATCTCTTTTCATTTTTATTCATTTTTTTAATTTTGTTTTACAATTTCTTTTTTTAAGGTTAAAATAAGTAAAAAGTTAAAGTTTGCAAAAATAATGTGAAAGCCAAGCCAACAGATGACACACAAAGGCTAGAAAAGCCTTAAAAATTGAGCAGTTGATAAATGCATGAGATATATGTATTGTTATGTTTAATATTAACTTGTCAGTATGTATTTTACAGTTTAATAGCATATATGAACAAATACACATTTTTCTTAAAATTAAATTTGTAGTACAAGAATTGCTATTTTATGTACTGGTTTGAAGATGCCAAGTGTGTTTATGGTGATCTTTTACATGACACCTCATGCTGATCTCACAATGATCGTTGCACCATAAACTACTAAAATCATGGGTTCCAAGTGTAGTGTTCCTACTGGTTCAGAAATGGTCCCTTTCATACAGTATTTTTACTTAACATTGAGCTACATAAAGCCTATGACCAAATACTTAACAGAAATTTTACAATAAGGTACTATAAATACCCCATAAAAGGAAAAAAATCTCTTCTACAAAGGGATAACCAAAATTTTTATTCAGATTTTCCAGATCACAGGGGGTGCCATACCCCTAAAACCCATGATGTGTAAGGGATGATTCTATTTTTTGTATCCTAAAGTAGAAATTATTTTATTTTTTGCATCCTTCAGATCCTAGCATAGTGATTTACCAAAAAGAAAACAGTGCTTAATGATTGTTGAATTGAATTGAACTGCCCTCTTCCTGTACAGTTATACTTCACTAAGTCATCTGATTGAAGTTCTCTCAACATCCCTCCTCAAAACTTCTCAGAATCATGATTTTTTTTCTCTTCTCGTTCTCTCATATTTCACATGAAGAGGTATTCTTGCTAAGGTGATTTAGGAAACAAACATCTTTCAGACAGATTTCAGGGACAGAGTACATGAAGTTGTAAGAGAAAGAATGAAAGCTGATATAAAGTCCTGGCTGAGGTTGCTGAATATGGAGTTGAGAGCTCAAATCAAATCATCTTTGATAACAATGAAACAACATATGAAAACGTATGGGATACAACCAAAGCAGTACTTTGGGGAAAATTTATTTTTCTAAATTCTGACTTCAAAGAAATGGGAAAAAAACAGTTTAATGAACTGGGCATGGAACTAAAAAAGGAGAAAAGGGACAAATTAAAAATCCCCAATTAACACCAAATTAGAAATCCTGAAAATCAAAAGTGAGATTAATAAGATTGGAAGTAAAAAAAAAACAATTGAATTAATAAATACATTTAGTTGCTGATTTTATGAAAACAAGAAGATAGGTGAGCAACTAGTTAATTGGATTAGAAAATGAAAGAAGAAAGCAAATATCCAGTATCAAAATTGAAAAGGAGGAAATCAACACCAATAAAGGAGAAATTAGAGCAATCATTAGGACATAGTTTGCCCAATTATATGCCAATAAATATTGGCAATCTTAGCAAAATTGATGAATATTTATGAAAAATTAAATTGCTTAGATCAGGAAATAGAATACCTAAATAACCTCATCTTGGAAAAACAAATTGAACAAGCCATCAATGAATTCCCTAGGGAAAAAAATGCCAGGGCCAGTGAATTCTATTAAACATTTAAAAAAACAATTAATGCCAGCACTATATAAACTATGTGGGAAAATGGTCAAAAAAGGAGTCCTGCCAAACTCCTTTTATTATGCAAATATGGTTCTAATATCTAAACCAGGTATTGCTAAAACAGAGAAAGAAAATTATAGACCAATTTCCCTAGCGAATACCAGTGCACACATTTAGAACAAAATAAAACCAAGGCAATTTCAGTAATGTATGATTAGGAAGGATTTATACCAGGAATTGAGGATTAGTTCAGTTTAGGAAAACTTTCAGAATAACTGCTCATTTCAATATCAAAACACAGTAGAAATCATATAAAAGATTATCTCAACAGATGACATAAAAGCTTTTCACAAAATACAGCACCCATTTCTACTTAAAAAAAGAGCATAGAAATAAAAGGAGTATTCCTTAAAACAACAAGCAGTTCCTATAAAAAACCATCAACAAATACTACCTGTAATGGGGATAAGTTAGAAGCCTTCCTAGTAAGATTAAGGGTGAATCAAGGGTACCTGTTATCACCACTAGCATTTAATAAAGTAATAGAAATATTAGTTTTACCAAATAAGAGAAGTAAAAGAAATGGAAGTAATTAAAATAGGCAATTAGGAAACAAAATGATCACTTTTTGCACACGATATGATGATATACTTAGAGAATCAATGAAAAAACTACTTAAAATAATTAACAACTTTAGCAAAGTTGCAGGATATAAGACAAATCCACATATATCATCAACATTTCTTTATATGTCCAACAAAGACCAGCAGAAAGAGATAGAAAGAGAAATTCCATTTAAAATAACTATAAACAATATCAAATACTTGGGAGTTTACCTGCCAAGACAAACCCCGGGAGCTATATAAATATAATTACAAAACATTTTTCACACAAAGTCAGATCTGAACAAATGGAAAAAATATATCAGTTGCTTCTGGGTAGGCTAAGCCAATAAAATAACAATGACAATTCTGGCTAAACTAATTTACTTATTCAATACCATGTAAATCCGATTACCAAAAACCACAAAATTCATCTGGAAGGAAAAAAAGGTCAAGAATATCAGGGTAATTGATGAAAAAAATTGCAAAGGAAAGTGGCCTATCAATACTAGATCTCAAACTATAATATAAAGCAGTAATCATCAAAACTATCGGGTGTACGTAGTGGATCAGTAGAAAAGATTAAGTACAGACGACTAGTGTTTGATAAACCCAAAGACTCTGTTTTGGGGGGTAAGATCTCATTATTGACAAAATGGGAGAACTGGAAAATAGTATAGCAGAAACTGGGCATAGACCAATCGAACACAGTTTCAGCAATACTGTGTGATAAACAACAGTGAGTGACTCCACTCTTCTCAGCAGCACAGTCATCTAAGACAAGTACAAAGGGCTTGGGAAAGAAAATGCTATCCATATTCATATAAAGAACTGATGAATTCTCAATGCAGACAAGCATATTTTTTTTGCTTACTTTATTCTTTCTCATTTTTTTCTCTTGATCTGTTTCTTCTTTCACAACTGTGACAGATAAGAGAAGTATTTTTTATATGATAACTCATGGATAAACTATATCAAACTGCCTGTCATTTTCAGAAGAGGGGAGGAGAGGGAGGGAGAAAATTTTGGAACTGAAAATCTTATAAAAATGAATGCTAAAAATTTTCTTGACATGTAACTGGGGAAAAATAAAATTCTATTAAACTAAGAAAAAGAAAATTATAAAACTGTGAAAGTTCTGAGGGAAACATGGAACAAAATAAGAATAAGCTATGCAGACAATAAAGGTTTTTGTGCTAAAATAGAAGGCTGAATTATTTTTCATCATTGGAAAAGGTCTACTCCTGATGAAATTCTCTGTTGGGGTTTCTGTTTATCCATTTCTGTTTACAAATCAAGTGAAAGAAAAGAGACATAAAATTGATTGGACTTATAATTTTTAATCTTCCTCTTAGTTAGGATTAAGACTCAGAATTCACTCTATCTGTTATATGTTTGTTGTACCTTTTCTTAAAATGCTGAAGCGTATAGTTTTTATGGGGAATATATTTTGTCAGAAGTTTAATGTTTGTTAGGAAGTACATCATGTATAAAAACAAAACATATTAATATATTTTTAAAAGATAATTGAAAGGTATAAAAACACCACAACAAAGATATTGATAACGAAAATAATTGTAAACATTTTTATAGGGCCTTTCTAATAATTGAGAACTAATTTCAGTTTCAAAGTCAATACACATGGTTTTGTGGTTTGACATTTTCCTAATATTGAAAGATAATGACGTGAAAGCTTTTCCTTTCCCACATCATGTAGTTCAGTATATTATTGCCAGAAATTCTTTTATTTTTTAATTCAGTCATGACATG
Organism: Pseudocheirus occidentalis; assembly: GCA_028646575.1. NCBI lineage: Eukaryota > Metazoa > Chordata > Mammalia > Diprotodontia > Pseudocheiridae > Pseudocheirus > Pseudocheirus occidentalis. Next base: position 64,465,450 of record CM053600.1, on the reverse strand, counting down.
CACATTTCATGCTGTTACTAAAAATTAGAATGTCCTTCAGATTTCCTATAATTTAATTGGCAAATTTTTCTTATATGGAAAAGTTTAGACTTTTTTTGTCTTTCAGTGAATAAAGAAATTATTTAAATACTTTTTATGTGCAAATAGTAGAGACATAAATAGAAGAATATGACTATCCCTTCTTTGAAAGAGCTTGCATCATGTTGCCACATGAGAGACAATGCTTATGAGAATCTGTTAGCTGCAAGTCAGATGGAAAGAGCCAGTGATTCCTTAGATCCAGTGACAAAGGAGATGTTAATTCCTTTCCATTAATATCATTTCCACTGATAAAATCCTATCATTTTTTGCTACTGAGCCATTTAATGGTGCCAACTACTTTGGTAGCAAGAACTTTCTTTTCTGAATCTTTAGTAGCTGTTGCTCTAGCACCTTCAGGACCTAAAGATTATTACAGAATGATAAATAGTTGTTTCAC
>CM053600.1:64438024-64464472 GCA_028646575.1 Pseudocheirus occidentalis | reverse complement strand
CCAGTGACAAAGGAGATGTTAATTCCTTTCCATTAATATCATTTCCACTGATAAAATCCTATCATTTTTTGCTACTGAGCCATTTAATGGTGCCAACTACTTTGGTAGCAAGAACTTTCTTTTCTGAATCTTTAGTAGCTGTTGCTCTAGCACCTTCAGGACCTAAAGATTATTACAGAATGATAAATAGTTGTTTCACCTAGTTATCTTAAATAATTTAGCTAAGTGACAATAGATTGATTAATGAAATTTGAGTCAGAAAAGTCCAGTTTTGAATTTTGTTCTAGACCATTGTATGGCCTGTCACATTTTATTTAAATTTAGTTTCCTTATCCTTAAGATGGAGATTAGAAAAGAACCTATTTCATGGGGTTTTTAATGAGAATCAAATGATATAATACATATAAACCACTATTCAAACTCTTAAGTACAATGTGAATGCTGAGTGCTAACTTCTTAATGGTCTGAGATTATCTATCTATCTGTCTATCTATCTGTCTATCTATCTGTCTGTCTGTCTGTCTGTCTGTCTGTCTGCCTGCCTGCCTGCCTGTCTGTCTGTCTATCTATCTATCTTTCTATCTTTCTGTCTATCTAAAACATCATTGTTTTGTCTGCTAGCTAAATGTTCTTGTTAGAAGACTGAACTCTATAAAGTGATTTTTTTTTACCCCCAGCAATTGGAAATACTATTTCTTGTGAAGTTCAGATGACTCTGAAGTTTTACTTATACTCTTTCACACTAGGGTGCTTTTTCAAAAATTTGTTTATAAAAAGAATAGAATCTTCCACATAAATATAATACTAAGCTACATTCTTCTGAGAACAGTACTGAGTGCCATAAAGTTTCCTAAAAGCAACAGGGAGAATGATCCTGAAATAATACCAGATTTGGACAATATTGGATGCATGAAACTGTAACAAACTCATACTTGCTGATTATAATGTATAGATTTTGTATTGATTTACTTTTCTGTTGTGGTCATTGAGATAAAATTTAAAAGACTTATTTGAGAACTGGAATTAATTTTGCTATTGTTTTCAAAGAGAAATTACTTTTTTTTGAATTGAGGATTTTTTTTGGGGGGGGGGAACTCCAGAGTTAACAAATGTATGAAAGCTTTGCAAATTTTAAACATTCATTTTCAAAATTTTGAATTCCAAATTCTCTCTCCACTCCTCCCTCAATCCATTGAGAAGGCATGCAATATGATATCCAGTATACATGGAGTAGCTAAGTAGCACGGTAGATAGAGTGTTGGGCCTGCAGTCAGAAAGGCTCATCTTCCTATGTTCATGTGTGTCCTCAGACACTGACTGGTTGTGTCACCCTGGGAAAATCTCTTACTTCTGTTAGCCTCAGTTACCTCATATGTAAAATGAACTACTGAAGGAAACGTCAAACCGCTCCACTATTTTTGCCAAGAAAATCCTGAATGGGATCATGGAGAGTTGGAGATGACTGGTTCAGGTATGACACAACTTCACCTATTCCCATATTATCCATGTTGTTCCACCTCCCCACCCCCTATAGCAAGAAAAATAAAGACATTGAAAAACAAGCGTTTCAGTTTGAAATCAGGACTCATCAGTTCTCTCTGGAGGTGGACGGCAGTTTTCACAAGATGCATTCTTGATCATAGTTCTTTCTATATAATGGGGGATTTAGGTGGGGCCTTTTCAGAAATAAAATTATTAATATAACTGACCTTTTAATTTCTTTCCCTCCTTTAGTGGCAATATTTAAAATCACCACTTTATTATTGTGGTTCATTTAGTTCTTTGGGTGATAGAATTATTAATTTAAGGTTGGAAGGGCCTCAAAGCACAGGTCCAATCATGTCATTCTCCTACTTAATAAACTCCAATGACTGCATATTGCCTCCATGATAAAATATGACACATTTTGTTTGGCATTCAAAGTCCTTCATAACCAGGCATTTTTGTCACTGTCCCTCATGCATGGAACACTCCTTCTGTTGTTCTGACTGATAATCTCACATGCTTCCTCTAAATGCTAGCAAAAATCATACTGTCTAGAGGAAGACTTCTCTAACTCCTCTCAATTTCAGTCCTTTACCTCATTTAATTATCTCCTTTGCCCGTATATTATTTTGTAATTTTTTTTTGCATGTTGTCTCCCCAGTCAGACTGTAAATTCCTTGAGGGCATGGACCATCTTTTTTTTTCTCTTTCTGTATCACTAGTGCTTGGTATAGTGCCAGTGTGATATTCACAGTGCCCATAGTGACTATGAATATGCTGGTATAGTTGTGAATCACAAAATGTAACAGACTCTCCACATGAAAGACAGAACCAAAACATTTATTAAAACATCGGAAAGCCAAATCCATCACGGCAACCAAGAAGTTGGTATACATAACCAATGCAGCAAGCACCAATATTCCCAAGCTTTCCCTTGGTCATGCCTTCAAAACAAAACAGGCTCCTTTAAGCAAAAATGTCTCTTTCTTACTCACACTAGCTGCTCTGCCTCCACTTTGCCTGCTCACAGCTCTATTCTTGCTCTCTTCTGTTCCTTTATGCTCCACCCTTCCTGTTCCACCCTTTCAGCAAGCTCCTCCTACTGTGCTATCCATACGATTACATTTGGCCTATTAAGGGGCAGGGAAGATCTTCAGATTACCATTACCATTACACTTAGCTAGGTATTTGGCACATAGTAGGCACTTACACATTTTTATTGATTGGTCTTAGGTGAAATCTATTTCTACCTCCACATTTTATGAATGAGAAATTGAGGCCAAGAGAGGTAAAATGATCATCTCAAGGTCACACAGCTCTAAATATCTGAGGTGGAATTTGAACCCAAATTTTCCAGGGTCTCTCTCATGTTGTATTATTTTAGTTCAGCTCATGAAAGATATTTGTTAGCCTACTTTTTCATGAGAAAAGATTACTTCTTCATATATAAGTAAGCTCTCTGGCTTCATAAACAGTGTGTTTTCAAAAGTTTCAGAACCATATTAATTTGAGGCACTGTAGGTATTGTTGAGTTTAGCTCCTTCATTTTTATATGAATCAGGATGCAAAGAGGTTTTAACTTACCTATGTCTCATGACTCTGAGTTTAGTGATCATTGTATTGCCTCATGTTCCTTCTTTTAACCTAAGAAATATTTGGGATTTTGAGAAAATAGTAAGGCTTCCATGTCCAGATCCATTTTTCAGACTCTTAAAACAATCATAGTAAAATATTTGATGAGTCATATGAACACAAAAATAGATCTATTTGAAATAGAATATAAAAAGGACAGAGAAAGAAAACCCTGAGGAAGACTCAATCATGGTTAAGTGTAATTGTGCTTGTGAGGTGGGGATTATCAACCTTTGCAGCTTATCGCTTGGGTTATTTTAACTCCCTTGCATATATTCTTGTTGCATGTGATACTAAATCCCATTAGATCATCTAAAAAGAAATGAAAACTGGGAGGAGAGACGGAATGAAAGGATAAACCTACATACTTCATTGTCTAAGTACTATAGAAACATTTTGCATTCTGTACTAGTCACAGTAGATTAAGATAAAGTTGCTTTACAGAAAGTATTTCCCTGTTCTTTTTAGAGTTGATGCTATGGACTTTTCATTCTGTTTTAAAAGACAGAAAATCTTTGAGCATTATTGAAATAAACAGTCACTATTAATGTAGATAAAAAGTAATTGTTTTGATTATCCTCAAATAATGACACTGCCCCCCCATAAATACAAGCGTTATTTAAAATAAATTTTGTTCATCTTTTACAAATAATGGTGGTATTGCTGAGATCTCAATGTAAGAATTAGAGGCAATCATTAGGCACCATACAAAGTGATTGCTAAATAACACTATAAGCAACAAAATTGCTTTTATTTAAGTTGATAGAAAAAAAATTGTTATTGATATGGGAGTCATCTCTGAGGTAAGTATGAAGTTAGTCTATTGACTCAGAGATAAGATCAAAATGACTTAAAAACAAACAAAAACCCAATAATACTGATAGAAAAAACACCATACAACTGAATCAACTTTGAACTAGTTAAAACGGTAATTGAAAATGGCAAATGTCCTGAACAATTTCATCTAGCAATTAAACATAGTATATTGATTGTTACAACAATGAGAGCAAAGTACTTTATTTAGTTAGAGAGAGGTGGTTGCCAAAGGAAACATTGGGTTATAATATAAACTTACTTGTTAAATCTTATAATGAAAGATGATGTATGACTATGAGTAGAATCATTTCATAAAGTAGAGAGAAATAGTGAAGTGTAAAATCAGTTTAAACAACCTGTAAACAAAGTCGTTCAAGGGCATTTTAGGATAAAAATGGAAGGGCTACAAACATAAAAAAGTAAAAGTTTTGCAAAAGCCATTACAGTGGATATTTTCCCCTTCAAGTATAGTGGGAAGTTCACAATTCCACTGAGATGTCCCAATAGCAGGCATGCTTACAGAGGAGATAGAAACGGTGCTAAAAAGTCGAAAAATGGGGATTGGACCAGATGGATGAGGATGAGGATGCATAGCCAACATTTACATAGTATTTTAATACTTTTTTGATCCTTAAAACAACCCTGTGAGGTCAGCTATATTATTATTTCCCCCTTTCAGAGGAGGAAACTGTAGTTGAAAGAGAACAAGCAATTTGTCTAAGGGTATACAGTTAGTAAGTGTCAGAGACAGGATCTGAACTCAATTCTTCCTGAGCCTCCAAGTCTTGTACTCTGTCCATTCTGCTATATCATTCAGGAGGAGACAGTTGTGAGGCTATTGTGTGTTATCTGCAGGAAGAGAAGATATCAAAGATGTGGACAAATATTGCATCTTATTAATGACAAAAAAGATGTACTTACCTGCATAATGCTTCTCCCATTCTTACAAAACTTCCATGAGAGTCATTAATCAAAGGAATCTTTGAAGGTGTTAGTAGAGAACTAGCAAACTTTTGTAAGCATTTGGCAACAATAGGCCATGTCTTTGCTCTTTCATATTTAACTGAAAATATTGACAATTTTCTCAGTTCCTGTTGTGCTTATTTTTATTGATTTTGAAAAGTAATTGTTTATCTAGTGTCACATTACTGGCACTTTTACAGTAAGGTGCCTTGCATCCATATTTCAAAATTATTTAAGATTCCTTAGAGGAAACAGCACATATAACCATATTCAGTGGCTTTGACCATAACTTTTAGGCAGTGTGTAAAACATGGAGACATATGCTTGACATCTATCTCTGTGACACAGGGATAATCCCATGCTGAAATTCTGGTCAGAGATTTCTTTCTAGATGGTAATGTGTTTCAGATATTCCTCTCTCTAGTAGCCATTGTACTGATTGCTCCAAGTCCCAGACCCAGACCATTTTGGAGTATCCTGGAAAAGATCTGTAATTAAGAAGTTTGGCCGGATCATCAATGCAGGAAAGACCACGTGGATGAACAATGTTTATTGCCCATATTTTAACATGCATTTACACAAGCAGCATAGATAGATAGATAGATAGATAGATAGATGTATGTATGTGTGTATGTATGTATATATATGTATGTGTGTATACATGCATATATATATATATAGCTTTATCTGTCACTGTGTATTTCTGGAATAGTTATTATGAATGGAAAGTGAATAAGGCTAGATTATTTTGAGGAAATTATGTCTCATTTGCTAACTTCTACATAAAGGAAAAACCTATCTTTTTAATGGTATTATTTTGCTGTTTCTCTACCAAAACAAGACATGAAATGCAAATGCCTATGAAGACCCATATGACTCTCCTACATAATAACTTCTTGTGAATTCCTAGAGTATCTAAAGTCATAATACAAAGTCCTCTGGTTGGATTTAAAGTCCTTAACAATCTGGCTGTAAATTACCATTCTAGACTTGATATTATATGTTATTCCCCTTCACATACTCTGTGGATCTAGTCAAATTGACATTCTTGTGGTTTGTCATACATGACGTTCCACTTCTTGTCCTTACACAGGTTGTTCCTGTGTTTGGAATGTACTCCCATTCCCTTCTACTTCTTAGAATCTTGAGCTTTCTTCAATGTTTAGTTCATATGCCACCTTCATTGGAAAGGTTTTCCTGGTTCTCCTAACTTTTCTCGATTTGTTAGTTATCCGTCTTCTCAAATCAGATTATATTTATGTTTCAATTAAAATTATAGAATAATATAGAGATTATAGAATATAAATCATATTTATGTGATAGATTATTCAATTAATATATATTACATATAAGTGTAGAATGTTTTGTTGGATCTTTGTAAATGCATGCATCTTTTTTCTTATAATAGACAATATTGAAATTATCTACAGTAACATATGTTTATTAACATTTACTGCTACATGCATTACTCTTGGGCTATGATGAAATCAGAAGATCATAGATCTAGAGCCGAAAGGGACATAGTGGTTGTTTAATCAAAACTCTTAGTTTTAGTTTTGAGAAAATTGAGGCCTAAGGAGAATAATTGACTTTCCTAATATCACACAAGTTTTCAATACCAGGATTTGTCCTCAAGTCCTCTTACTTCAGTGCCAGTGCTCTTTCCACTTTACTTAGATAGTATGGAAACATGGGCTCTTCCTGGTTTGGGGACAAGCATATAATCAGTGCTGTATAAATATTCTGTACAGAAAGATAGAGGTGAAGGACGATGAAGTCAGAGCAAGTTCAACCTAATATTTCTAGTCATCTTCATATTCAGTTTTGGTTTTTAAACATCTGATAAAATTGAAAGTTACTGAATCAATGAAAATACCCAAGAAGCATAAAGCTGTATTGCGTAGGTCAATTTAGCAATATAAATCATCTACAAATTGAATGTAATTTGGACAATATTTTTGCAATTTCCTTTTTAGTAACTTTTATTTTAGCAATTATGAAGTCAAAGGATTAAGAACTGGAAAGCATATTAGAGAACATCTGGATTAAACTTCTCATTTTATAGATTAGGAAATAAAATCAAAGGGGTGCCATGATTTGCCAAAATAATATCTTTATTAAATGACAGGGCAGAGCTTTGAACTCAAGTTTTCTTACTTCAAATCAGTTTCTTTCCACTACTTCATAATTACCTACATTAACAGCAATTTATAATTAAAGTCTGGTAATGAGGCTCTTATTCAGGTAAATTTGGTTGTGAGAGTATCAGTATGTGGAATTCTCTGTGCTGAGAGGATGGACTAATTCATAGCCTTTTAGGTAAGGCAAAGGCCTAGTGGGATTATTTGCTGGTTCTGTTTTGGTAAATTCCCAGATTCCTGGGAATTACTGACAGAGAGGAGAGAAAATGAAATATTTAGAAACTTGTCAGATAGTGGACAAGATGCTCACAGGAAGACTATTCCTGGGAAGATGTTGATAATAATATAAAATAACAATCCTCTCAAGGATAACAGAAAATGGCTTTCAGGTATTCCTGTTTTCAACTCTTAGTTTTCCTCCCGTTCTCTCTTTCTCCTTTTTTTCCCTCCTCCTTTCTGTAGTCTTTCTATTCTCCCAGTTTCTCCATTGCTTTTCCTCTCTCCTTATTTTCCCAAGAGACCCATTACTACCATTACCATATTTGTCTTTTTGCTTTATTCAATTTCTGTTTCTACTGCTCAAGCTTGTTATGTGCACATTTTGTGAGTGTACCATCTGTGCCATCAACCAGGTTATTATATTGTTCTTTTGAACAGAACAAGGCATAGACAGACCCATAGGGCATTCTACTCAAGTCAAGACCTCCCTCCAAGTTGACTTGCTGTGTGTCCATCGTGAAATGTATGTGGTGGTAACTTGTTTGGGACTAGGTCAGTCAAACGAGTTTCCCTAAAGTCACTGGGGGAATTACTCCAGAAGACAAGTTCAATGAGGTCAAAGAATCATTTATCTCTTCAGTAGCAAACAGGAGCCCTGGGGAGGTGGCCAGAGAGTGAAATGGTAAAAATAGAGATCTGTCATATATTGTAGGTTAGGGGAAATGTAGTGGCTGTGAAAGGAGCCAACAAAGTGGACCTAGTGTAAAGGATCTATTCTTAAATGGACAAAAGTCGAAAAGGTTGTTAGTAATGTCAGGAAACCAGAATAGGAGAAACAATATATTCCTGTTTAAAGGTGTGAATGTTTCAGTCATGTATTCTAATATCTGAAATAGGCTTACAGATTTCAAATTGTAATGGATGTTAGAGACTATATCCATTCTCACATATACACTGATACTGAGCCCTAGCAATATCAGTCTTCCAAACCCCCAAAACTGCTTCCAGCCTAGCCCCCACAGCCTTCTTTTATTGTTTTTTCTACATCCATATTTGTTATTTGAAAAAATGCATACATATTTTATTTATGTTATGACAAAATGATCCTTAATGTATATAAAAGTCTTTCTTTAAGCAGTCACACTATTTTACTGTCAAGTTAGGGTTTTTTTCTTTTAGTTTAGCATTTGTTATTTCCTGAATAATTCGTGGGATTGAGAACCATTAGCTTTCTTGGAGCTTTGGGACCTCACCCCTTTGCCTTTAGAAATTAAATATTTAATGTGGCTTTGTGTTCACTTACTCCATACAGCACTCTTCCTTCATTTGGGTGCAATGTCAAAATTCATAGGAAAGCAATATCTAATATTGTCTACTGAAATCAAACATGACCTCCTTCTCCATTTTTTCTCTAGGGACTATGATATCATTGCCTTTTCAGCAGCCCCAAGTGTGATTCATGTTAAAATGAAGTGAAATTAGGGTTCTAATAGAAGGCAGTCTAATGTAATAGGAAGTACTGTGGCTTAGATCTCTTTCATTACTTTTCTAGCAATGGGACACTTGCCTAAATAATTATTCCTGGTTAAATTCTGATTATTATGTGGGTTAGAAAAGGAAAGCACTGTGTGAACAACAGAATAGATTCTGAGAAAATCCACTTTTAGATATTCTTTAAAATGCAAGATGAATAGGTTTAAAGTTTATCCAACATATGAAAGGGATATAGTACTTAGGAGAATAACCCTGAGGACAGTGGGAAATGACTTAAAGAAGAATTAATTTTATTACTATTTTAAAACTAAATTTTGCAATATGCTTGTTTGCTTTCCATTTTGTAGTATCTATGTGGACCTATATGAAATACTGTTACATATAGCATCCCTTCCCTGGAAGTGGTCAAAATTAATACATTTATTACAAAAGAAACAGAGTTTTATATATCATAAGGAAAGTTCAAATTCTGTTTAGTGTTTACCATTGCAGTTTCAAAGATTTTGTGCTTTCTTTTGAAGACATTTTTACTTAGTTAACAGATACTCAGGTTATAGCGTTAGAATCAAGTGAAGCTGCACAGTTCCCTTAATCCTACTATTTTCTGGTGATTGCATCATATTTAGACTTTGTTTTTTAAACTATACTTTCACAAGGGACACATTATCTGCACCTTATCTCTCTCAGTTTAAAAGAAAGGAACAAAGATTTTTAAAAACATAATCATAACATGAAGAGATTTATTAAAAATATGAATAAAAGAAATTATTTTCTATAATTTTAGAGAGAAATTATTTAGCTAATTATTTTACAGTATTTGATAGAGAAGCTTCATGATAGTTGTTGTAATCTGTTTTTCAAGGATGCAGAAAATCTGATATAAAATAATGAATGAATGAATAATAGAATGAAGAAATAAAGGAATAATTATATTGATTTAATGCTTACTCTGTGTCAGGCACGGTGCTAAATACTAGATAAAAATAGGAGTCAGTAAAACAATACTGCCCTCAAGGAAATTTAATTATATTAGGGGAAAAAACATATTTGAAAGAATATTGGTCAAGAAGGGGGTATTTTGGACAGAGAACTAAAAATAAATGGCAGTTGGAGACATAGAACAAATGATTTGACAAATCCCTTCCAAGAATGGTAGTATTGATCTAATTTTGGTTCTTAGAGCTATAGTTGGAAAAGGGGACGAAGGTGAGGCAGGAAGTAAGGACTACTGGAAGTGGTAAGGAACAGCATGTTTGGTCTGAGATCTCCTAATATAAGTTGAGTGGTTTTCATTTGGAACTCAAGTCACAGGCCAGAGGGTAGAAACATGAATCTATGTCAGAGGAACAGACTGATGAGCCAGTCATATGAACAAAACTCCTTAATAAAAGGATTTGTTCTGTAAAAATTGGACTCAGTCAAAAGATCACAGCCAAGGATCAAGAAAGCCATATGTGCCCTCTTGGTTTCAGGTTCCTTACCCTTGGACTAGACTTGTGATTTCATTAGTATATGGATATGGTGATCTTCTGATGGCGAACTCTGTCTACTAATTCAGGGCCCCAGCTTTTATGCAATATATATATATATAAAGTTTGAATTTTTCCCTAGAGTACTGGGGTTTTAAGCAAACTTAAGCAGAATCACACATCTAATATGTGTCTGAAATAACACTTGACCCCAGGCCTTCTTGTCTCTGATGTCAACTCTTTTGCTACTACTTTTTGATGCCTCTCAAAGAGAGATGGGATCATAAATATGATACATGAAAGGGACAAAATATTTTATATTTTGTAAAGTTTGTGGATTGAGGTAGAAATGAACTAGAGAGAAACCTATAGATGATCTCTAAGATTTAAAATCTCTTCTTGATTGATGAGGGATTCAACACAGGAAACCTAACTATAGTAACTTATTCAGATTCACAGAATAAAATAGTGACAGAGTCAAGATGAAAATCTGTTTTGTCATTCCTTATTCAAGGTATTTTCCACAAGGTGCCCAACAAGAAAAGAATATGCATTTATAGAATTAATTCTGTCTTTCATATGAGTGGAATATAAAACATTTAACTATACAGAGAATCTGGCTTTATCACTTATTTTTGAATAGTCATTTTGCTATTAGGAGATTTGAAGGTAAACACAGATATCAAGCTAAAAGTTTTAGTTCAAACTACTTTACACTGAAAATAAGCATGCATTTTTCAACTTTCTTTGATTTCCTTCAGTTTTTCCATCTCAATAAAGAACATAAATTCATACCAAAATATGTATTGCCTTATGGATTTCAGTTGGCAAGAACTGTTAAGTGTTGAAAATTCACACATTTTAAGTAAGATTCAGATATATTTATATTTGTCACAGGAAAAAAATAAACTGCATAGTTAAGGAATTTAAAACTTGAACTAAGGGGGCACAAATATTGGTGAAAAAGGATAACAGCATCCACTCCCTGTAGATATCTTTTCTTCTTACTGTTTTGCTTTCTAACAAAAGTTTTGGCAAAGGAAAATGCCATTTTGTGTCCTACATAATACTCTAGTTTCCTATGCCTGGGAAAACGAGACACTGCTACAGATTAAAGAATTGAAATTAAGCCTAGGAAAATTTAGGCATTTGTATGTGTGTATTTACTAGAACAGCATCTATTTCCTCTGTATTATTATTGCAAAAACCAATAATCTATTTAGGAGTTTGGGGTATAACTCTTGCAAAGTGTTCAAACTTTGAATTGAGCTTTGCAATTGATATGACATTACATCAACAGTGACACGACTTGTTTACAAGAAAGTGGTGTAAACAGCAAATGTTCTTGCTTAAAACAGCTTTCTTATTGAATTTCAACAGTAAAAAGGAAAGAAATGTAGAGGATAATATTTAAGAGAGGGAGTGAAATCAAAAGCAAAGGGAGAGATTAGCTCAGAGAGTTAGATATTTCAATAGTGTCTGCATATTTTTCTATTTGTGTTCAGTTGTTTAATTTACTAGGCTTTAGTTTTCATTTGTAAAAGTGAGATTTCACATACTGATTGACTTTCTTTGGAAAAAGTTTTTTTGATGATCTGTATAAGTATTATTTATATTATTAAAAAAGTTTACAGTTTTCTATAATCTGGTACCTTTCTATTCCTCCATACACTTCTTTTAAAAAGATACTTTGCCCTATAATACATTTTTGAAAATCTTTCTTATAGAATTTCAAATAACAAAAAAGAAATTTAAATGATTAAACAAAAGTAATTAACCGTAGGGACTGCATAAGTAGTTATTTCTTTGAAAGCAGGATTTAGGATCTTTTGAAGTCCCTTTTAATTCTTTAATTATATATTAAGTAGGGGTGGCTATGTGGGTGGTGCAGTGAATAGAGCACTGGCTGTGGAGTGAGGAGGACCTGAGCTCAAATTCAGCCTCAGACACTTGACACACTAGCTGTGTGACTTTGGGCAAGTCACTTAACCCCAATTGCCCTCCAAAAAAAAAAGCTAAAAAATTATATTTTAAGTCTACTGTGCTTGGTAGAAATTCATTTTAGATTATAACATTTAAAGTCAAGTTTATATCTAGCAGATATCTCTTGTATGAAAAACTTAATAATGATGAATGTAAAGTAGACTAATGCGTGAGAAACCAACCCACATTTTTTTAGAACTCTCCTTGAATCAGAATATAATTTGAAACTCTGAGAATGTTAAAGAACTATTTGGTTAAAGCACTCTCTCTGTACATTAGAGGACTTCTAACACCCTGGTTCAGAAAATGTATATTGTTCCTTCTTCCAGAGTCCCCTAGAGGGAGGTATTCAAAGCAATCCCTTTCCTATGGACTTTCTCGTGTTTAGCTAATCAGTAGAGTGTGTAATTGTTAGAGAATTATTGCTTCTTCTGGGTAGTGCAAAAGGAGGCAGGGGCATAGGCATATTAGCCTGTACCTAACTCTGTGGGAAAGCCATTAGATCTCATGGTAGAAAAGAGGCTAAGGGTGATTCCCACCTCTTTAATAAAGTTCTAGGGACAGGTATTCTCTAACTAGATTTTAAGATCTTTAAAACAGGGTGCCTTTCATACCCCTTGCCTTTCATGTGTTTCACAGCACCGTGATGGATACATTTTGAGTGCTCAGTATATATTTATTGTTTGATTGGCAGTCTTTCTGCCTTCCTAGTACTTTTCTGCAAATATGAATGCAACCTCATGTTTCTTGGGCCACTAGAGGCCTCAACTACAACTTAGTGTTAAGGGTGCAGGGTTTGTGTCACTGACTTCTATATTTATAACTGTTCACCTTCCATAAACCTACTCTTGATTCATATTTTTTCTTAGCTAATGTTGATAAAATCTTCTAAGCAGCACACAACTTTGAAATGATTTTATATTGGGTATGCACTAATAAATATCATTTTGATTAAAATGATAGGAATTAAGAAAACTAAAAATAAAATAAACCAAGTTTTATGCATATTGCATTTTAACAAGTTAGCTGTCTCATTGGAATGCGCTACCTTCTTGTGCTACATTTTTATTTTTGGAATTTAATAAGGCGCCTGTCATATCTTCCTTGAGGCTAAAAAACATCATGGGGGAGAAATCCAACATACTGTCGTGTTTGACTGACATGAGGCAATTTTATTTTATTTTATTTTATTATTTTATTTTTCACAGTAGATAGCTTAAATTATTGGGTTTGCTCAGAAGATTCATTACTACCCTTTAAATACCCTTTAAATGCCCTGTGCTGATGAACTGGTAATGATTCTACCCAGTGACATTTGTCAGGTAGATTTGTCCCAGAAAATCAGTAGAGAATTTTCATTTAAAATTAATTCTCTGCATTTTACAGCAAAGCTCATTCTCATGATAGATTTTGGTACAGTGCCACATATCTCCCGAAGCTGCTCTCATTACCTGAGAAACTTGGGATGGTAATAAACTTCTTTATTTCTTCTTTGTGCTCCCAGAACACACAGTTAACATACTGACTCATTTAGCTCAAATCTCTATAGGATGATGTATGTGTGAATAGAATGGAATCTTAAGAGACATTGTAAGAGAGGGGAAACAAGCAATACCTATATCATTGTAAGATCAGGTTAAGGAGGAGTTGGAGCATTTTCTTCTATATTTCTCTTTCTTTTCCTTTAAAATTATATTCAGTATGGTATTTCTATTCTTTTTGCAGTGTAGCCCACTGAATTTATATGGAAGGAATTCACCATGTTAGCATTCATTTGAGGATGTCATGAAATACCATAGAAAGATGATATTATGTACTATTATAGTTAGAATATCATGAAACTCAAGTTTAGAAATTGCGTAGACCATGAAGATAAACTGTGTTGTAAGCTAGATATCCTCAAGAAAAATCAAGAAACAATGAATGCATACAGTAATGGACCTGTAGCCAGGAGACTTTGGTTTGAGTGATTTCTCAGATACTTTATTACTAGCTGTAGAATAATAGACAAGTGTCAACTTCTGAGATCCTTAGTTGCATCTCTTAGTCTTTAAGTAGTCTATGCCCCGTTCCTGGAATGAACTCTCTCCTCAACTTTGTATTCTAAAATCCCTAGTTTTCTTCATATTACACACGAAATGCTTCCTCTCACACAAGGCCCATCCCAGTCCCTCAGATATGCTCTTCTTAACCTAATTCCCTTGTACCATCACCTGCAGAGAGGGTTCAATCCTTAGAGTGGCACTTGTCATCTTTTATGGGGTAAGAGAATGAAAAACCAAAACCAATGCTTTTTGCTTTGGTTATGTAATTTTACTTGATGCTCTTTATTCCTAATTGGTGTTCTATAATCAAACTGAGAACCTAGAACCTTTCATATTGCAAGCTATATCTATTTTTCATATGAAGTGAATGAAACTATGAGAAGTTAAATGATTTGTCTGTGGTCACACAGAATATGGCAATTATTGGAGATGAGGTTCAAGCTCATATGCTCCAGACTCCAAGTACTACACTTCATCCAGCATTTCAAATTCAATTCATTTTATTATCTATGAAAACCTACCCAGAAAGCTCTTTATTTATCAAGATAAAAGCTCTGCAGTTTTTCCTGAACCAACAATAAGTGATGTGCTGTATAATTTTAATGATATTTATTCACAATGAGAATCCTATAGAGAGAAACTTTTTTATCAATTAAACCATATTGATTTCAGGCTTTCTAGTAATGACTATGTAAAATGAAATTTGCTTTTGTGAGTGTTTATATTACTGCCATGCATTGTAGAAATGAATTATACTTAACAGTGTTCTTCCAGTAATATTTTGATTTTGAAAATCTGGGAGGAGTGATTTTGATTACTGGGAGCCAGCTGAGATTTCTTCTGGGTCCTAGGGCCAGCCAAACTGCCAGAGGACTAAGGAAGCATGGATGTTTTGCCTGTATTCTGTCTCTTTTGATGTTGTTTTGTCAGAATCGTCTGCTGGTGAAGGAAAGTGCTGTTGCTGTGGAGGTTCTGGAATTTTGCTGTTGGCTCAGAAACCCTGAAGAAGAATTTTCTTGTATATTTACAGAAATTCTGGAAGAGGGTCTTGCTGATGTTTTCAGGGGTGCTGAGACTGTTCTTCAGGTAGAGAGTGAATTTATGAGGACACTGGCAATGTATGTCATGGCTTTGTTCAGCTTTGTCTCCCCAGGAACAGAGATTGCTGAGAACTTGCCTTAGGTTAAGATGAAGGAAAGACCTCTCCTTGGGTATTGAATGCTGTGATGATAATGGTTTACTAGTGACCTAGGGGTAGGGGTGGTTTGTATATTTTCTCATGATTATATTTAGTGATTAACATTACTTAGTAACTGATTGCTAAATAAGTGACTGATTGAGTTAACCTAGTTGCCCCATGAGTGGGAGACTGACTGTTGTATTCTGAGATGACTGAATAACTGAGTAAGGAGGCAAACTTCCTTAGCGATACCAGATGATTGTTCTTTGTTCTAAATATTGTGACCACTTTGGTGAAAACTATGTGGCCATTTTAATGATAACCTGTTGAGAATACTATATTGTGATTATCTGTGATAAGTTGTAATATTGTGAATGTTGTACCTTAATTTCCTCTGAATGTTTTGCTTTGGTTTATTATGGAATAAATAGAGTGTACACTATACTGTGTAATCAGAACCTTAAAAGCTGTTCACAGTAGCATTCTTTTGGAAAACTGCTCATGCATGGCATTACAGTAGATTAACCAAACAGGCACTGGGGAATCAAACAGTAGGAATAAGTAAGTTACTTATTATAGTAAGTAAATACCAATAATAAGGAATAAGGATTAATAAGTAAGTCAAATAAATAAGTAGTAATAAACTAAGAATTAATTGTACTGAAGAAGTATAAAGTGTATCAAAAGAAATACAGAGAATGAGATGACCCATTCAGCTAGCAAGAGAGATGATCAGATTTCCACTTGCATCCACGCAATATTGGGAGTCATCAAAAGAGATTCCCCTACAGGTTGGGTGGACCCCTCGTGGAGTATTTGTGAGGCCACATTGGTAAGAATCTTGAAGGATTAAGAAACATGGGTGAGTTGTGATCTGCACCATTTAAGAAGACCATCAGTGATATCACAAATCTCCTTCTCCTCCTGCCCAAGAAAAATTTATTCATAGCATACAATGTTACATTGGACTTGACTGAATTTTTTTTTGTATAGGATGGAGCCAAGTGTTATAAATTACTCAGTGATGAGATTAATCTTCCTAAATCACTGAGTACTAATTATTTTTCTTCAGCTTATAATTATAAAATTTAAGATAGAAAAATGAGCTAAAGGCCTGTTCCTTTCTTGGTAAAAAATAGATTAAATACAAATTATGAAAACTAAGCTGTATTTTTGCTTTGAGTTAACCCCATTAGAATTATCTGACCCATGACATATTATTGGTTCAGGACAGGAGCATCTCATAATATCTTTTAATAAATAACTGACTCAGCAGTCAGAGTAACAATTTTTCCAGAAAAAAATAATTTAAAAAAGACTTCATAGAAAAGATGTGCCTTTTTATTTTTACTCAGCTTCCACTTTCTTTACACTAGCTTACTCTTGAAGGGTATAATTTTATACTCAAGGCAACAGAAAGATTTTTTGACTGATTGATTCAAATGTTTATTTGATTCCCTTAACAGTTTATTATTGAACTATGATAACTGACCCTTGGTGCTCTGTCCTACATAGAAAAAGAAAAACAGATATTAACTTGATGGAAAATTTAATATTATGTCACATGGAAACAAGAGCACCATTTGGAAGCTTTAGCTTTATGTGAAACTACCTGGTAACATTTATCACTCTAATGCTAAGTTGCCAAAGCTATATTCTTTTGCAATAGTTAAAGTATCTGTGATAAGCAGTTACAAAGTGATGCCTTTTTCATTGAACTTAATAACACAAGAATGAAACTGTATCATGCATTTGCTAAGAACAACTCAGAATACTTCATCAAGACTGAGTCCAATATTTGTGCATAGAGGTGGAAAGGTGAACTTGGATAAAGTTTTATGTGATAACCTTTTCATACCTTCGTGGCTTTAAGCAAGGAGAAAAGACCAATGCTTGAGGACCATGATGATATGCAAGGATAATTTGCTCACTAGAGTCCCTAAAATGTAATACACTCAGTAAATGTTTGTTACTATTGATGCTTATAATTACCTTTACACAACTCCAAATAACCCATGGAGGGAATATGCACAGGAACTATCTCATTTGTGTATTGCCTGTAATTTACTCCCTAAGAAAGGTAGTGAACCTACATTTTAAATGTATTGAAACTGTTCCTTTATAACAGAGAGTGAATTTCTCTTTCTACAGGGACTCATATTGCAAGTGTACCTAATACAAAGGCAAGAATAAGACTCATTTTCTTATTCCCTTTGATAATATTCCCACAGAGTAGATGGGGACAAAAATTCCAAATTAAAGTGTGAGGGTATTGAGATGCAGAGAACTAAATGAATATGATAATGTTATTATTGTTGTTGAATCATTTCACTTGTTCCTGCCTTTCCCCATTTGGGGTTTTCTTGACAAAGACACCAGAGTGGTTTGCCATTTCATTCTCGAGCTCATTTCAAAGATGAGGAACTGAAGCAAACAAGGCTAAGTGACTTAAGGGTCACATAGCTAGTAAACATCTGAATTTGAATTCATGAGTGTGAGTCTTCCTGACTTCAGGGCTGGCACTTTATACACTGTGCCACTGCTGTCCTTGAATATAATTATAGGCATTTGTTAATTATTGTAGACATGCATGCAAATGGTGTTTCTTTTCCTTTTTCTGACTTTGGTCTTTCATAACCATTCCTTAGTATTCCTACCATTGATTCTTCCCCATATGCTTATTACATTCTCAAATGATAAAATGCAAATTATTCAGTTATGCTACTACTTCGTAGGCAAGTCTAAAGGGTTGATGAGGAAGAAGTGAACATATCTGTTACAGTTTGTGAGATTTTCTTTGCATTATCATTTTGCAAGTATTTTCTCTCTTTATTACCACACAAATTCAGGAGTTGCCTATAAACTTAATCAACGATAGAAATGGGCAGGGAAAGTTTGACCTTCTGTTCAGATAGTCCACTAAGGGATCCCTCCATAATAAGAAAGTTCCAAAGAATCTTCTTTCCAGAAGGACTAAAATCATATTATAACATTCTATTCCTCCTCAGTTTTTTCACAATCCAACTCTGTATAGTGGCTTTTCCAAACTTTCCTCTCTCCTCGAGGCTCTTCTATAACATGCTCTTTTCTCTCAACTCAGTACAGAACCTAGACTCATAATTATCTGAAAAAACTAAGACCATTTTCTAGAGTTGTTTTTCTCCCCTTCCCCTCATTCCACATCTCCCAAGCTTCTCTATCCACTATTTTCTTCTTGATTGGTCTCAAATGAAGATGTGACCCTTCCTGTCAACATCAAGTCTTCTCCTTTTGTCCTTGATTGCCTTCAGGATGTCTCCAGGAAATTGTCCCACTCATCTTCAGTTTCTCTTATCTGCTGCCTTCTTCCTCGTTCCTTACAAATATGACTCCTTCAGCCAAACTGCAACAAAACCAGCAACAAAACAGAATAAAACAAATGGAAATTATCACTGGATCTAAAGATCTCCAATAATGATCATCTGTATTTTTCTATCTTGTCATAGCTAAGTTTTTGAGAAAGCAGTACTGTACTTGCTGCCTTGGCTTCCTCTTCTCTCACTCTCTTCTACATTTTCCATATGATGACTTTCTACCTTCTCATTCACCTAAAGCCATCTTCTCCAAAGTTACCAGTGATTATTCTTTTTATAATTTATTTTTTTCAATCAACACAGATCTATTTTTTATTTACCACTTCTCTTCCTCACTAAAAAAAATTTTAAGAAAGAAAAACAACTTTTTTTTAACAACTATGCATAATCAAACGAGATAAATATCCTCACATAATATATGTGGTTCAGACGCTCATCACTTCTAACCTAGATTAATGGTGTCAAATAAATCTCAAATAAAAAAGGGAAGGGAGAACACAACTGGTTTCCAGTTATGTCCAACTCTTCAAGACCTCCTTTGGGGTTTTCTTGGCAAAACTACAAGAATGATTTGCCATTTCCTTCTTTAGTTCATTTTACATATGAGATAACTGAGGTAAAATGTCTAGAGTCTCACAGCTAGCAAGTGTCTGAGACCAGATTTAAACACAGAAAGGTGAGTCTTCCAGCCCAACTTTCCATCCATTATACCACCTCGCTATCCATACATACTGACTAAGAAAGCCATATATAATCACTGGTAACTTTGGAGAAGCCAGCTTCAGATGAATGAGAAGGTAGAAAGGCATCATGCCTTCCCAATGGCTTCCTCCATGCCTGTAACAGTTTTCCCCCTCACCTCTACCTCTACCTTATTTGGAACAATGCAAAATTTAGTTCAAAGTACATTTCCTCCCCACCCCCACGAGTTTTTTCCCAGTTTCCCCAGTATTTAATTTCACATTATCTTCATCTCTTTATGTGTCTTGTATGTCTCTAGTTACTCATATGTCATTGCCCTGACTGGAATGTCAGTATGTTGCAGACAAGGTCTATTTTCAGTTTTCATTTGTATCTTTAGCATTTAGCACAGAGCTCATCACATAGAAAATGCTTGACTTTAGAATGTCATCACAGCAGTTGTTAACAATATTCTAATATCTATACAAACAGTATAATTAGTAGATTTATAAATGATCATCCACCATATGATGATACAGTAGGATTTCACAGATTCACAGTTGTAATATTTTTCAAAAAATAACATCAGTTAATGCCATTTTATAGAGTGTATCTGCATAAAAAATAATATATGCTGTAAAACATGCCATATCTCCTGAATTATTGTTATTATGCATAGTAATAGCATGGTTATACTTGAATACTTTATTACCATTACTTTTATTATACTTATTGATTGCTTTAGTGGTTTATTTGCTGAGCTATTTATTATTTAGGATTTTGTTATCCAGTCTCCACTTAAGTTTGAATCTTTTGACTGGTCTATAATTACAAATAAAAAATCACAGAACTTGGGAGTTCAGAGTAGCTAAGTAGCTAAGTAGTCAAGCCCACATGTAAAAGGAATCCTCACTTTAATTTACTGATGGTGATCATTTGACTTTGACACTGGCTTCTTGAGGACCTGAGAAGAGGTAATGTCTACCACCTCTTAAGGCATCAAAAAGCTTGTATTATTAAAGCTTAGTCCCTTTTTAGCTATTTTGTGCATTGGAAAGACCACTTTCTCTGACATCAGTAGAAATATTTTCAATTTTGTAAAAGAAAAATTTGAACTTTCATGAAAATTAATCTAGGTGTATGACCTACTATGGATTAGATGGTTGGGAATCCAGGTGAGAAAACCTGAACTAGGGTAGTAGAAATGAAAATGAAAAAAAAAATGTGAAAAAAGAGCAGAAGTGGAACTGACAGAACTGATTATATGCTGGAAGGAAGACGGAGGGAACAACTAAAGAAGACTGAGGTGTCTACCATGTATTTCTTGGAAGATGATGAAATCATTAGTAGAAAAATTAAAATTAGGAACATATTCAGGTGTCAGAAGGCACATGATTATTTATTGCTTTGAGCTGAGGAATGAGAAAAATGACACAAAGCATGTTTTGAACCTTAAAGTACATGCAAATTCCTACTATTAAAATTATTATTGTTGTTATTTCTTTTGTATTTTGAATTTATCCTTGATAAGCAGAAACCATTTTTCCTTAAACCAACAACAGTTTAATTTGTATCACATAAAATAATCTAGGAGCCATTTATATATGTGTGTCACTCTTTCATGAAATAATTTCATTGATTTAGAATGACAGTTGTTTCTTTGCAGAAGAACTCATTATTTCAATCTAGAAATAAGTAAAATAATTATAAAAATGAATTCCTCTTTTGTAAAAATGTCCAACCAAAACTAATTTCATTTGTTTATTTGTTAATTGTTAGGCTGGAAAAGGTAATCCATAAAATGTATTTATTTTTGCAAATGTGTATATGACACTTTTAAACTTTAAATAGGGAGAAACAGGAAGTGTCACAAATCATGTTTTGATAGGAAAGGATGTAGGGAATTTTAAGTTGGTATGCCTCTTTTTCTGCATTGACCATATATGCTTCCAGTTAGATACAGAGATTCAGAAGATTCTGTTGCATACAGTAGACCAAGCAGAAATATTGTTTAATAAGCACATTAGACAAACCATTGAGGCTTTGATGACAAATAAAATAGTAGCAAAAATTGATTAAAGTACAGTAAGCAATCTGTATCTGTTTTATTATTTTTAAAATTGGATTTGGCTCAGTTATTCTTATTAATTACTTTGAGATGTATTAATCAGAGTAAATCTGTGGGAAAATATTTCTATTATATGTTACAAAGTTTTAGGTATTTTGATGACCCAGAGAAAATTATTTTAAATTAATTAGGCTTTTTAACTATAAAAGAAAACCTGTAAGAAACAATATGAACTGAAAAATATATTTGGGTTTTTATGGCTTGTTTCAGTCTCATACTATGCAAGTATATTGGAATATATGACAAATTCCAAGAAAGATTCCATATTATCCTTTATAAGGAATCTAACTCTGGTAAGACAAAGAAAAAATGCATTAAGATGAAGAGTCTTTAGGACCAGGAATAGAAGATAATATCTGTGGTCTTAAAAAATTATATTGTAGCAGCTAGGTGCCATAGGGAATAGATTACCAACCCTGAAGTCAGGAGGGCTTGAGTTTGACATTTGATACTTACTAGCTGTGTGACCTTGACCAAGTCATTTAACACCAACTGCCTGGCCTTCCACCTACCCCCCAAAAAAGAAAAAGATATTATATTGTATGTTAATAGAGCTGCTGTGATCCATTTTTCTATTCTAAATGTTAAATTTTTTGAGATAACATCAAAATGGTTGTTTTAAATAGATATAGAGAAGAATAATAAATTCAGCATATTTAACATTTGTTTTAAGCAGTGGTAAAGGAATCCATAATATTAATAAAATATTAATGTATTCTTTTTGTTTTGTTTTTCAAATTGTGTCATTTATTGAGATGTATTATTTTGTGAAAACAGAAAGAAGGCATACCTTGGCTAAAATTTGACTTTTTTTCACCAAATCTATATATGCATACATATATGTATATAATTCATTATAACATACTTAATCACTTTCTTCCAGAAGAATTTTGTTAAATAATTTCCTTTTATTTATGTTAGAAAATACATATGATGTTTTGTTGTTTTTTTTAAAGATGTTATTTCTACTGTTGAAATGATTAATAGTTTCCAGATTAAGCCAAATTCAGATTTGTATTTCCTTGGTTGATTTTTTATTCAATCAATATAAAACATATTTTGTCTAATATAGTTTGTAGTTTCTACAAAGTGGATGGTAGACTAAACAAAAGAAATAATTTTTAAAGTCCCAGGGCTAATTAGAATGTTGATATTGGAGCCGGATGGTTAGGAGAAAACAATTTGGTAAATCTGAAACTAAGAACTCCAAATACAAGGAGAGGTTCTGTAGTGAAAAGGAAACTAAATCCATTCTGTAGTACAAAAGTGATAACGGAGAAAAAGGCAGGCATCTCTTCTTGTCCTAGAGTTAAAAAAATAAATAAATAAAGTACTAAGGCAAACCTCCACTCAAGTAGGAAGTTAGAAAAGGTAGGATTGTGTTTAATTTTGTTTGTTTCTCAAGTAAGTGATATAAAGTGTCGTAATTATTTAGAAAACTTAGAGAAGGAGCTGTGGAAATGTATTGAGAAATTAAAACTTTCTGATTAGAAAAGGAATAGAGAAACATTCTCACAGTGGCTCAATGATTATACTTGTCACCAATGACATAACAATCAATCCACTGAGAAGTTCAGAGGGTAGACTCTCCCCGGCTATTCCTGCTTCTTGGCATTGACCCCTTCATCAACAATAGAGAATCCTACTTGTTACCCATTTTCATGTCTGTGTCTCTAGCTTCCTTAGCCATGATGACATTATCGAAGTATCTTTACTGAGTTTGGAATGTGCTTAGAGTATGATTGTTTCACAAGATCAGAGAATCTTGAAATGAGCTTCATATTTTGTTTGGCACGTATCTTATATTCATTATATGACTTTGATGTGCTTTGTGTTAACAAATTATAATAACATGATTCTCTTGTTAGTTAATTTTTTTAAAGGCAGATCTTTTGTGGTACCTACTTGTGATTCCAGATACAAATATTAGCAATAATATTTAAATAAAATATAGTGACCAATCACAGAATCTCACATATACTAGGTATTTAATAAACATTAATTGACTTTTTAAAGGAGCTTTTTTATAGCAGATTCCCTTCCAATGTGAGATTGTAATCAGTGTCAAATGCTAGTGTAAAGAATTTGAACTCTATTCACTAGGTAGTGAGGAACCAGTGAAGGTTTTGATTAGAGTAGTTATGTGACCTTAAAGAATGGAGGAAAGAAACAAGTATTTGTTAAGTGCCTACTACGTGCCATCCACCACGCTACTCATTTTACAGATAACTCATTTGAGCTTTACAACAGTCACTACAGGGACTTTCATGATTCCAATTTTTCAGTTGTAACCAAGGTAGATAAAAGTTAAATAACTTGCTCAGGTTAAGCCAGCTAGTAAGTATCTGAGATCCAATTTAAGCTTACATTGTCTCCCTCTCCATTCCTGGAGATTTATCTACTTTACAATCTTGCTACCACAAATTAAATAATGTATGTTAAATATACATACATATATGTATGTATATTTATTATGATTAAATAACTTTAAATAAGATTGGTCTAGCACAATGGGAAAAATAAATTGGATCAGGGAGAAAGTGGATATGACAGTATCTTTTAGAAGCTATTGCAGTTTTTTGGGCCAGTAGTATTAAGTATTTGAACTATAGTGGTTGGCAGTGGAATTGAGATGTGGAAATGAATCAATGGGATAATCAATATTTATTAAGAATCTGTCATGTGACATACTGTACTAGACACTGGAAATACAAATACAGAGAAAAAAACTACCTCTTACTTAAAAATATGTTCATTTCTAATTGGGGGATACCAATAACATAAATTATATATGTAGCCTAAAAATATCACTAAAATGTTTCAGACTTTACTAAGCAAATTCCCTTTAGCTGGTTAAATACAGGAGAATTTTATTTTTAAGAATATTTTTAAAGAAGATGCAACATTCTCTGATGAAGTCCTCATTTCTCTAATATATGGGGAACTGAGTCAAATTTGTAAAAATAAGGACAATTCTTTAATTGATAAATGATCAAAGCATATGAACAGGCAGTTTTTAGAAGAAGAAACCATAGCTATCCATAGTAATATGAAAAATGCATGTAATCAAAATTGATTAGAGAAATGCAAGTTAAAAAAACTCTGGCCTACCACTAACACCTACCATATTATCTAACATGACAAAATAGGATAATGAGAAATGTGGTAGGAACCATAGAAAAATAAGGACACTATTGGCAGAATTGTGAATTGGTTCAGCCATTCTGGAGAAGTTTGCCAAAAGGGATATAAAACTGTAAATACTGTTTGACCTAGCAATACCACAACTGAGTCTGTGTCCCAAAGAGATCAAAGAAAAAGAAAAAGGGCATATATGTACAGAAATATTTATAGCACTTTTTTGTGGTGGTAAAGAATTGGAAAATGAGCGGATGCTTATTAGTCAGGAAATGGTTGAATAAGATGTGGTATATATTTGTGATGGAATACTACTGTGTTATGGGAAATGTTAAGGGGAATGGGTTCAGGGAAACCTTTGAAGACCAACTTAAATTGATGCCAAATGTAGTGAGCAAAGTCAGGAGATCACTGTACAGAGTAACAGCAACGTTATAATAATGATCAACCTTTAAAGAGTGAACTACTATGCTCAATACAGTGATTCAAGACAATTCTGCAGGATTTGTGATTTTAAAAAATGGTAGAGAACCAATTACCTTGGAGTGTAAATTTGATGTTTAATTTTATCATTTTCTTTTTTTCTTGCTTTTTGCAACATTATGAATATGGTAATATATTATCTTGATTTCACATGTGTACTTGATATGTTGCTTTCCTTCTCAATGGATAAGTGAGGGGTTGGATGGAGATAGAGATACAAAAAAACAAACAGTAGGTTTGGAAATTGTGGTTATAGTTCTACCTTTTATAGGCACTAGCTAGTTGACATTAGGAAAGTCACTTCATTTATTCATGTGGAAAATGAATAAATTGGCTTATTTAATCTTTACCATCCCTTTTATTTTAATATCCTTTGTTTTTTCTATTTGTGATTCTCCTCCCTAGAAACCTAGAGTTAAGTTCCAATATGATCATTGTTCTTTGCACCTAGTGTATAGTATATCACTTACTAAAAGAGATAATTCTTAGAATACTGAATTGGTACTGAAGTCTTCACTGTGAAGACTTCATGAAATGAACATTAGAAAAATTTAAATTATGATATTTTGGTGTTGATTTGGGAAGCTGGTGGGAAAGTTGAGGAAGAGTTAGAGAGGTAATAGGATGTTTGTCTGCAATGTAAGGGGAGCAGTCAGAATTTAGCATTATGAGAACCAGAAACTCTCAAACAGCAGGAAAATATTTCATGTAAAATTTATTTTCCTGAGAAGAGGGTTAAGTTAGTTTTTCTGTGTGAATTTTGAAAGTAGAAAGTTTCCATTTAGTGATTTATATTTAGCTCTATCCCAAGATCTGATGGAACCTTGTAAAGCCAAGCAACAGTAGATTCCCAAAAGAATCCTACTGTGAACAGCTTTTAAGATTCTGATTACACAGTAGTAGTGAACACTCTGTTTATTTCATTACAAATAAAGATTCAGTACAATATTCACAGTATAATATCTCATTACAGAAAGTCACAATATTTAGAACAAGGAAGAAAAGAAGAATCACCTGGTTTCCCTAACAGGGAAACCAGCTTAACACTTAAAGATTCAATCAACAGTTCACAATATATTGATCTTCCACTCATGGGGCAACCATTAACTTTAGTTTCCAAATAAAGTTCTTAGAAAACTACACAAACTTTCCACCCCTCGATTTCCAACAAACCTCAATTTAGTCCAAGGGGAGGCCTTTTCTTCATTTTGACTTTGGGTGGTCTCTCTGATTCCCTG
>CM053600.1:64331912-64437524 GCA_028646575.1 Pseudocheirus occidentalis | reverse complement strand
GCTAAAGGAAGTTCTATGGAGCCCTTAGAGCTTGATCAGATATTGAAGATGCCAAGTTCATCCATTGCATCCTGGGCTGTTACCAGTCATCCTGACTTTTTTCCTCCCACTGGACTTTGATGACTCTGGAAGAAAGAGTGAGGCTGACTGTGCAATTCTGCCTCACTTCAATTCAATTCATGGGCAAGTCAAAATACTGCCTGTGATTGATCCTCTTCAGAAACAAAGGACTACCACCACCAACATCTTTGTCCCCTTATGGAATGTTGCCCCCCCCCTTTCACCTCTGTTTATGGGTTGCTCTGGCATTCTTTAAGAACCAGCATAGATTTCTTTTTTTCAGAAAGCATTTCTCTGTCCTCCCCCAACTCCAACCTACCAGGTACTACTGACTTCTCCATTCAGACTTTCATCTTTGCCATATATATTATGAAAAACGTAGTAATTTTCATGTTATTTCATTCATTAAAATATAAATTTTTTGAGGACAAGCCCTGTGCATTTGCCACTGTTATTGATCTCTCTCTTCTAGTCCTTTGCATGATTTGTTTCTTAGACATACAAATTGTCTTCAGTTTTAGAGTGTCATAAGGATCACAGAATTAGGAGAGATCATGAATATTATTTAGTTCATCTCTCTTATGTTACTGTTTAGAAAACAGGCTTGGAGAAGAAAGAGGTTAAGTGGTTTTTACAGGATCAATATACATGAAGTGACAAAGACAGGATTTGAACCTCAGTCCTTCATTATTTTGTCCACTGTAACATACTTCTTTTACACAATATTGACTGATATTTGTTGATCCCTTTCATCCCCTTTAATTTCTTCTGTCTTCTGCTCTTTCTCCCAGGGATCTCAATGTTTTTTGTTGGTGGGGAAAAGACAGAATTTATAAGGGTACCATTAGTTACTAAAAGTATTCCTTCATTTCCATGAGGCATGGGAATTAATCATCAAATACAAAAATTATTATTTGGATAGTTGCATTATTTTTGCTGTGTTTATTATGTTTAGGGTGCATTTGTTTATTTTACTTCATTTTGTTCTCGAAGACTGCTCTGAAGGTAGAGGAGCTTGTGTACATGATTTGAATGTTCTATAAAGGTCAGAAA
This sequence comes from Pseudocheirus occidentalis, assembly GCA_028646575.1. Taxonomy (NCBI): domain Eukaryota; kingdom Metazoa; phylum Chordata; class Mammalia; order Diprotodontia; family Pseudocheiridae; genus Pseudocheirus; species Pseudocheirus occidentalis. Next base: position 64,436,411 of record CM053600.1, on the reverse strand, counting down.
TGTCAGACATATTTGTACCAATTAACTTTTTGAATTGAAGTCAACTAATTTTTCATATTCCACATGTTTTAGTTTCCTGTTTCAAGGGGTTCTAGCCTTGACCAATTTTGTGAAGGCAGTAAGAGCAGTTAGTTGCAGAGTTGACAGTTTTAGTGTGTAACAGGAAAATGGCTAAACATTGAATGCTGCAGAATTCCAATAACTGTTCATTAGCAAGCCATTATTCTAATTAGAGCAACTACAAAGCTGCAAAAGGAGGGGAATAAACTGCTGAAACAAGATAAAGTCGAATAATGATATGGTTCATCTTTTCAGAGTTCAATTTCTTACATATCTCCTACCTGATTCCTCTGCATGTCAGTAACAATCCAAGATATATGGCTTCTGACTGAAAAAAGACAGATGCATGTTTAAATGCATTAAAGTGTTTATTAATGCTTCTCCCTGATTATTATTGTATATCCCTGTGTGGAAAAGATTGCCCAATGTACAAGATAGAAGTGAACAAGAATAAAAAAAATAGCAGTCTATAAGTGGGAGTGATCCCTCTTTCGTATGCACTAGAGCTTGTGCTATAGAAGAGTAGTAATTTATTGATGCAGATGGCTATGTAAAGTGCATGCAATTTGTGAGGGGGCTTGACCCTTGACTGATGGGCCATATGTTGTAAAGCCCCAGAGGCATCATTTGACTGAGCTCTCTTCCTCTCTCTGTCTCTGCACCTATGGTCCTTGTTCAATCACCACATATTGAACTATAGACTTACTAACTCCCCCAATAAATCTCCAACTAATGGCTCACAAAGGCCATAACTTAACCCTTTCTATACAAAAGAGCACATTATTTTGCATCATGATCACATTCAATGAAATAAATGATAAACATTATATGACCTGGCTAGAATAAAAAAAGAACAAGTTGTAAAATACCATTCCCTGCTGAGTATTCATAGTATTTGAACACAATGAAATTGTTTTGAATTCACTGAATTATATATATTTTATTATTTGCTATGTTATAATTACAGTATACTGTTACAATACAATACCATAATTCTTAAATACCATTAGTGAGCGATAATTGAGGAGCATTTAATATTTTAATTAGCATCTTTTCTTTGACATTTATTTTTCATTCCAACGGAGTTTAAAACATATAATTCATGAACAAAGTATATGCTAGAGTTACCACAAAAGAGAGTTTTCAAAACTATATATAGCATGTGAAATAATGTATTTTAATAATAATAAAACTGTTCAGTTCCACCACACACACATAGTGCTCTAGATGTCAGTGATGATAGCATATAAAACTCCTTCATTACATTAATGTTTTAGTTCTCTCCAGTATCACATAGTCATTTAGAATTCTGGATGCTTCATTTTCATATTGTAGCTGAAAAAGCTGGTCTCTGTATATACTTGATTGGCATTGTTTCTCTAGTAGAATAGAGTATTATGTGAAAGGAAACAAAATTGTTACTGTGATAGATGAATTTCTCAGATCAGACCAGTTTTACCAGATACTGAGATAATCCTGCTCATTTTGGTTAGAGGGGAAAAGGTGACTCTCTTTCATCCTACAGTCATTGAAAAAGGAAGAATGCCACTAATAATAGTAAAGAAAGCTTAAATTAGGGATTAATTTATGCATACTTTATTTATAATGTCAAGCCACCAAAGGCCACCCTAACTACCTTAAATCTCCATCTTCTCCTGAACACATGTAATGGCAAGCACAGAAGTAGTTCACACTGTGAACACTTTGTTTCAGCTATTGAATTAACACCTTGTTTCAGTTCAAGCTTCTTTTGAGCCTTGTATCAAGCCTGTTAAGAAACAGAATGTTAACAACTTGTAAACCCTAGAACTTGGGACCTCCTGGGGAGGAGTTAATGATTATATAAGGAGAGCCCCAGGGTTAGAGACAGAAAGAAAAACTGAGAAGAGGACTCTTGTGGTGGCAGAGTCAAGAGAAAACTTATGGTATCCCAGCACTCTGTCTGCTCTGTCTGTGTTGATGTTTGTTTGTGATACTTTGTATAGAAGCCCTGGGACCTTACTGGAAGCTCTGAAGGACAATTTTCTTGTACGTTTGCAGAAGTCCTGGAGGGGGGTGGGGTTTGGAAGTCCTAGGACTTTACTGATGATTTGTGCTTACATCTTGGACCTTGTTTGTGGGTCTATGTTAATTTCTAAGTTGATGATTTGTGTTGAGTTCTCAACACATAAAAATGGCATATTTGACAACAGATTAATGGGCATCAAAGAAAGTTCTTAGGAAGTGTTTTCATAAATGGAACTCTTGATCTCTTTATGGCATACATATGCAGATGGCATGAATAGGATCAGCTATGTTCTACTTTTTTCATATGTAATTAAATATTACTGCTGAATAACATATATAGAGGCAATGTGGCTTGAATATAGCAGACAGAGTGCTAATCTTCAAATCAGGAAGCTCTGTATTCCATTTCCAACTTTACTATGTGCAGGCTTAATGATCCTGGGCAAGTCACTTAACCTCTAGGTAACTCTCTAAAACTCTAAATTGCATATTAATAACCCATCAGCCTTGAGAGAAGGGCTGAGGGATATTTTTCTGGAAGTAGTTCAAAACAATATATGTGTAATATATTATTTTATATTAAGTACATCTACTGTACCTACATACTATACACACACACACACACATATGTGTGTGAGGGAAGGTGTTATTACATAGGACATTTGAATTTTATCCAGACTCAATTTGTTGTATTATGAAACAAAATGATGCTTTTGCGTTTTCTTCAACAAACTTGTGAAAATTTCTTGTACTTTAACCTGGAAATTTATCTTTCTAAACAAAGACAGGGGAAAGATTACAGGAAAGTAGATTTTTATATACATGCAGAACTCTCAGTTTGATTCTTTAGTCTTATTTACATGCACAAATGTCATAGCAAAATGCTAAAAATATATAGAAAAGAAGGGATCATTTCTTATCCAAAAACCCAGTATGTTTAGAGCATGTAATAGAGCCAGGAACTGAAAAAAGTATTAATAAACCATGCATTCACAGTTTTATTTTAATAATTTAAGCATAAATCCTTTAGGCTTTGATTTTTTTTTGTTCCTCATGGAGGTTTTCTTTTGGATTTTAGACCCTGTTGTACACATTTAGAATTTGTCTGTGGGCCAAAATATATAGAGTAGCTCCAAAACACTGATAAATAATTAAAGAGATTACAGTGGAAACATCAATGGGAATGGGTTTGGGTTTTTGGTGTTTTTTTGGACATGGGTCTCCAGGATTCAAAATAAAACAAGGCATTAAAAAAGTCAAAATTGAAAAAGCAGCCAAATTTCATACTGATAATATCATTGCTGAAATTTAGTAGAAAACATTTGGCATATGGATTATTATTTGCTTCAGTTTGGAATTAATGTTTGCATTTAGCTTACAGATCTTTTTATGGATTCTTCTTGAACTCACAATACAAAAAATCGACATTTATGGATTGCTTTATTATTTAAATTATTTTAACTAATTAAAACAGCATTAAATAATCTACAAAGCATTACAACAAACAACACAAGCTGTTGCTTGAATTGAGTATCACTATCAACATAGAACACATGAAACCAAGTTGTGCGTTGGAAAGGATGTATGATTTGGGGTCAAAGGACCTGAATTTGGAGCTCAGATCTTTCATTTGAATCTTTGATGACCATGGTCAATTTACTTGTCATCTCTGAGCCTCAATATTTTGAACTATAAAATTAGGGAGTTGGATTACATGACCTCTAAGGAGCCTTTCGAATCAATTCTATTACCCTGTATTTACAGGTTATTTTTTTAACTTATGACTTTGATCACAGGAACTCTGTAATGTAGATGTTATCCCTTTTTTTACAAATGAGAAAACTGATGCTTAGAGATGTTAAGTGACTAGTCCAGGGACAAGCAAGTAACAAAGGTCAGATTCACAGCTTCGATATCAAACTTTCATGGGATGACTTTTATTTGAGTCTTTCATCAAGCTTTCTTTAAATTATTTTTTCTCTAGCTTCTTGCTGGCTTATGAGACATTACTGCTCATAATTTCCTACCATCCTTAGAAGCTTATTTTTCTTTTAAAAATCTTTAAGCTTATAAATTATAAAATATTAATTTTTCCACAATGAACAGGAAAAGACACAAAAATATATGACACAATGATTTTTTTTGGTTTTACATACAATTTTGGAAAAATATGTTAAATTTAACATGCTAGTTCAAACCTTCCTTACTTTCCTCTTTCCCTTTCTGAATTTCTTTTTTCTCCTCTGTGTAATTTTTCAATATTTCATTAATGTCCTTTTGTTTTCTTTTTTGAATACAATATTATTAACTCAATGTTCTTTATTTCCTTTGGAAGAAATAAATACAATCAGGCAAAGCAAGTTTTCACACTAAAAATATATGTCTGTTCCACGTTTCTTGTCTGTTCCCTGTCTGCCAAGAACCCTAGTTCCTTATCAAGCTTCTGGAGATATGACAGATTACTGCAGTGATCAGTTACATCTTTCAGAGTTCCTTGTCTTTACAATGCTATATGTATATTTTTCTGGTTCTGCTAGCTTCACTGTGTGTCAGTTTATGCAAGTTTTAGAAGGTCGTTTCTTAGGGCACAATAATATGCCACTACATTAGTTGTAGAATAATTTGTTCAGATATTCCTAACCTGCTAGATATCTACTTTGTTTTCAGTTCTTTGCTATAACAAATATGCAGCTACAAACCTTGTGGTACATATGAGTCCTTTTACTCTTTATTTGATCCCATCAGCTCCCATATATTTAATTATTATCTCTATGCTTATGATTCTCAAGTCTACTCTCCTCCATCCAGTCTTTCTTCTGATCTTGGATATCCTTGCATCTCCAACTGTCTTTCCAGTTGTCTTAAATTGGATGTCCACTAGACATATGAAACTCAATATATCCAAAAGTAAACTTGTTATTTTCCCCTAAATGCTCCCTGCCCTCCCTTACCCTAAACCCCTCTCCCTCCTACCTTCCCTATTCCCTAAAGGACAACAATTTCCTTTCCATCCTTCAGGTTTGCAACCTAGGAATCCTCCTGTATTCCTGTCTCTCAAACCCTATATTCAAGCTGTTGGAACTACATTTTGCTCTAAGACCTATTAGTTTCAATGTTGCCAAATCTCTCAAATAGGCCCCCTTCTGTCCTCTATACTGCTACCATACTACTGCAGGCCCTCATGACCTCATGCCTATTGGTGGGTCTGTCTGCCTCAAGTCACTCCCTACTCCAGTCTATTCTTCATTTGGCTACTAAACTGATTTTCCTAGAACGCAGGCCCCATCATCATGTCCTCCTACTTAGTGAACTCCAGTGGCCCCCTATTGCTTCAAGGAGCAAATAAAAAATGAATGTTCTGTTTCATTACATAAAATGGAAGAATTCACAATCCTTCATAACCTAGCCTTTTGCTTCCTTTCTGGTCTTCTTACAGCTCCCCCCTCCCCCACATTCTATTTGATCCAGTGACAATGACCTCCTGGATGTTCCATGAACAAGATACTCCATCCCTCCGTTCTGGGCATTTGCTTAGGCCAGCGTTCTGTTTGGCATTCAAAGTCCTTCATGACCTAGCTTCTTCCTATATTTTCAATCTTCTTATACCTTACTTCACAATGTGTGCTCCTTGATCTAGTGACACTAGTCTCTTGGCTATTCCACAAGATTTTCTCTTATATGTAAGAGTTGCAGTATACCATTATGTAAACCTGAGTATAATTCCTTGGTACATTTTCTGATTACTTGATTTTTCTTTCTGTCCTAGAAACTGTAGATCTTAACTATGACATTTTAAAGATATATTGTGCTTGGGTTTCTTTTAGTAAGTGACACATTTCTGTTTTTGTTTTGCTTCTGGTTCTAAGAGATTTGGCCATTTTTTTTCTTTAAACATGTGACCCATGTTTTTGTTCAGTCATATTTTTCATGGACTTGGGTGATTTTTCAGATGATCTCTATTGACATGTTTTCCACAGCAATTATTTTTTATTTAAAAGTCCCTTATTTACTTTTGTATTTTAAAGTTCAGCTGACTCTGTTATTCCTTGTTGTCTCCTTTAATTTTCCTATAGTGGAATTTTATGGACAAAAAGTATTTAAAGTAGAACTATGTGAGAATAGATTCATAGATAAAACCTTTACTAGTTACCATGTGGTATTCACTGTATTAAACACAAATATTATAAGCAAAAATTAAGACAGTACTTTACTTCAAGGAGATTATATTTGAATTACGGAAGACAAAATATGAAAGGGAGTTTATAAGTTAGAAGGCAGGAGAAATGTTAGGAAAATTAGAGAAATCTCCAGAGTTAGGAGTGTAGCCAGAAGAGTAGTAATGTCATAGCTGGATTGACACTTGCTCAAAATGGAGGTTCTCCAATCTGTGGCAGACTGTAGGGGCAGAGGGATATTTGAGAAGACTGCTTGAACATGGTAGAGAAGTCCATGTGAAGCGCAGAATTGAGAGAAAAGTGTATCTGTATTAATAACCTTTCATTTATACAGCCTGACAATCTTGAAAAGACACTGAGATTTATTGGGAGAAGGGAAAGAGCACTAGATTCAGTCACAATTTTGGTTTGTCTATTTACTACTATATGTAAAACCTGAACATAATGCTTCACTTTTCTTTAGCTTACTCTTCCTATTTGTCAAATGAGAAGGTTATAGTCTTACTGTATCTACAGTTTCATCTCTTAGTGACACACTTTTCTTCTTTACTCCATAAATGTAAATCTACATAGAAATGAATTGTGATTATTTTTTCCAGTTGCAAAAAATTCATATTCTTGATAAACAAGTTAGATCTCTAATTTCTAAAGATGCTTAAAAGCTTTTGAGATGTTTAAGATGGTAAATAGAGGAAATTTCTAGAATGTGTTTGATTTTAAAAATTATACTTTCATGTAGCATGGTAGAGTAGATAGAAATCTGGGTTATCATTCAGATGTGACTGGGTTCAGTTCTTGCCCCAGTATATTCTGTATATATGACACTAGAAGTATTTAACCTCTTTGTCCTCCAGGTAGCTCTCAAGGACACATTTGCAGTTACTAATCTGTATTGATAGAGGAATTTTGCTCACTTGGAGTTTGCTTTGCCAATTTAATCATATGTCTAGATCTCTGCTCTGCCCTTTGTTACATTAGGCAGTAGTGGCAATACCTAAAACTCCATGTGGCATGAAAATATTTTTAGTTAGCAAATTTCAGTATAACAAATACAAACAATTTCACTTTCACTGTTCAGAAATCTCAGATTATTTAGGAATACATCTATATAATATACATGAGATAATTGTTTTGTATCTTTTCTATGTCATATGTACCATAAAACCAAATTTTCTAATATTTGTCAGCATTTTTGTACACCTCTGATAGATATGGTGCAGTGCTGCATCAAATGCTAAAATAAAAGCAATTTAGAATATCTAATCTATTAAATAGATGTCCTAATAATTTTTTTTTGTGTACAACATTTTCAAAACATGGTAACATCCCCAGATAGAACTGTATGGACTGAGCATTACCCCAAAGAATAGTCACAAGCAGCAGTTAAAGGATTAAGGGAATAATAGTATTATATAATAAAACAAAAAAAGTCTATCAAATTACAGTGTGCTAGTTCCTTGCTGCAAAACACATCAATTAAATTATTTTTTAGTATTCTCTTTTATTGTGTTTGTACTGAAGTACGATGTAATGGAAATGTTAGAATCAAACAATGGATGATTAAATCAAGTTTTTCCCCCTTATATGAATGCTGGGTAGTATTTTGCTGTTTGGGGTCTAGCAAATTTATGTATGATTGGAGAACTGTTTGACTCCTTGGACGCTGAGAGCCATTTTCTGATGGTTTCATCATATTTACAAATTCTTCCTTATGGTTGCAAATAGCCTTTTTCCTACTTCCAAGCATGTTCTTACAGAATAAGACTTCTGTGCTATTTTTGTTCTGGTTCAGTCAGTGGTGGAGGGTGGCTGGGAACTTTTTTTTTTCCTGCTGTATAAATATACTTCCCTGCAGCGTGTAGAAGGAAGCACTTAATTTTGAGCTTTTCATTTTGGTTAGTAGTACTGCAAACACAGGGCAGGTGGCTATAATTTTACACCATGTGAGTGAAAATTTTCTCTTTGCCTCCTTTTCAAATATGATGTGGTGCCAGTGTTCAACCAGTAGATGGGAAATTGACTGAATGATGTTTTAAATTTCTTGATATTAATTTTTCCTCCTTCAGGGGATCTGAAATTTCTGAAAATCAAAATAGGTGACATGGGGGAGGGCAACAAAATGTAATTGGCTACGTATTTTAGAATGTAGGAAAGCAGTGATGGAATATAGTAAAATAGGCAGTATTTGTTTTCTTCAGTTACCTATTTATGTAGTTTAGTGAACTTTGAATTATCCATAGGTTGATTATCCTTATTTCTTCTTATTTTTAACAGTCATTGTGCCTAATTAACTATTTCTGTTATATTTGGACATGGAGAGAATCCCAAAGTGGAAACCTTTTGAAACTCAAACACTTGACTGCTTTCTTGACTCTGGGAAAGGCCCAAGAGGGTGATGTTTTGAATTAGTCTATTCCTAATTTTGAATTAACCAAAGGGTATTATGTGCATTTGGATGGGAAAGATTTTTCTGGATTGGAAATAAATTCACAACATGGCTTTTAAAATTCATTTTAAATGAATCCCCAAATAGAAAACATACTGTATAAAGCCAATATTTCTTCTTTAAAAGATCAGATTTTTTCAATATGTCTATTCCTTGCACTGATGTAGACCAAAAACACTCTGTGGCTTAGTAAATGGTATCATTAATTGCTGTGGACAACATATTTGATCACCTGATGGCCAGCCAATTAGTGTAGAGACTTTCTGAAATTTACTGGGATAGCCCTCCAGTAATAGATCCATAGTCTGTCACTGGGTGTACTTAAAGTCTTGTTGACTCATTAAGACTTGATTTCATCCTTAATAATATAGGATAACTTCCATATAATGATGAAGCACCAGCATGGAACTTAATTGAGGATTCAGACTTCATTATTTTGAATCGTTAGGAATTGACAACATTCGAGAGGGGAAAAAAACCCTAACTTAATAGATGATTTTACAATATTAAAAATATTAGCTTATTATGCTTACTATATAATATCTAAACTTAAAATTAGGCAAAACTTTAAGATAGTAAAAGCATTAGAGAGTTTCTAATAAATATCGTTTTGTTTGACAGTACCCAATGACTTCCTTGTAGACCTAGGAAACCTCAGAACTTGAAAGAAGACAGTAGTTTTCATGAAATGTTTCTTTGGTAATTATGTAATATGGCAGCTAGAGGGCTAGACTTTGTTTAACCAGAAATAATAATAAAATGTATTATAATAACCAAAATTTATATGACATTTTAAAGTTTTATGTAACCTTTTCCTTCGTAGAAAATCTGTTTAGTACATGGTTGTTGTTGTTGGTTTGTTTGTTTTTTTTCATTTTTACAGATGAGAGAACTGAGGTTCAGAAAGGTGAAAGGACTTTTCTCTGTAAACATATCTGCTGAGAAAGCAGTCTGAGTTTCTGGAAGTCTTAGGTGTTGTGCCATGTTTTGTGTCCTTGTGAATGCTAAATACTTACCCTTCTCTTCCCTGCTTTGATATTTTGCTTTGAACAACAGTCTGCTTCTTTGTGGCCCAGACAGATTGCTCAAGCAGAATAAAATTGGGAAAGGGACTGGACCTTTGACTTCATTGGCGTATTTAACTCCTAGATAAGAAAATCCTCTATCAATACAGGTTCTAATGATTAATGTTAGAACACTGATGAATTAGTGGCTTGCTAAAATCACATGATCAGTAATTGTGAGAGGCAGAACTTAAACTAATCTTTGCTTGTCTTTGAGGCCAGTGCTCTATCTACTATCATATCATCAGTATAAGATAAGGAGAAAACTTCTATTTTGAAAAACACGTTTACACTTTCAAAAATAATATTTTATTTCTACATAAACCTATGTAATTTTCAATGATTTTTTTATATTATGGATACCATCTCTTGATGTAATTGTACACGTGGTACCCATGGAAATTATTTGAAACCATTCAGAGTGGAAAAATCTGGAAACATTTCATCAGCTATTTGAAACAGATGAACATACAGTAAGAGATTCCAAAGAAAACACATAATTGCTTTTTAGTTCAGGGTTAGTTTTTAAATCAAAGCATAAATACACTGTCTATGACTGAACAATTGTTGTAAACTGTAAGTTAAAGTCAAACGTCTTGACATCCCAAACTAGTCTATAGTGAAACTGTTCAAAGCAAAATTTAGCAAATTTGGAGTGATATTAATGTCAGGCCACCATAAAATTTAAAGATACACAGAGAACCTCCCATATATAATAAGCACATGTGCATGAAGTCTTAAAACAAAATAGAACAAAAAACCTGACCTAATGCAGAGATTCAGTAGAGCACATCACTTAGATTCAGAACAGATATTGTTTCAAACCCAGCTTATGATCTTATTTGTTTCTTGTCATGGAATAGGCACTCAGGTAATCTTAGACATATTAAAACTAATTATCTGAAACAAAAAAAGGAAACTGAGGACAGAGTTACCAAGGCATCTGTCACTTAATCTGCAAAGTTAGTATTTGCATATCAGATGAGGTCACCTGACTCCTCAGACTTCAGAGACAAAGAGTCATTTACAGAGATGCCTATACTAACCAATGAACAAAAAGTAACTGGAAAAATTACAGAAACTTGTTTTGAGCATAATTCTATTGGACAAGGCATGTCACTTGACTAGAAAGTCCCAGACTTTCTTAATCTTACACAAAATGTCCTTTCATCCAGGTGGTACCTTTTGTAATCAGGAAGTGTACTGGGAAAGAGGAACTTGTGGTCAATGGTTAGCAGTCACCCCTTAAAGGAAACTAGGGATGATGAATTGGAAGTACATTTTATGCATAGGAAAAAGCCAGTATAAAAGGGCAGAGACATGAAAAAAAAACAAACAAACATTGAATGAGGAGCAGCAAGAAGGTCAGTTGGCTTCAAAGCCTGTGTTGATAATGGGCAGGATGATCAAAAATGTTGTAAAGGGCTTTAATTGCCACCTGAAGAGTTAAGATGCATGAACTTGGAAGTAATAGTTTACTGAGGAACTAGCAGAGAGAAGTGACCAAATGTCTGCTTTAGAAACTTCTCTTTGACAACTTTGTGGAGATTAGATTCTCTTGGGCATAGATTTTAGTCAGGAATACAGCTAAATTGCTACTTCAGTAGTGTAGGATGGAAGTAATAAATGCTAGAATCAAAGTGGTGGCTCTATTCCTGCATGAAGAGGAAGGTGGGAACTACAAATTGGAGAGAGGAATGATAAGATATGACAGCTGAGTATATATGTGCAATCAGAATGATGTGTCAAGTATGATATGAAGAAAGTCTACAAAAATAATAGTGGTTTTCACAGAATAATGGAGAGTTCAGAAGCAGGGTAGGTTTTTGGGAGGATATAAGGAGTTCTGTTTTGGACATACTTAGTTGAAGATATCTAAAGAGCATTCAGTATGAAATACCCCATAGATAGTAATGTAGGACTAAGGGTTAGGAGGGGAACTAAGAAAGTGCAGCATCGCAAAAACCCAGTTAGGATAGAATCCTCCCATGTAGGGGGAGAGGGTTATCTCTAGTGTCAAAAGCTGCAGAGTGATCAAGAAAGAATAGAATTAAGAGAAGGCCTTTAGATTTCACATGATTATTAATGACTTTGGGAAGAGAAGTTTCAGTTATGTACTGAGTTCAGAAGATGGATTAGGTTTAGGAAAGAGAGAGTAAAGTATTGAAGGTAATGAATATTGTAAGGGTAGCAGGATGTGTAAATTGCAGTTGTCTTCTGTTCTGGCCAGAAACTTTGAGTGTCTTCCTTTCCTATACTTATATTTTGTAATGATAAATTATGCCATCTTTTCTCTTAGTTCTTACCTAGGGCTGTTAGTCATTAAATAGACATTGCCTCAGACAAAGTGAGTATTAGCATATAGGAGTTATCATCTAGTTTCTTCAGTTCCTGAGATTTTTTTCAATTATATCTGAACTTCAAATTAATATTCTATAGTAGAAGCATCAAAATGAATAACCCAATTCACCTTTGAATAATTTTTATTACTAGGTTTTTAAAATGTATGTTAAATCAAAATCAGGTTCCCTTTAACTTTAATGGATTAATCTTATTTGGGTTAAAAAAACATGTCTACTCCATTTACTATGTGAAAAATGAGAAAACATGAAGACCATCATTATGTTGCACCTAAAACTTGTCTTTTACAAACTAACCATCACCCGCTTCCTAAATATATCAATACCTATCTATCTATCTATCTATCTATCTATCTATCTATCTGTCTATCTATCTATCTATCTATCTATCTATCTATCTATCTGTCTGTCTGTCTGTCTGTCTGTCTGTCTAACTAAATATAAAATGATCTCAAAACCTTTGTTATCTTGACTATGCTTTAGTTTGCATTTTTTTTTATTTTTTAGGTTTAACAAATAAAGTAAAATGTCTTTTTTGGGGAAATTTGATCTTCCCAGTGAGCAGATTAAATATGTATGAATGTATCTATGTATGTATGTATGTATGTATGTATGTGTGTGTATGTATGTATGTGTATGTGTATATACATATATATACACATATACACACATACACACACACACACACACACACATATATATATACATACATACACCTGTGTTTGTGTGTATCCTCAATCATTTATCTTTTTAGTCTGGCAGAACAAATCTCTATATTATCAGTGTCTGAAAATGATTATTTTCTGCATTTTAAGTTCATTTCCACTCTGTAAAGAGGTGAATACCATGATTTATTCTCAGTCTTTTTGACACATTATCATTGTGTTAATTGGAGTTTTAAAGTTTTTCAAAGTTGTTTTTATCCATAATGTCATTATCAATATATAAATTGACCTTCAAGTTTTAATCATTGTACCTTGCATCACTTAATAAAAGTTTTTCCATTTTCCTCTGAAACTGTCCATTTTATCAGTTATCATGGCATGATAATTTTCCATTATAGTTTACATTAAGTAATTTTTTTAGCCTCTTTTCACTAGTACAGAAGTCTTTTAGATTTTAATTTTTAGATGACATTGCTGCTAAAACATTTTTGTGAACATAGACCATTTTGCTCTTTCTTTGATTTCTTTGGTAATAGTAGTAATAGTAGTCAAAGGTTATGTGTAACTTAGTATCATTCTGGGCATCCGTTCAAACTGATTTCCAGAATGGGTGCACCAATTTACAACTACCACAACAGTGCACTAATATATATTTTCCAATTGCTAATTTAACAGTTCTTCAACCATGTTAAATAATGGCAGGAAGATAAGAAATCTTTGCTTTATTTCAGTTTGTATTGGGAAAATATCTAGTGTTTCTCTGTTTCAAACAATGCTGGCTTTGTAGTTTTAAATGAATTATATACTTTTTTGATGGTTTTGATGTAAATGAGTTCTGTGTTATTTAAAGTCTTTTTTATATACTTAAATATATGGATTTAATTTTGGTTATTTATCTGACTAATTATGTTAATTGTTGAATAATACTTGAATTCTTGGTACAAATCTAATGTAATCATGGTGAATTATTTTTAGGATATATTTATTTAGTTTTCCACTGAAAAATTAATTTAATTTTTTGTGTTGATATTCATGAGTGATATTGGGCAACAGTTCTTAGGCTTTGTAGCTCCCCTGTTTGAGCATCAGGACCATGTTTTTTTTTCACAAAAAGATTGTGTAGAATGCTGTATATTTCTATTTTTGAAATTAATGGTAACAAGTATAGCAACACTTATATGAATTTATCACCTCTTTTAAGTCTACAGTTATTCTTTGTGGTGGTTTTTACTTACAATTATCTGAACCTCATATTCTCTCCTTAATTATCTCTTCTTACTTTTATACTACTTAATTTCAAGCTCTTTGATTTTCTATAAATTCGTATGTTTATTTTTTACTTCTTTTCCTTTCTCAGAAAAGAGGATTAATCCTCCTTGGACACTGACTCAACCAATTATTTATTTTAGTGATATTGATTTATAGTAGCCATTTCTGAGAAATGTTATTTTTGCTTAACTTCCACCCCCAATTCTCAGTAATTCCTTTTAATAATTATAACATTCTGTACAACTTATTCTCAGAAATTTTAACTATTGATAGAGGAAGCAAGTTTCTTTGGGAAGTGTGAGGGTGATTCTGTATTTTTAAAAATTATCTCATTATTATCCCTTTTGTTGTCATTTCCTTCTCACTTTGAATCTTTGGACCCCACCTAGTGCAACACTGTCTTAGTCTTTCAGGAATCCCAATGACTTTCCTCCCCACTGAAGAAATTAATTTCCTAATGTATTAAATTTACTCTTTTCTTATCTGATCCTTCCTCTCACTATAGAGTCTATAGAGTATGATGATTAAGTTAAAATTTTTAAAAATTATCTCTCTTGTCTGTTTCAGTTTCTTATTGTAATGTCAGAGAAAAACGTGTTTAAACCTTGAATTAATTGTTAATTAAATAAGTGTTTAAAGTGATATTTGGTTGAAATACTTTTCTTTTTAACTTGATACTTTTAACTTCAAGTTAGTTTAATCCATGAAATATTTATTAAGCTCCTACAGTGTGTGTAGATTGTACTTCATCTTTGCATCCACAGTTTGTTATTTTGATCCATCCTGGTGATCTTTGTAGAGTTTATTTGGTCTGTATTCAATAAAAATAGAAAAACATGTATAATATATGTCTCTGAAAGGAAAATGAAAATGCATGAAAATCTCTAATTGAGTATAGTGTTAGGCTAGAGAATTAAAGATGATAACCTCTTTTCACCATTCAGCAAAGCATGAAAGAGCAAAAGAGATTCAGAAACTTCATTAATTGCTCTAACACAACGTTACAAGCCACCTGCACTTCAAAGAATTTACATTAGAGCAGATGGATTGATGAATACACCATCAAAGATTTTCAGAATGTTTGTTTTAAAAATAAACTGCATTCGAAGGCAAGAACAATTAAAGCATGCAATTTACAAAGTTAACATTGCTCTTATTATCCACAAACATTTATGTGTGTGTAAGGGCATATTCCTGTCTGTAGGAGAGAAAAGAGCATGCTTTTCCTTTCTGAGACAGCCACCCTAATTCTGTGTGCAGTCTTCTTGACCTCTTTAAGGACAGATGCCTTTTACCTTAAATGGTAATACACTATTTATTCTCTAAATCAGCTCTGATTTTCCTTTGGAAAGATCCCGGACCCGTTGTTTAATTTCTTGATAGGTCCCTGTCTTAATTGCCATTCTCTGATTTTCTGTTCACTTAGGAAGATGTTTATGGTCCCTTGCCTTTTTTCACAATCCTCTATGGATCAATCTGACTAATCTCGTATTTTCCATTACTGATCTTCCTACCTCTAATCTCTGACTTCAAATAATATTTTATGGAGATAAAAAATTGTTTTTCCTAGTATGCAATTGTGACCAACATAACTCCCTTAAGTAAAACTTAATGTGTTTCTTTGCCTTTAGTACAACGACAATACAAATCCCAACTTCTAAGTTTGGAATTTAAGATCCTGTATAGTCTGAATTGAACCTACTTTTCTAGCCTTATTTTATGCTGTTCCTCATCACAGACTATGTTTTACCCCAAATAGACTAATAACTGCTCAATGATACAATTCTCTTATTTTTCCAGTATCATTACATTAATTCAAGCCTGTCCACTATTCCTGAAGTGTCTATATATACATATGCATATACATATAAACAAACATATATGTGTATGAATGCATGTATATTTACATGTGTATACATATGTATTTCCATCTTAAGCAATTTAAATTCTTTCTCTTCAAGGCCCAGTTCTGGTGCCACTTTTTCACAGACTGAAGTGATTTTTCTCTCTCCTTTTATTCTTAGAGCTTTTATTCTTCTAGCATGTTACTAGAATCTCTCCTTTGCTCTTATGTCATTGTAAATTATATGAGACTTGTTTATGTTCCTGTTGACTATTTGCTCATCCCTGAAATGACTGGAAGATACTCTAGGACAAGGGACTATGTTATTTCTCATTTTTCTATCTTACCCATTTCCTGGCTTTACTTAATAGAGTTTAATAGACGATTATTTTATTTGTTTAATTTATATCTGAACTATCTGAACTATGACCACTTACTGTCTACCTCACTTGTTTCATCTATAATACGTAGCATATAGACTGAAATCCTTAATAAATTATAGAACCATAGAAACATAGAATTCCAAGGCTGAAAGATACTTTGTAGATTATCTGGTCTTAAAATTACACAATTAGACCTGAAATGTACATTAGAATTAGTTCCAAACCCTTTCTTTTAAAAGCACTTTCCCAATGTCTCACAGGTGTCAAATAACCCGAACCCCGGCCCTGTGACATTAAATACAATGCTCTTGTCATTAAAATGTGCTTTATTTTATGAAATCTGTAGTTTATGTTTCTCACAACTACTCAGTGAAGTAGGCCAGCTGGAAAACCATTTTTAATTCTTATTTTTACAAATGACAAAATTGAGGTTCAACAAAGCTATAGACACCCCAGAGTGACACAGTAGATATGTGATTTATCTTGGAGTCAGACTTGGGTTTTCTGATTCCACCCCCATTGCCCTTTCCATTATACCTCAGCTTCCCATGTCCTCTTTTTCATGTTTCATGTAAATCGTATTCCAGCAGTGAAATTAAAAGCTCCTTGAAGACAGAGACTATATGTGCTATTTTCATGCTCCACTGAGCTTTGCATTGGAAATAGACGTTCAATACATGCTTTTTAATGAAAACGATTTTTTAAAAAGTCATAGATTGCCTGGGAACGTTAAAATTTGCATTTTGTTTGCTCTTTATTCACCAGACAGCCTTAACAGAAACTTTCCAGGATTAGCTTTTATGTTAGTTGATCAAATTATTCTATCATCCATTTATTTACCTCTATGGAGAAAATTAAAGCATTTTGCACAAGTTTATATTTCTGTTGAAATATTTTTGTGCTTTTCATGGATTATGAATACCTATTGGATATTTGTTGAAGAAATGTTTAGTCTATTATGCTTAAAATCTTCATTGTAAAATAAATAAAAGAATCTATATATAACAGAATTCTTTCTGATCTGGGATCTTTCCCATCCTATCTACAAGGACACTTTGATTTCTGCTATTGTAGAGAGTAGCATGAAGGCTCTGGCTGTATCAACAGTAGCTTAGCAGGAGGAAGGAGAAAGGGTAGCAGGAACCCAAACAGTGCTTACCTTCACTTCATCAAGAAAGTTATGGGGCTAGATTAAATAATATTGATCTGTTATATGTAAAATATTTTAGGAGAGAGGGACAATGTTTTTCAAAATAAAATAATGAAATAATTTTAATAAACATTTATTTAAATAAATAGTTTTCAGAATAGTAACTACTTTCCCTTGTCTCTCTAAGCAGGAGAGTAAAAAAGAACCTACTTACTCTTGACCAGTATATATCCTCTTCCACCTGATCTTAATTATTGAGTGAACCTACTTATCTAAGCAAACGATAAACACAAATCAGGGGAGACATGCATTCTAGAGAAGACAGTAAAAGACAATAGCAAAAATATACTTTTGATTTGAGAACATTATGAAATCTCAGCTTGACCAAGAATAGAACTTTCTCAGTGGGAAACTCTGCTCTTAGGGGCTGCAGGTGATGGGAATCAGGGGACATGTTGAACAAGCTTTCATACCTAACTGTGGCTTCATGAATTTTTATCAGGAATTCAGAAGTTCATGGCTTCTTTCTACCCATCTCTCTGTGTCTCTGTTTCTCTGTGTCTCTGTCTCTCTGTGTCTCTGTCTCTCTGTGTCTCTGTGTCTCTGTCTCTGTGTCTCTCTGTCTCTCTCTCTCTCTCTCTGTCTCTCTCTCTCTCTCTGTCTCTCTCTATCTCTCTCTCTCTCTTACTCTCCTTTTCTCCTCTTTTCTCTCCCCATCTCCAGTTTCACCACACTTTCATTGCCTCATGCTCAGAGATTTCTCAGTTCATTAAGAATCTTGTATCTCTGCATACACAGTACCCAGTATTAAACACCTGACTTTCAGGGAACTCTACCTAGATGGGGTATGGTTGTATAACAAATTATTTTTATCTGTTAATTTCTAACATGAAAAATCTGTGCTTAAAAACACAAAGGGATAAATGTTTATGTCAAGGTAACCAGAATGTTTAGCCTAGATAAAGGAAGTATCAATAAGGACATGATACCTATCTTCAAGTGATTAAAGGGTTCTTCTGTGGAATAGAGATTTGACTTGTTCTGTGTCCGCAGAAGGCACAAACAGGAGCAATGGGTAGAAGTTTCAAAGAGATAAATTTAGTTTGGATGTCAGGAAAACTTTCTAACAGTTTTAGCTTCAATAGGAGAATGGACTATCTCAGGAAGTAGTGGGTTATTCCTCATTGTAAATCTTAAATCATAGGCTGGAGCAGGGATGGGGAACATGTGGTCTTGAGGCCACATGTGACTGTCTAGGTCCTCAAGTGCAACCCTTTGCCTGAGTCCAAATTTCACAGAACAAATCCCCTTAATAAAAGGATTTGTTCTGTAAAACTTGGACTCTGTCAAAAGGATGCTCCCAAGGACCTAGAAGGCCTCATTTGGCCTCGAGGCCACAGGCTCCTTACTCCCAGGCTAAAGGAGTATTTATTTGGTCTAATATAGCGGTATTCCTTTTGTAGATGGAATGGACAATATGAATACTGAGGTTTCTCCCTAATGTCAAATTATATGATTCTCTGATGTATATATAGTCCATGAAAAGATTGATCTTTCAAAAAATGATATAGTACCATGATGTTTTCTGTTACTATTGCTGACATCATTTTAAATATGCTATTATAAGGGTTCTTAACCTGGTGTGTATGAACCTAAAATGTTTTATAACTGTCGTCATTTAGTAATTTCAGTCATGGCTGACTCTTTGTGACCCCATGGGGAGTTTTCTTGACAAAGACACTGAAGTAGTTTGCCATTGCCCTTTCCAGCTTATTTATTTATTTACAGATGAATAAACTTAGGCAAGCAAAGTTAAGGGACTTGCCCAGAGTCGAACAGTTCACAATTGCCTTAGGGCAGATTTGAACTCAGGTCGTCCTGACTCCAAAACCAGCACTCTATCCATTTCGACATCTCAGTGCCACTCTATAACTGTATTTCAGTATAACTGGTTTCTTCTGTAATTGTATGTATTTTATTTTGTGCATTTAAAACATTATTTTGAGGATGGATCAATAGACATATAGACCTTCCAGTGGGATTCAAAAGCAGAACCAAAAAGGTTAAGAACTCTTATTCTACCGTGTTTCTGAGCACAGATATATGAACCCTTCTTGAAGCATAAAGCAGTTAGATAATAGTAGCTAGCTGATGCACTAGACAGAGTACTGGGTCAGGAATGAATAAATACCATGTTCAAATCCACCCTTCAATACATACTAGCCGTGTGATATTGAGCAAATTACTTAACCTCTCTGATTTCACCTATATTAACAACCCCATAGGATTCTTACAAGGATTAAGTGAGATAAGATTTGTAAACTACTTCACAAACCTTAAAACACTATATACATGCTAGTGGGCTAGGTAACTGGTAGGTAGTTCTTTAGTTGAAGTAGTAGCAGCACTAGTAATAGTGGCAGTGGTAGTCATAGTTATAGTAAATAGTAGTAGTGGTCATTGTTGCAGCAGTGGTAAAATTGAAGTGTTCTTAAGTGAAGAGAGAACATAGAAACTTGTTTTCAACCATGTGTTTATTGAATATCTGCAAATCTACTTGACTTTCTTCAGAATTTACATTTATCCTTTTTTAGAAGTGACACAAATATTTAACGAAAGGATACATAGTTATAGGCAGGGCAACAAAGCTTCAACCATTATAATGCATTCTATAATGCCCAAGGTCCATAGTTCTAGTCTCCTTCCACTCATTGTTATGTATATAAGGTTTTCATTTTGCTTTAAAATTTTATTGGTTATATAGATATTATAATTAGAATATTATTTTCCAACTTTTTAAAGTTTCAGATGAATTATAACTAAAATACTATTTAAAATTTTGTGTTATTTATATCAAGTTATGTTTTACTTTTTGAACAGTTTTTTTTTCTCCACATTTTGACACAGAAACACAAACATATCTTGAATACCTTCCTCCATTTTCCTCTCCTTTACTTATGGGAGGATGGTAATTGGGTACCAGTTTTCACAGTAATCAGTGAGCATTGCCTTCTTTGAGAACAAACACTTAAACAAGTACCTGAGAACCCAAAGAGCACGGTTTAATTATTTAGAATGTCATCTAAATGTGGCATGTGATGGTAATGAAAGAAGTCATTGGCAGCATTTGTTAGCATTATTGCCTTCTTTGAATCTTCCCACATAGATAGCACTACTAGATGTACTCTAACTGTTGTTATTAAAATCCTAGAGTATGAATTCTTTACCTGACTTGGTCTTGGAAAAGAAAAAAAACATATTGTTTTCACTAACTTTTATTTCCTTTGTAGGTATTTAATTTTATATATTTAAAAATATTGTTAGAGATTTCAGACATTGCCATGCTGACAACGAAGCCAATGACCCACATGAAAAAAGGTTAAGAACACCTGCCCTAGAATATAGTGAAGTGTGCTTGTAACTCTGGAGGTGATACAGATATTATACAACAAGGCATTCAAGCAGTGATAGTACAATCTTAGTTTCCTCACTAACTGGCATTGACTGCACCCTATTTTGATCTCTTTCCTCTCCAAGTGGAGGGAAGGGTTTTCTACCATCCAAGCTACTAAGGTTTTGGGGCCTACATGACTTGGGAAATTTAATTTTGTTTTGGCAGTAGCACTAGCATAGCATCTGAGCCAGAGCTAATATTTGTGTAATAACAAATATATATCCAAAACCGTGGTCTACAGCCTTTCCCTCTGTGAGCAATTCTGCTCTTTCTCATTCCAAAATCTAAGAAGAGATCAGCTCTCCAAGAGAGATGGGAATTCTGAACTTGGTAAAATGTTGAATGAAACTCATGCTTGTATTAGCAGCAGTTTACTAAGTAAATGAAGTGTCTTCCTTTCTGAATTATATGATGCTCTCACTGTTAAGCCAAGACCCAGATGACATGTGCACCTATATTCCAAGCCTCAAGTGGTTGAAGAAGTGAAAAGAAAGCCATGAGGAGTTGAGGATTTTACACATTTAATCTCTCCCATAGTAGTTTGCAGTTTCATAACCTCTCTTTTCTTGATATCCACTTCCTTTATGAACCCTGCACAAATCTTCACCTTTTCATTATTAGATAAAAGTGTTGATAAAAACTGCTTCCCTTTTGGGGGAGAAAAAACTTCTTGTACTTTATACTGAAATGAGAATGATTTTACAATAAGATTCCTGAAAAAAGCTGAACCCTATTATTATAGCCTATTCAACTGGCTTTCTGTTATCACTTTCTGGGAAAGATCTAACAATGTCATTGTGTGTGTGTGTGTGTGTGTGTGTGTGTGTGTGTGTGCGCATGTGCATGTGTGTGTGTGTGTGTGTAAGAGAGAGACAGAGACAGAGACACAGAGACAGAGACAGACAGATTTATTATTATTGTGGTTATTATTATTTTATTATTGATATTTTGGTTTAAAATACATTATGAAAAATGTGGCATTCTTCATATAAATGAGAGAAAGAGAGCTGAAAACTTTTTGAAAAGACCCTGGTATAAAATTTAACTTCCAAATAATTGCACCTTGCCTTTAGTTTCAAGCAATGAATTTCTTCTCTGATATGAAACTTCCGGAACTGTAATTTTCTTGTGATATGATATTGGTTTAAAATATGACTAAACAATGCACTATACAGGATAAGCTCCCCAAACTGACCATAAGTAGTACTGCCTAACATTTCCCAAAGTTATACTTATCCAGGTAGATGTGTGTTGCTGGAAAGGTGAAGATAATGAAGAGTCTTCCTGACATGACTTCCTCGTTGTGTTGTTTTCCCTCTGAGCAAGAAATTTTCACACTTATTAGATCATAAACCTGACTATGATAAACCTTAAATAGGGCATTTTAAGGTATATAAAATCTCTTCCAAGGATATATCTATGACATACATGGGATCAAACAGGGCTAAGCTAATCATTTCCAAACATACCTTTGATAACTAATTCTATGAGTGTCAGATGTATGCCTGGTGGAACATTTTGATGTTATAATTATATACCTCTTTTTAACAGAAAATTTCTCTAACTATTGAAGGAGATAACTGAAATGTTTTATGTTGAATGTTGTTATGAACCCTTGAATGTGCACTGACAGTCTGAGTCTACAGTGATAGGATCAAATGTGGGAAATCTCTTTTAGTAAGAATCAGTGATTTTTTTCCCCTAGTGTTAAAAGTGTAAACAAAAAAATAAAGAAAAGAAAAAAAACAGTTGTGAGCTTTTTTTCCATGAACTAATTTTGAGGACTCTATCAGCTCTGTACTTGTTTTGCTGCTTGTTTCTAGAAGCAGGGTAGCCAGATTTCACGTGCTTCCAATATGTATTCAGTGATCATAACATTTAACATGATGAGGATATTTAAATGTGTAGAATGTATGAAGAATGTGTGGTGTAAGTGAGTGGCTGTCTCAGTCCTGGTAAGACATACTCTTTTTCATTCCTCAGAATAAGGAAAGGAAGCACTTCCCATTACAAAATACTAAAGAGCAACTTGATTAATCTTCTTAAACCGATGAAATATTGATAACTCTCTTACTTCACAATCACCCTTAAAAGAGCATTGGAAAATTTTTACTTGATTGCATTGGCTCACCATCTCTTAAATTCAAAAAACTGCAAAATTCATCTGGCAAGGCATACATAAAAGTCAGCCTCCAAATCAGTCAAATGATTTTACATTGTACAACATCTATATTCTACAATGGTCCAAGGAGATCTCAGCATCTCTTCAAGTATAACAAAACACACTGTAATCTCTCCTCTTCTTCTGTTTTTTTTCCTCTAAACCATAGAGGGCAAACATCACCTCTCTCAGAGGCTAGATAACTTTGAGATGCAATAACTGGATTTTGGCTCTCTTCCAGTGAGCCCAGTCCTTATTCATTTAACCTGGAACAAGTAGTGGAAACCTTTTTGCCATCTGGCTCTCCCAATATTGGTTTCTTCATACAGCTCCTCCAGAGCTTCTTGTGATTCTTTCATTTCTGTCTTGCTCTTGACCATGTTAACCAACCATTTTCAGTCTTTTCGATCCATATTTTTTTTCTTTTCTTTTTTTTTCTTTTTTGACAGGGAGAAGGCAGGGCAAATGGGGTTAAGTGACTTGCCCAAGGTCACATGGCTAGTTGTCCATTTTATTAAGGAAATAATCCAATATCCTAAAGAATAAAGTTTAGGAACTTTTTTTTTGTAATTTCAGGGACAGAATAGAAGTAAAAATTTATAATTTTCTCTACAAGAATAAATTTCATACAGAGGTTTTTTTTAAATGTATCCACATATATGTAATTTTTTAGCAATCAAAACCATTTACAGTTATAGAATAACCAATGCAGCATCTCCAAAGGCAAGAAATACCCAAGAAAGTGCTGCTATACTTACTTCTTATAATTATTTTATAGTCTTATTATCAGCAAAGTCTTCCAGAGTTAGGACAAAGATTCTCTTAAGTTTAACATAACATTTAGCTTTCTTTAAGGTCATCTATTGACTCTTCAATGTAAAGCTGCCTCCTCTCTTAATAAGTAGAACGTTTTACAATTTTGTCATTTTCTCCATTTGATGAGCTCTTAATCCTTATACCTTCAACAGATGTAACATTTGTGTTGCCTGTGTAGGTTATATGCTTGTCCACATGGATTTGTCTAAAAAGAGCCCACAGGGATGTTAATATATATATATATATATATATATATATATATCTGTTTCTTGAGTGTGGAGTACCAGGCAAGAATTGTATCTATTAGTTCAATTTAAATGTTGATAATCCAGGGAAAATGATTTGATGACCTAAACTGATTCAATAGTAACAATTCCTTAAAGAGAAAAGGAGTGCAGGTTATTTATAAAAAAGATCAATACAAATAGTGAATAAACCTGTTTACCTAAGCAGTCAGTACATAGAAATCAAAGAAGATGTAGAGATTAGAAAATACTAGAAATACATAGAAATACATGAGCTCTGTCATTGAGAGAAAGATATGTTCGCTCAACTAAGAGTCATCAGTCTCTCTTCCAAGGGGAAATTTCCCAAAGGCTTCATGGGAAATAAATTTGAAATTAGTCATATTGGGTCACTAGCCTTCCTAAATGTCTTCCTTCCAAATTACTTTTTCTTTCCACATTTCTTCTGAAGAAGAAAGTCTGGAACTACACATGTTCTCTTAAAGCAGGAGGGAAAGAGGTCTCTCTTTTCCTAAACTCTCACACCAACTTCATCCTTCAGGTATACTTGATATATCTGGTCTGTGCAAATGAACAAATCTTCAATTTTGGTGTATGGTCAGATTCATTTTTATCCTTATGTGCTTTTTGGAACAATTCTGATTTAGGTTTTTGAGAGAAGGAGGGATTGTTTAGGCAGTATGTAAAGTAATAAAATATATTCTAATACAGGAATATAGACCTACCAAAGCAAGTAGGAAGGGGATGATAATTCTAAGATTGATCTTCCCCAATTTGCTAGATTTGGGACTCAGGAAGGTGAGAAAAGTTATGGCCATAAAAAGTAGAAATACAAAGAGCAGTCTTATACTGCTGTATCATTGTGATTATAGGGTATCTGATGATTCTAATAGTAAGATAGATCACAAAACATTTACAGTTTTTCTCTTATCCCCAGAGGAGGTTGCTGTTAGAGTAATAGGAAGTAATCTGTTCTATTAGTCCTGAACGTAATAGACACAGAGTGACCTATTGTAGCTATTATAGATATGATGGGGAAAAATTCCCACAGTTCCATATCATTCCAGGTAAGATCATAAATAATTTTTGGAATAGCAAAGTCATACAACAGAACTCCATGTTACTTGGGAATATCAGTTGCCCATGATAAAAACTTTTCCTTCTCAAAGGAAAATGGTACTAAAATAAAACTAAGTCAAGAGCATTCTTCCATTGTATTCATAACATCATCCTTTCAACTTTCCTAGCAATCTAAGTCCATGTGATGACTAACATTTGAAGGTGCAAAAGGCAACCCTCCCTTTGGGCAGCTCTTGATAATTTGTTCTGCATGGAGGTCTACTAATACTGTATCACTGTAAACATTTTTAACTAGATTCAAACAGATCAAATTATAACCCTAAATGTTTGTACTTCAAACATTAAATACCACTGTATGTTGAAGTGTGTATAGTAAACCATAAGCTGTTAAAACACCATAGTTTTTTGTTTTGTTTCCCTTTTTAGTTAATATTAAAGCCAGCAAGTTCAAATTTATGGCGTAACATGTCAGTCATTGAAAACATCTCTTTATTGTACTCATTAAGCTTATTTAAAAATTCCTCCCCAAAATATATGATTCTTTTGTTTTCTTTCCATTTTAGTCATTACAAATTTTAAAAAACATATTATGGGATTTTCATACAGAAAGTAAATGTATGATAGTTCATTCAAGATCAGATAGGTACTTGATAAGAATTATCCTGGGCAACCTTAAGAACAATTTTTTTTTAACTGTGACCTTTGGATCATAGTTTCTCTGGTGAAAACTTTTCCTCTACAAGCTTTAATGTGGCCTCAGTCTTCAGTGGCTTGACATGAAGAACCTAAATATGTAGGAAGTATAACAGGAAATTTGTAGCATGAATCATGAAGAGGCCAGCTAGATTTTATGAGAGGGTACGTGTTGGTATAATACATGGGAGGGCTTTTTAACCTATTTGGTGATTTTAAAAATATATTTGATTATATCAGTGCAGTATTCCTTGAGTGACATGGGTAACACCAATGGACGAAAATAAATAAAATCTGTTTGCAGAAGAGAGAATGGGCCAGATATCCTTTCATATCCATTCTGAAAGGAGCAGATTTCCCAGGATTATATTACTGACATGATATGATTAAATATTTCTCCTGTGGCAGTATGCGACAGAGAATGAGAGACAACAGGGTCTTTCCAAAAGGAATCATAATGTAGGGTTATTCTCCATCATGACTACTTTTCTCCCTCAAAATGAAATATTCTAACACAGTAAAAAGGAGAAAGATACTAGCCACATTCTCACACAAGAGACAACTGGATCAGCTGCCCTTTCAATGAGCAGGACTAAAGGAGATGATTCCCTGAGACTGAAAATATTTTAGCTATTATTATTGTGTTGCATTGTGTTGTATTGTGTTGTATTGTGTTGCATTGCGTTGTATTGCATTGCATTGCATCATATTGCACCGTATCATATTATTTTATTATATTATATTATGTTATATATTATTACAACATATTAGCTAGAGAATATTTTGTTAGGAGTCTAAAAATAATCACCTGAGGGAATTCCCAAGTAGCTTGGTTATTTTTTTTAACAAACTCTCTAGTGTGTGTTTCTTTTTGTCTCAAGGACAGACACTGGATAGGTGAACAATAACCTGAATTTTCCCTCCATCAAATTTTTTGTCTTAGAAATAGTATGACTGATTTAGGTAATAGAATTTTGACAAAACTGCTATTTGGATTTAGACATTTATGCTCTGATAGGTAAGAAAACATAGCAGAGAAACACATACTAGCGCAACCTTACTTTTGATGTCTGTTAGCACTGAGGATTTATATACATGCTGCCTAGGGACAGATTTCTTGGAACCAGAAAAAAGTTGTAGATCCTGATACTAGACTTGACTATACAAAGTAAAGCTCACATAGAAACCCTGAGGAAGTCTAGTCCAAAGAAACTGAGCAAATCAGATGGGAAAGCAAGCAAATATTGGGAACTGGAGTTAATAAGGAAAGAGAAAAAGTCATTAGAAGACCAGGAACATACAATATTTCTGAACTGTAGTAATATCAGAAGTGATAGAGGCTGGATTAAGCATGATCAGATGACTGAATAAGATGGTTATTGAAGATAAAAAAATGTTTGTTAATTTTACCATAGACAAAATATGAACTTTACATGATAACTTTATTAGTATAAGGATGTCTTCAGCTAAAATTATTGTTAAGTGATGGAATGTCTTCTTTTACCTGTCTTGAAAGAGAGTATTAACTAATAGAAAGCAGTTATCCTCAGTTCTTACCATGAAAGTAACAGGGTTACTTCATAGAGTTGAATCTGCAAGGTCTTTTTAATTACATGATGTGGCTATTTCTGTTTCATTGAAGAAGAGCTGTAGTTGAGTATTTAAAGTAAGGCAGCTATCAAGGTAGGAAAGGAAGAGTTAGATGTTATTGTAATATATAATTTGCCTGGGAAGGAAGACTCTTCCAAGTCAAACCTGGATTGTCAAAAAAAGGAGTAAAAACATTTTCACTGAAACAAGAAGAGAGAGAAAAAAAGAACATTTTCTTTCTTTCAATGCTCATAGCTCATATCTTTTCTGATAAGTTGGGAACTTGCAAGCAGAAATCTGAGGAATTCATAAAATGATTTCCTCCATTAGGAACTGGAAAATTTCCTGGTATACCAAACACAAGGTGGACACATGGGACTTATAAAGGAGTGTTGGTGGAAAAAGGCAAAAGGACAGATGGGTCTGTATTTCAGCATAAAAACAGACAAAATTGATTTCTATCACAATTTGGAAATTTACATTGAAAGAACTTTATTTGAGTTGCTTTTGTGTGAACATATTTATTCTTTTTCTCTCCAATTCAACAAATTTCAGGAATCAGAAAATGAAATTTGCTCTTAACATTTTTATGTTATATTTTTTCAGTTTTTCAGTTTTTATCTGCCATTGCTCAGATGTAGAAATTAAAAAAAATAAGGTGATCATAGATTATTAAGATCCTTTAGGGTAGTTTCATTACTGTAAACAATCTATATTTCTTCTTAAAATGGCTCCATTTTCATTAGAGGCTATCCCTTTACCAGTCTAGAATTCAATATGTCTGCAAATCACAAACATAGATGAAAGACACAATTTATGGCAGCATTCACATAATCAGCACAATAAAAATAATATATATAAAACAGTAAACTACCAGGTTTCCTATTGTTGTGAACAAGAAGAAAATTCATACTCCCATAGGTCAGTCTTTTTTCAGTAATGACAGATACCACATTCTTAGGTGCAGGAAGATTACTAATGGGAAAGATTTAAGAGAATTCAAGATTTTTCCTTTTGAATGTGTTGGGTCATTAGCTTAGCATTGGTGACAGACTTCTGTGCTTTTTTGCTTTTCATTTGAATGAGTTGCTGCAGCAAGAATATGGACTATAAGAATAGTTTCTCAGGCTACGGCAACATTTTGTAACTCTTGAGAAATAATCCATTAAAGTCTTACAAGAAAGACCTGGAACAATATTGTCTGAACTAAATATTCAGGATATGGGCTACCAGTTGCTTTCTTTTTTTTTCCTTTGAAACTTGAGAAATAAAACAAGCATTTCCATAACATCATAGAAGGGTTAGGGGAAGGATGATTGAATATGAAATTGCAAATCTATTCTGTACAACTTGCTATTTCTTTTAAATGCATAATAAAGTTATCATGTAACTTTCTTTTTTTCCTCCCACTCACTCTGGAGGTGGCTACCATTAGATACAAATTGTGTGTGTGTGTGTGTGTGTGTGTTTAAAATGATCCTGTACATGTTATCTTTTTGCCAGTTTTTCTCTAGATGCAGATAGCATCTTCCTTCATAGGTTCTTTACTCTTTATCTGGGTATTTATAAAAGTCACAATGACTTAGTTACTCAGAGTCATTCTTAAAATAATATTTTTGTTACTGTATGTACTCTTTTCTTCTGCTCAGGCAGTTGCTTTCCAAAAACCTCTATTAATCTGGTTTTATTGTAGATAGCGTGTTTATTGGGTTTTAATTTTTACATACTGTTTTGTGAACCCAATCATTTTGAGTAAGGAATATCCTTTAAATTATGTTGAAGAGACATCAGTATCATTGACATTCATCTTGGAAAAGCTGTAGAATGGGTGTCTCATTTGACCAATTTGAAAGCATGTAGAGGGCTGAGCATTGTTCATTGGGCAGCAGGCTTGATAATAGTTGGCTTATGTATCTCTAGATGTATCAATATATTGTGAAAATTTGCTCTGATCCATTTATGAATTCACCTGAACTTTTATACAATTTACAAGAGATTTTAAAAAAAGTTGCCAATATCAAATATTGACTAAGGAACTTATACTAAAGTAATACCATCTCCTTTAAAATAGCTATACCATTAAAGAAAATCCTGAATTTGTGAAATAATTCTTAGTCAGAAACATTGCTAGGAGCATCTTACATTTTTTATTTGATATGTCAATTTGTGTCCCAGAATTAATCCATTATAAGGGTAACCATGGAGTCAGAATCAAGACTGACTACTTCCAAATTCTGTATTTCTTCAACAGTAAACCTGACTTTGATTGAACCCTTTGGGCCTTGGACAATTGTGAAGAATAATGCTTTCAGAAACTATCTGGGAAGCTGCTGCATGAGCCACATTTGATGAGGACCAGAGAGGTCCAAAAGCCTTTCACTGGAGGGAGTTGAGGCTGAAGGGGAAGATAGAAAAGATAGAGAATTTAGTTGAGAACATGCCTCACTTCAATTTCAATTTTTGTCATTATTTTAGAGACTAGCAACTATGTTTTGTTGTATTTGTTTTTCTGGCTGCCTCTACAGAAAACATAAATTCATCTGTTGAGGATAGAAATCTTCCAAATTCCCATAAAAGTATCTGCAGATTTCATAATTGAAGGCTTCTTTTAAGGCAGCTATTCTTAAACTTTTTGGGTCATGAACCTCTTTGACCATCTGGTAAAACCTATGGACCCCTTCTCGGGGACCATAATACCTTGTACTTCCAAACACTTATCAGTTCTAAAAACCATGCTCTTCCCATTTTGCCTCTGAAAATTTCATTTCTTTATGATTACATTTTTCAGTTTTAATAAAAATGGTTTCTGTTACCTTTAAACCATCAAACTTTTCACATACAAAAATGACCCTACATAATTTACAAGGTGACTTAAGCCTTTTTTTATTAATACTACAGTTCATTTTCTGCCACACTCTCCTTATATCCCATCTCCAAATTGTGTTCTGTGTAAAGACATAGAACTTTCAGAAGTTTTCATTAAACCAAACTTCTTTCCCTAGTAATTTAAGCACCAAACTGATCACCTGTCAAAGATACGATGTCTGATAACCAGTTGATTTAATTACTTTTCTTTATCCAAAAAACCTTTTTCTGCCCCTTTCCTCACTAAAATCCTTTATGTGAAAGGGTAGTATTTTAAAGGGACAGTAATTTGTGGATAGATTGACATTATATACCTATATGCATATGTAATTTTATACATATATGTGTGTATGTGTGTATATATACATATATTTATATATATATATATTTACATACATTATACACATATAATCTGGACCTATTTGTACATAGCTATATTAATGAGTAAAGTCTTTCTCTCTTTCTGGGATCTTTGAGTACTAGAATTTTATTCACATTCCTCTATAGAATCTGAGGTAGCATTTCATGTGTAGAGTCCAAAAGGGAGTGGGGACCAGGTAGGAGAGACTGTTTAGCACCTCTTCGAGGTCTTTAATTCATCACTTGATAGACCAAAGTCATTCTCTTGGCCCATACCAGGTAATTGGCACTTGTTTGCAAAGTGAAGTGCTCCCTGATTTTCATCAAGTGAGATGGTCTTCACCTTATAGTAACTGTCCTCATATCTAAGACATACCACATTTCCACTTTTGATTCAATCTTGAGTGAATCAAGAATTATACAGACCACATATTCTATATTAAGGAGGTCTAAGAACCCCAAATGTATATCTGGAAACATCAAACATTCTGCTCCTCATAAAACAACCCACAATAGAAGATTCTAATACCATATATGTTCTAACATGAAAGAGATGAGAGCTTAATACCATTTTAATGACATTAAAGTCATTTGGAAAGGCATTTGCAGCTAAATGAAGGAAACTTCTCGAATTCAGAGAGTTCTCCTTCCAGTTGCTTCCATGAGATTTCCTATTCTAATAGGCAACAGCATTTTAGCAAGAAAGGAACCTACTCTCTAAGCTTCTCAGAAAAAAAAAGAAAAAGAAAGGAACTTACTGCAATTGAAACCTTCATAGATCCTGCACCTTGTTTATACCTGTAAAGAATGATGGAAATTCAGGTACCCTGAATTTGCTTAGTTTATTTCAAGGATAGTGATATATGCCACTTTACACAAGTTGGAAAGTATAATTGATAGTCATTGTCCTTAGACCAATCTGGATTAAATGAAGATACATATGAATGTAACTGCTCATGTAATCACATGAATATTTTTTTATTTTTTTCCTTAGGATTACTATAGCTATTGTGTTTTTACTTATTATATGCTCACTGAACCACTCAGAACTTTACCAAAAGTAGATCTTTCAGAGTATGGTAATTTAGATTCATAAAAGCACTTTGTTTCATTGAAAAATATTTTTGGTGGTCAATCTAGCTGTCTGTCTGTCTATCATCTATCTATCTATCTATCTATCTATCTATCTATCTATCTATCTATCTATCTATTTATGGCTTTGTTTTTTTTTCCTTTCTCTTGTTACACTAAAGTCAAATATAGACTATAAAACTGACCAACCATGAAATTGTTTCCATAAATTGTGGGAATGAGTTCAGATGGCTAGAATCAGGTAAAACTGGATACTGGGGGAGTGGAAGGATTGAATAAATGTGTTAAGAAGATAGTATATTATAAATTAACCACAACACCAACAAATACATTGCAGTAATAATTAGACCCCTCTGGTATTTATCAGCCCAGTGTCTCCAATACAGCATTAGTTCTCTAAGGCCTCCATATAATTTATACCATTTCTTTTGGATATAACCACAGGTGGAAGATTGGTATGGAGTTTTTGCCTTATGGTAACTGCCACTAGCAAGCAATTAGGGTTCATTATGGCTGTTCTTCTACTATCATAATTAACATGCCTATTGAGCTGTTTTTCATTGTTTGACCATGTGACAGCTCAAAGGTCTGACACCCTCTGTGAACCAACAGCTGAGGACCAGCTCAGCATGACAGATTTTGTACAAAATACACCCAAACAAAATGTCATTGCACTTTTCCAGAACAACTGCCATTAATTGAATGTGTTAGAGATCCTTGACAACCAGTGACTATCATTCAATGGACTAGAGGAAGTTAAAGAGCAATGATTATTTAAGATACATAAATACTGTGTGGACACAATATGTAAAGATAAGTAATGAAGGAGCACTGTTATATTTTCATGGAGTTATGGATGCTGATATTATTATACCTCTTGCCTTATGTGTGAAACCAGGCTTAAATATCCTTAATGGCAACAAATCACAAGTGTTATCAGCCACAACAACTTCACACTATTAGTAACAGAGTATTTAAGTTTTTAGTTTTTACTCTCATTAAAGGCACTGACTTTGTACTTGGTTCTCAGAACATAAAAGATAAATAAAACAATGTTTTGCTCTTTCATGTTTGTTTGTTTTGTTTTGGAGTGAGGATGAGGGAAAGAAATGGGAAAATAATTTAATCTGTGATTTCATCAGTGTATCTGGTGTGTAAATCCCTTCCAATAATGAATATTTCAAATGCATCTGCAGCATGTAGTGTTTGAGAGGTGGCTTCAGCAGTGAAAAATTCAGCAGCTTGTCTGTGGTGACAACACTAGTATGAGTCAAATAGGGCTTTAACTCGGATCGTCCTAACTATAAGGTCATCACTATGCTATGTTTAATAAATGTTCAATGAGTTTACCTATTTTTTTACATTCTTAGATATACTCTATGGTGGTAGACAACGTTTTTGGTCTCTTTGTTGTCATTTTTAAAAATAGGTTGTTTCCCCCTTTGCTTTCTGCCTTCATGCCCCACCCCATCCTCATTATGCAAAACTCATTTTCATGTCTTTACCAAAATGTGGATAACATTGAACACTCTGTCCATTGGTACTTCATATGTTCTGTCAAATTTGAATAGACTTATTTTAACACATTGTTCTTTCTCCTTATATTGACGCCAAGTTCTCTGGGGTGTGTTCAGGTCAAGAGAGATGTTACAGTTACAACTTTATCATTGCTAGCTGGGAGAACCTTGGGGTAGCTAAAACAATTCTGAAGGAAAGCAAATTTCTATGTCAACCCCCTAAAACACTCCTTTGACTTCTTTGAGGGAAGGGGCTGTGCTATGGATGAGATGACCCCAGGTTTTACTAAAGAATACCAATAAAAATAAAGATAATACTAGATCAGATTAATATAGTACTTTGTCAATTACAAAGAGAGTTCCTAACACACTCGTTAATCAAGTAGTGAAAGGATTATTGGCATCATTTTTTACAGAAGGAAATTGAGGTCTGGAGACATTACATGACTTGTCTATAACAGCAGTGTCAAACTCACATAGAAAGGATACCCATTAAACAATATATAGGATCTCTATAAGACACATAATGACTTAGAAAACCGTATACTAATTATGATCTATTTTTGTTTATTTTGTTAAATATTTTCCAATTGCATTTTAGTCTGATTTAGGACCAGCACGTTTCCCACAGGATGCATATTTGATACCTCTAATTTAAAGGATATAGTACGAAGTTTCAGAACTAGACTTCAATGCAAATAGTTTCATTCTAAGACCAGCCGTATGCTTTTTTATTATTATATCATATAATCTACTGCAGATACATCTGTACTATATAAAAATCCCAAGGCCTGCCTATTCCTGTTTCTGGAATAGAAAAGTTTAAGTTCCAGCTAAAATCCTACCTTCTAGAAGTCTTCCCCAGCCTCTTCTATTTCCAGTACCTTCTCTTTTAAAATTATTTCTATTTATCCCAGAATTCACTTTGTATATATTTGTATGCATTTTGTCTCCCCTTTAGATTGTAAGCTCCTTGAGGGCAAGGTCTTTTGCCTCTTTTTGTATCCCCAGAATTTAGCACAATGCTGCCACATAGGAGATGCTTAACAAATCGATTGCTTGAATATACCCTATTTCCCTGGACATATTCACCTACAATTCTTGTCATAGTTTTGGGTCCCCAAAAAATAAAGGGCTACTCCAAATGATATGGTAAAGTTATTAATGAGATGCAACATTGGAACAGGACTTCGCTTTTTAAATTTCATCTTGGTATATATTGAATTTAGATGCCCTACTTAGCCCTTTTCTTCACTTATGAGAGAATAAATAGGTTTTATTTTTCTTCCACTTTTGAGACAAAAACAAACAACTGTGTGTGTGTGTGTGTGTGTGTGTGTGTGTGTGTGTGTGTGTGTGTAGGGAAGTGGGGGGATTGTAGTTATAATTAGGGAGAAACAAAGAGTAATAAAACAAACTATCTAAAGAGAATGTTCTTGCCCTGAATATAGTCAGAAAGTAAAAATGTACCAGGTTGGGAAAGAAGGGAACACTGATATCTATAGACATATTAGGGAGATTGGAAAGTGGAAACAAAAGGGCTGGGAAAATGCTAAACAGGAAATGTGAAAAAAAAAAAGGAAGCACATTGATGACTTTATCAGTGGATTGAATAATAATGTAGGCAGGACATGTGGTTTCTCAAGCAAAGACTACTTTGATCAGATGATGAATGATTTTAGAACTTTCAAAGACCATTCATTCTTAGAGCCCATTGAAAGCAAAATGAAACATTTTGGAGAGAAAAAATTCCAGAGAATGTCAGAACATTCATAACACAGATGTGGAAAATCCTCTAAAGGGAATGATAAAAAGCAATACAAATAATAAGAGGCTTGTAAAATTAGAAAATGTCTAGTTCTTCTTTTAGAAGAAAAGTTAGAAGAACTTATCCAGAAACAGAAAGAATAAAGTACATAAGAATCTCAATATAAATCAAGTTTGTGTGTGTGTGTGTATGTATATGTGTGTGTGTTAAAGGAGGATGGCCAGCTGTTTTTCTAAAATATATTTTATTTTGTTAATATTTCTCAGTTACATGTAAAAATTTTTAACATTCATTTTAATAAAGTTAACTTCCAAATTTCCTCCCTTTCTTCCTTTCCTCCCACTACCCTCCCACAAGCAATTTAATATAAGTTATACACATGCATTCATGCAAAACGTATTTCCATATTATTCATGTTGTGAAGGAAAACACGGACCAATTTTTTTAAAAGGACAAGAAAAATAAAGTTTAAAAAAAGTATGCATTCATCTGCATGCAGACTCTATAATTTCTTACTCTGGAAGTGGATAGCATTTTTCATATTGTGAGCAAAGTCATTCAACATTGATCACTGTACAATGTTTCTGTGGAAGCCAGAGATACCCACTTTTTCTGCTGTATTAATTTGATTTTGGAACCAAATCTGCATTCTAGATTATTAATAATGATCTTCCCTCAAAGTTCTTCTCTTTTTTTCCATATCAGGATACAGGTAATTTTGAAAATAGTTGATAAGAAATGGTAAACTACTCTTTTGCTAAAAAACCATACGTCTTCTTCTTGATGAAGCAGAAGCTGGAAGAAGACTTTCTGTCCTCTGGAGGATGATTGGGGGTCCATTTTTCTCTGCTATTTTCACTATCACTTAATCATGGAATTTTAGAATTATAAAAGCCTTTACTAACTACATAGAGCATCTTCATATATAGATGAGGTAACTTAAGCTCAGAGAGACCGAGTGATTTGAATGAAGTCATACAACTCAATGGGAGCCAGCAAATTTAGTGATCTACGTAGTGGATTTTAGTGATTTCTCTGCTACAAAAATTTGAGAACTATGTTTAACAGCTATGTTCAAATGATATTATGAAGCTTTTAGTTTCAGTAAGCAGAAATTTCAAGCTCTGTTTTCTGAAAAATCTCACTTCATATGTTGCTGCTGTATGAAAACCTGAGCAAAAGGATTTTAGTTACAGGACACAAACTACCCACACCAAAAATAGTGTTAAGGAAATCTTGTGTATCTCTTTCACTTCAAGGTATTTACCATGCCTAGAAAACTTATTGCAAAATCAAGTGATTTCTCCTACTATGTTTGGAACTAAAAAAGTGAGATGCTATGTTGTATTCAGGAGGGGAAAGGGGAACTCCTCACCCCAAAATCTTTTCAGCTTTTAATACTTAAAAATACTGGTTTCTCACTAGAAGAATTGTATCTCTGTCTGCTTTCTCTAGTTGTGAGTGCTCGTTCACACATGCATCCTCAACACAGTGACTGTAGATTGGACAGCTTACTACCACTTAAAGACAATCCGTTTTTCACCATCACTCAGCAGGCTTTCAGCTTTTAATTTGCTCTATATTGCCTAGTCCAGATCTGGCCTTCATGTCATTTTCCCTCTTTTAGTTAATATTTTGGTTATTGACTCATTGTCTTTCTTTCTATATGAAGTCCTCCCCTCATACTCAAACATTTCACCACATGTGGAGATGATCCCCGGATCGCACATACACACTCTGTACACATCACTGCACCTTTCAGGGTCTTTAACCTCCTTTTTCAGCAGCTGACCTCCATGTTCACTCTACTGTGGTTTCTTCACAGGGATGGTCACAAATTCACTATCACACAGAATTCTGCTGTGTTTCAAAAATCTTGAATTCTACAATTCACATCTCTGATCATAACTTTAAGAACAGGAATCTCTCACTCTGGCTTATTTATTAGAAAATTATTTTTTGTTCTCACCTCAACTTTTAATCACTCTCCTGTTTTGTTAGCTCATCACTCTTGTTCTGATTTAACTTTTTTCCTTTTATAATCCTGGCAGTTTTGCCAGTTCAACTGTTCATTATCCTCCACCCTCAAATCCCTTACCCTCTTGTGCTATCACCATTTTTGGCTTGCAGACTCCCAAACTTGGCTTGTTCTCCTTTCTCTATACATATTACTAATAGGTGCTGGAAAGAGGAGCTGGGTCAACTGGTCCACTACACATTTATGCTGTAAAATTTTCATTGGGGTTCTCATGGCTGCTCAGCAAAACTTTTATTCCTCCCTGATTGAAGTAATCCACTAGGATCAATTCTATAACTCTTCTCTCCGCAGGCCTCTTAGAATGTTCCCTTTTGCATACCTCTTCACAATAGAACTTCTTTTATTGCTTTGCTCAAGAAACAGACTCTCCTGTCAGAATCTCACATTTCTCTTTTAATTTTGTACTGAAAAAATCACTCTGCATTATATGCCATTGTTTCCTTTTTTCCTCATGTCTCTGAGGAATATGTGACTCTTTTCTTTACCAAGGCCACACCCTTTACTTGTACTGGTATACAGAAAACCCATTGTTTTCCTTTCCTTGATTCTAATTCTTTTATAATTCAGTGTAAATCTATGAAACTATTGACCAAATGCTATAAAATATATAATTTAAATTTATTCACATTTAAATTCATAATTCATCAATTAAAGACAGTTACCATAATGAAGATAGAAGAGTTTAGGTCAGCTATACAAATCACTTGAGTAAGCACCCAAAATGTAAACAGAACCCTAATTAATTAATGCAGTAATTGGAATTTCTTACATAGGAAATTAACTAGTATATCGTTTGCCTGTGATTTTAGTTGTAACAGACATGTTCATACACACAATACTTATACACACACACATATATATATATTTGTGTGTATATATATATACACACACATATATTTGTACATATATATATATATACACACAAATATATACATGCTGTAAACAGTTTTGATTACCTCAGCAGTTTAGCATAGAACCTGAGCCAAAAATAACTTAGATCTTACTTTAAATGAATTGTATTCTTAGAGAAGGGAGAAGGGGGCCTTGGGAACAAAATTTCTGTATTGTCCTCTATTTAGGCTACAGATGTATTTTGTTTAAAGTTGCATAAAACCAGCATGGGGATATAAGCAATAAAGAGAATTGAGCTCTACTTCAGATGAGCCACCTAGAATTTAAGCTAAACAATACTAGCTTCTAATGAAGGCTCCAACTGAAAATCTAGGCAAGGAACCAAAATGACAGCTATTTCTTCTAACTTAATTAAGTAAAATGTAGGGAGGATGAGTTTAGCAGCCCTCTCCATCTGTTCTTTCTAATTTTAAAGAGGTTATTTTTATAGCAGTTTTTGGAATTTTTGATTCTGAATTTGCTGAGCTATAAAAACACTGTGGCTTGTAATGTGGAATAAAATAATATGTTAGGTATGATAAACAGGACATTCTGATGTATTCAGTTTGATAGAAGACAAAGAATTATGGCTCTCCTTTCAGATATTATTTCAAAATTTTGTCACTGTTTAACCATCACTGAATGATGTAGTATGGTTTAGTGGCTAGGCTTGAGGATCAGCTTTCTAGTCAGGAAGACTTTACCTCAAGTTCTGCCTTCAACACATATTTACTGTGTGACCACAGGCAAGTGCCTCAGGCAACTTTCTAAGAAAATCAGTTGTTATAGACAAGTTGCCTATCTGTATTAGAGGAGGTAACTTCTTCCCTGTAGGTTCTCCACACTAATGAATTCTCTAGTCCAACACAAAGCATTCCATTTCCTCTTAAAGATATAGTAACAGTATTCTTATACTCCTACTAGAGGTTCTTGAAGTTGGTGTTATATGTATAAAAAAATTGTGAGGAGTAAATAAATAACTTTACACTTTTTATTAAGAATTAATTTCTGGGATGGGACAGCTATGTGGCGCAGTGAATAGAGCACTAGCCCTGGAGCTTGAGTTCAAATCTGGCCTCAAACACTTAACATTTACTAGCCTTACAACTTTGGGCAAGTCATTTAACCCCAATTGCCCTGCCCTCCCCCCTCCAAAAAAAGAATTAATTTCTATCTTATACTTAGAATTCTCATTATATTCTAAATTCTAAAAAATCATTTTCATTTTAAAGAACAAATTGTTGTTTGGTTTTGATGTCACCTACACTTCCTGAAGAAATATTTTATAACAAAGAACAAAAAAGGAAGGAGAAAACAGTTCTACAAGAGTAACTGAAATGGAAGACAGCCTAGCAGTACCGGATTTCAAATGATATTACAAAGTGGTAATCATCAAAACAATTTGGTACTGGCTAAGAAAAAGAGCAGTAGATCATAGGAATATATTAGGTACACAATAAACACTCTTAAATGCCAGAGTAATCTAGTGTTTTGATCAATCCAAAGATCCAAGCTTTTGGGGAAAGAGCTCAAAATTTGACAAAAATTATTAAGAAAACTGGAAAGCAATTTGGTAGAAACTAGGCAGAGGTCAACATTTCACACTGTATACCAAGATAAAGTCAAAATGGGTATGTAATTTAGATGTAAAAGATAATATTATAATTAAAGGGAGCTTTGTGGTACAGTGGATTAAGTGCTTGACCTATGGTCAGGAAGACATCTTTCTGAATTCAAATCTTCCCTCAGACATTTACTAGCTGTGTGACCCTGGGCAAGTCACTTACCCGTTTACTTCAGTTTCCTCAACTGTAAAATGAGTGGGAGAAGTAAATGGCAAACTTCTCTAGAATCTTTGCTTAGAAAAGCCCAAATGTGGTTACAAAGAGTTGAACACAATTTAAAATGACTGAACAAAAAAAAATCATAAATAATTAAGGAAGCATGGGAAAATTTACCAGTCACACCTACGTATTAAAGAATAGTTTATGATCAAACAAAAGATTCAGGGGAGCATGGGAAATATAATGGATAAATTCAGTTACATGAAATTTAAAAGCTTCTGCATTAAAAAAAAAAACAATGCAGCCAAAATTAGAAAGAAAGAAGGAAACTAGGGGGGGAAATCTTTAGAGCAAGTTTCTCTGATGAAGGCCTCATTTCTCAAATATATAGGGAGCTGAGTCAAATTTATGAAAATTAGAACTACTGCCCTGTTGGTAGTTAAGGGATATGAATAGTTTTCAAAAGAAGAAATCAAAGCTATCTATAGTTGTATAAAAATGCTCCGAAATACTGTTGATTAGAGAAATGCAAATTAAAACAACTCTGAGGGGGGCGGCTAGGTGGCGCAGTGGGGGCGGCTAGGTGGCGCAGTGAGTAGAGCACCGGCCCTGGAGTCAGGAGTACCTGAGTTCAAATCCGGCCTCAGACACTTAACACACAAAAAAAGCTAGCCGTGTGACCTTGGGCAAGTCACTTAACCCCAACTGCCCTCCAAAAAAAAAAAAAAAAAACAACAACTCTGAGGTTCCACCTCGTACATTTCAGATTGGCTAACATGACAGATAAAGAAAATGACAACTGGAGGGAATGTGGAAAAATTTTGACACTAATTATAGATTTGTGAACTAATCTAACCATTCTAGAGAAAAATTTGGAAGTATGTCCAAAGAGCTATAAAACTGTATCTCCTTTGACCCAGTAATACCACT
The DNA here is from genome assembly GCA_028646575.1 of Pseudocheirus occidentalis. NCBI lineage: Eukaryota > Metazoa > Chordata > Mammalia > Diprotodontia > Pseudocheiridae > Pseudocheirus > Pseudocheirus occidentalis. The sequence continues at coordinate 64,395,705 of CM053600.1, read as the reverse complement.
ATACCTATATTCCAAAGAAATCAATGAAAAAGGAAAAGGACTTTTACGCACAGAGATATTTATAGCACCTCTTTTAGTGGTGGCAAATAATGGGAAATTAAGGGGTTGCCCATCAATTGGGGAATGACTGAATAAGTTGTCATATGTGTTTGTGGTGGAATACTGTTGTGGTATATGACATAATGAGGGTATGGGCTCAGAAAAACCTGAGAAGACCTATATGAATTGATGCAGAGTGAAGTGAGCAAAACCAGATCATTGTATGTAGTAAGAGTAATATTATAAAGCTGAAAGATAGCTATTTTGATAACGACTGTGATCCAAGACATTACAAAGGATTCATGATTTTAAAAAATGCTATCCAGATTCAGAAAGTGAGATGATGGGCTTAGTACAAATTGAAATAATTTTAATTTCTTTTTTTTTCTTACAACATGGCTCATAGGAAATTATGTTTTGCATGATTTCACATGTATAATTCTTACCACATTGCTTTCCTTCTCAAATGGGTGTGGTATAGTTTCAATAGAGAAAAAAAAATTGAAGCTCAAACTTTAAAAAAGTTAAAAATAAATAATATAATTTTTTTAAAAAGAGTAATAAGTTTCACAAGCCTTGCATAGGTTGAATCAATATAATTAGCCACCCTACTAAGTGCAGATTCATTTTGGTAGTGTTTGATGAGTGCTCTCTTAGAAGAAACTGGTGTGAGGAACAGAGTAATGAACCTGGCCTGTATTCTTGGTTATGCCACCAGATGGGATGAGATGCTTGGATAAACCATTACTCCTTGGGCTTAAATTTTTTTTACCTGTAAAATGAAGGATGTACATAATCCATATAGCCCCATCCATTGTCAAAGTTCCATGATTCTAAGGTGTTATTTATGGGGAAAACATAAATAGAGAAAGTTGATATTTAGAAGATTACACACAAAAGTAGAGTTTGCACAATTACCCTGTCATGTTGTTGGTACAGTGGAAAGAGCTCTGGGTTTGGATTCAGGAAGACCTGAGTTCAAATCTAACCTCACATCCTTACTAAATATGTGACCTATGGCCAGTCACTTAACTCTACTTGTCTCAGTTTCTTCATTTGTATAACGATATTAAAAAAGAAATGACAAACCACTTCAGTATCTTTGGCAAGAAAATTCAAAACGGGGTCATAAAGAGTCAAGCATGATGGAAACATGTGAGCAACAACAAAAAAATCTAAAGTAGACACTTTCTAAATACTTGTGGAATGAATAGGTGAACAGAGATCAATAAACATATGTTGAGTGAATATGAGTATAAAAGAAGTTGGACATCCTGACCAATTACGGCCTTTATGACCATTTCAGATGCATAATTCAGTGGCATAATTGGGAGATTTGAGGCTTCCTTTTTTAATGTGCATTATTCATAATTGAAAATTTATAATATATTGTTGAGAGTATCTAGTATAAAAATAACACATTATTTTCCTAGTATTTCATATTTTGAGTGGCGTTCAGCACACGCAGCAGATTTTGGTGGTGGAGATTTCTGTCCAAGTGAAATTGAAATGCTAACTGAAGGAAAATGAACTAATGAATCACTATTTCTTCACATTCACTCTCCACTCAACATTCTCCTTGGTGTTCTTGAAGTTAAATCCATAAATATGGTACCTCATTAGGCATAAGGACTTGCTATGGACATATTCCACTAGTGTCCACTTTCTTTCAGAGATTTAGGGGGATGCTGACATCCAGGATCTGCTTACCAGATGGAGCTTGTCAGATTAGCAATTGGAGCAGAGTAAATCTCACAGTCATATTGTTTTTTGAAGCACAAAGAACCCCCTTTATATAACAAATGTGCATATTTTATAGTCTCCAAAAGAAAAAAAAAAAGAAAGACACAGAAGGTTGGCTGGTGGTTGCACCTTTAGCTCAGTATCATTTGCCTCAAGGCACTTTCCTGCTTTCCTCATAATAAGGAACATTAGCAACCAGTGGCTCAGCAAAGGCAGTCAAATAAGTCTCTTGGGAACATGTAGGCCACATGAAGTGTGAGCTGTTAGACAAAGCAGTGAGATTACTGCCCCAGAAAGGGTTTACCACATATATTACCACATGGATTTTATATGGCTGCCAGCTCACTCAACTTACAAATGTCAAATATGATTTAAAAGGTTATTATACTATCAAGAGGGAAAGAGGATGATTTTCCATCACTAAAATCTCCATTTCATTGTTGCACAGTACTGCGTCTCCTTTTGTCCAATATGGCTAAATAACTTGCTTTTTATCTTTAATAAGCATTTTATGGACCTCAAATTGGAAGAACAATTTTCACTTCATTTGGATTAGAACATTTGATCTCTGCCCTTCAAATAATATTGTGATAAATATTGTATGCATATCTTTGTATTGTATTTAGAAGGTTGTTCTTATGAATTGAGTAAATTTATTAGTAATGTGTCTACTGGAAAGGCGCTACATCCACACAAAATAGCGTGGCTCTCCTTTTGGGTGAATTTCTACATCTGCAGTACTTCATGAACTAGAATGACCAACATTTCTCTTTATATTATTTATAGTAGATTTCTTTTTACATTATACTGTCATGGATTTTCAACAGAATTTATTTTGTCAGTGCCTTGCCCTTTTTCAGTGATTTTTATGTGCTCAATAAGGATGTTTCCTGGGAATTCTGATAATTTCAACTATAGTCATCCTTCAGTTTAAGTAAGACCCTGAAAGTCACTTCAAAAAGAGTAATAGCTATGTTTCTTTTGTTTCTAATAAAAGGTTACATTTTGTTTTTCAGTATTCCCCCTGTCAAAATACAAACCGTTAATTGATTTTAAAACTTCAGCTACTGTGATTTCATTCATTTAAACATGGGACACTAAAATAGTTGTTATATACCTATGTGATACATATTACCTTTTTTCTTCCTTAAGAGCTTTGGATTAGTGGAAAAAAAGGTTTTTTTAAAAACTTAAAAGTTCTTCCTAACCTAGCATCTGTCTTTCTGATGCCATTTGTTATAAATAATGTGATTTTTCTATTTAAACATAAGCTTAAATAGCTAATGGTTTCACAGTCTGTATCCTAGAAGGACCAACATGCATCACTATATGAGAATTTTACACACATATATAATACATAAATTATATATATATATATATACACATGTATAATATATACACAGACATCTATCTATACATACATACACATCTTTTGATAAGAGTCATCTCATGAGTTATAAAGATACATTATGGTAGACAATAGTGTTAACCTTCCCTTTTCCCCATTATTTCTTATCATACTTCAACTCAGAATCATTAACTCAAGGCTCCACATTCAACTAGATTCACATGCATATTCAGTTTAAATTGGGGCATCTAGGTGGCACAGTGAATAAAGCACTGGCCCTGAAATCAGGAAGACCCAAGGTCAAATGCAACCTCAGACACTTAATACTTACTAGCCATGTGACCTTGGGCAGATTACTTAACCCCAATTGCCTTGCCTTCCGCCTTCCAAAAAGCAGCGAAAAAAAATTTAAATTAAAGCATATAGCTAAAACATTCTTGAAAACTCCATTCCAGTATGAATAATAACACTACTATTAACCTTCATTATACATAGTATTTTATGTGACAAAATAGACAATTCTAAGTTCACAAAAAAGGCTATGTTGTAATTTAAATAATTTTGAAAATTTTAAATGGTAGTGAATAATAACAGAATGGCAGCACGGTGCAATGGGGAAAAAACCATTGCAGAACTGATAGAAAGATGAGTACGATAAAGGTATGCAAATATTATGAGAAATTTGAGAAGGGAGAGAAAACTTTCCCTTGAACAGATTCAGAAATGCTTTATGGGCTCTTGAGTTAGAAGGAGACTCAACACATGGAGAATAGGTAGTGAGTTGTCTCTGCCAAGTATGGAGTCTGGAATAAATAGTACTAGCTCTGAAAGCAGAGGAAGAGCAAGAAAGGTATTTTGTAGAATGATTATATTAGTCTTTCAGTAGTTGTTTTCAACAGTTCTTCAGAAATTACTTACATTTTCTGAGCTATCATGTGTAAATTTTGTTTTTCTATATTGCTTGGCATTTCAGTAATTGTGGGGTTGCTCTTCATTCCATTATCTTCAATCAGTTAGATAATTCACATTTTTAAAAATTTGTATTGATTTATTTTTTCTGTCATATAATTTCATTATTTCTCTATTGGAAAATAGTGTTTGGGCTTCTGTATTTTTATTAATTACCTATCTGTTTTATGAGAGATATTTAAATGACTTTTTGCAATTGACTGCTTCCCTTTTTATTTTTCTTGTTTGTTCATGCAAAAGCTTTTCAATTCCATATAATTATTTTTATCTTTGTAATGACTTTTATTCCCTAGTTGCTTAAGAATTTGCCCCCAGTCACAGATATGAAGGTATATAGTTGAGATCTCTTCTAATTATTTACTGTATGTTCTTTTGTATTGAGTGCATGTGTCTTTTTAGTTCATTGTGTTACATGGTGTAAGTTGTTGGTGGAAATTTAATTTCTGCCAGTCTGGTTTCTAATTTTCTCAGTAATTCTTCAGAAATAAAGAGTTAATTTCTAATTAATTTGTCTTTTGGGGTTTGTTAATATTAGACTTCCCCCCTCCCAAAAAATGGGTTATTTCTGTGTTCTACCTTTTTCCTGTTTTTAATGTTTGCCAAATTGATTTTTCCCACACTGGAGGCAATCAGGGTTAAATGACTCGCTCAGGGTCACACAACTAGTTAATGCCTAAATTCAAATTTGAACTCAGCTCCTCTTGATTCCAGAGCTGGCACTTTGTCCACTATATCATCTAGCTGCCTCCTTTACCAAAAAAATTTTGATGATTGCTGCTTTATAATATAGTTTGAGGTCTAGAAGTGGTTTTCTTCTTTCAGTCTTTTATTTCTCCAAATGAACTTTGTTATGGTTTTACTTTGCAAATTATCGCCTCAGTAGTATAATTAGTATAGCTCTGAATCTTTAAATTAATTTTAAAACATTAAAACAGATAACAGAGGGAACCAGTGATCTACAACTCTTGTTGTTCAGTCTCAAGAAATAAAAAGGCTTAAATGCATAAAGGAGATAAATAATATACCTCAAAGTGACTTTACGTTTATTCTGTAGGCAAGGTGTTCTGGAATTAAATGGCAGAAAAGGGACTTTCTGCATTACCCAGTTTCCATAAGGAGCTCAGGATATGTCTTTAGAGCCGGAATTTATTATTCTTGTTCTGGAACATGTTCTTGAAAATGATCTTACATTATGTAGTCAAGGCTTCCCCATTCAGATGTGTGCCATCCCTATGGAAATGCAGTCAGAGTAAGTGGGACACTTGAAGAAAAAGAATATAATGGATTAGATTTGAGACAGCACTTTTTCTCATGACTAAAGCAGATAATGTAATATAAGCACTCATGACTAATGCTGATGTGTGAATAGAAATGTGATATCAGAAGTAACGTGCCATACACTTTCTTATTGTATGTGTGGGTTTAAAGTCATGTTCTGACTCATTTAATTTATTTATATGAAAATATTGTTTATGATAAGGAGAAATTATTCACAGTATGTAGCTTCTTTCCTAATTTCTTATTTCCTGGGTTGACTCTGCCTAGCATTTTACAGTCTTTGTCTACTAAAGATAAGGATTTTAAGTGATGTTCAGTTTTTGAAATACATGGTGAAGAAGTATTAAGATACGTTGGCCTAACTTTTCCTGCACCTTTCACATGCATGTGTTAGGAAGGACTGGAAGATGTTTCTCTAGACTGTCTAGGTTTTTATACGTTCTGATTATTTCTGGTGTTTTCAGTCCAATGACTGCTCTTGGTTTTTACACTACAGCCATTTATCTTCACTTTCTATGCTCATCAGCTAAATATTTCTTTACAACAACAACAAAATATCAACAACATCAATCAACAGAGTGACCACAACTGTCAGTTTCTATTAACTTCCATATCTCTGTCCCCTCACTCTGTTGTGAGGAGGAAGAGGTTTCCTTAGCACTTATCCAGGTTTGTTCACTATGGATCACCATATTCGGTAGATTAACAATTATTTATTAAGTGCCTCTTATGTATTAGGGGACTATGTTAGGCCCTAGGCATATAGCTAAAATGAAGGAAGCATTTTGATAAGCAAGACAAGGACTTATAAAAATATGTGCATTACAAATATAAAATAAATGTGACGCCCCGGGAGCCAGATGGTGGAAGTTGCCTAAGTTCTGCCCTGTTTTCCTCAAAACGACTTTAAGTCAAGCCTCAAAACAGATTCTGGAGCAACACAACCCACAAAAGTACAAGGGTGAAACAGTTTTCCAGCCAAAGGTAACTTAGAAGGACTGTAGGAATGGTCTGTCTCACTTAGGTAAAGAGGAATGTAACTGAGGTGCCACAAGGACCCACCTGAACTCTCCCCCAAATCTCTCCAAATACCATAAAATATGGTAGAATCCACCAAAAGATGTAGTGAAACAACTTTACTGCCTAAGACAACTTAGAAGGTTGGCAGGAAAAGTCTATTATACCAGGTTGATAGAGGAGTGTGATTCAACACAGGCTGCAAGAGCCCAAATTGGGCCCTTGGAAACCAGGAGCAGGCCTCAGGATGACTGAATCAATAGCAGTGGTGGTAGTTTCCAAACCTCTCAGTACACAGACACCAAAGACAACTTAGAAGGGCAGCAGGAAAAGTCTATCAGACCTGGGTGAGTGTTGAGCAGAGTCCAGTGTAAGCCATGTCAGCACAGCCCTGACTTCAGCAAACCAGGAACAGGTCTTGGGACTGGCTGGATCAGCAGTGACAGGAGCAGCTTCTGGAGCTCTCATTCCACAGAAGGTAAGGGGTTTGAACAACTGCTCAGAAGAAGATTACAGGATCTCTTTGCTAATACTGAGGTAGGATTCTTGCTTTGTCCATACTCAGATCTGAGTTACAGTCCTAGGTGGCAGTTCCATAGCCAAAAGGAGCACTAGCACACTAGAATTTGTAGTCACAATGGAGCAGGGACTGTCCTCGCTGTTCCAGGGCAGAAAAGAATGTTTGTGGTCACTCAGAGACCAGAACACAGGCTAGAATAAAAAACACCCTTCCTTAGTTCATACCACCTTGGAACAACTGAAAACTTACAGGGCCCTAGAAATATCCCTGAAAGCAGCTGCACAGAATCCCCAAAATTTAGACCTGTGTGCCTTCTACCCCTCTACCATACAGACCCCTACTTTGACAAAGACTTAAAAATCAGGTAATAGACTTGGAAAATGAACAAACAGCAGAAAAAAATTTTGACCATAGAAAGTTACTGTGGTGACAAGAAAGACCAAAACATACAAACTCAGAAGAAGACAACAAAGTTAAAATCCTACATCCAAAGCCTCCAAAAAAATACGAATTGGTCGCAGGCCATGGAAGAGCTCAAAAAGGATTTTGAAAATCAAGTAAGAGAGGTAAAGGAAAAATTGGGAAGAGAAATGAGAGTGATGCTAGAGAATAATGAAAAATGAGTCAAAGGCTTGGTAAAGGAGGTAGAAAAAATACTGAAGAAAATAACACCTTAAAAAGCAGAATAGGCCAAATGGTAAAAGAGGTCCAAAAAGCCAATGTGGAGAAGAAAGTAAAAGCGATAATATGTATGTTGTCTTGTTCCCACATGTTTTTGCTTTAAAATAGGTCACTAGAAATATTTTTGTTATAGTAACTTGGAAATTATGAATATCTCTTATGATGACATCTATTAAAAACATCATTCTCAGTTTTTATGGATCACTGTTATGACTGAGGAACAGTGTGAAATACTTTGGTCTGCAATTATGGTCCAGTTCTAATATAATTTCTATTTTGAAATCTTTGGAGCGTTTGGAAGTTTGTATTTATATTGCAATCTTTTGTCATTTATAACTATTATTATCATTATCATGATCATTATCATGATTATATTTGAGTTGCAGATATTGGTAATGAACTGCATGATGTGATATATTTCCACATTTGTCAAGTTCACAGTTTGCCAAATTGGAAAAGTGCTAAAAAAAAACAAAACTTGTGAACTGAGCTTACATTTTCAAATCTATGTGAATTTTAGTTTAATAGTAATTTATCATTATCATTACCACCACCAGGATGAGCAAGAATAATCATTAATTAAATGCTATATATCAGTCATCATCATCTCTATAATCATTTATGTATCAAGGATTTCTTTCATGTATAGTCTCTTAAAACAGAATTATAAACAGGTGGATCGAGATAACAGGAAGTATATTTAGCCAAAAGAATTCTTTTCAGTATAATTGTGCTTAAAGTCTGAGAAATAACTTTAATTGCATAGAAAATCAATATAGGTCATATGACTAACCTTTTTGTGAGATTCAAATTCTCTCACTTTGCTAAAATTTTTACACATTTCATTGAAGGGGTCTAAACACAAAATTGTACCTGCCTCCATTAACATCCATGAGAATCTTACTTCTTTAGATACAACTGTATCATCATTTTTCTTAGCTTTTCCTTCTTATCAAAGATTCTGATATCTTGGCATAGGCTTATGTTTATTGCTTGCATTAGTCGCTGTTAACATATTAACTGTATTGGCCATAGCCACATACATTATTGGCTTCACTGTGTCTGTAACATGTTCAGGAAAATGTCATCTTGAAATTAAGGAGATTTAAAATGAAATCCTTTTCTTTTGTATAAATAAAGTCTGTAAAAAAAAAAGATAGGGATAATCCTTTACTGTTTGACTCATTCATGCGTTTACTAGTAGAGATGTTTGCCTTGGAGAAGAGAGAAGACAATGTGATAGTTCTGTTTCTGATGAGATGATACATATTAAAAGCTCCAACTACACATCAGATGGAAAGGTACTGTTGTGTTTAGGGGGAAGCAGCAAAGCAAATGATAATACATTTTCCTTAATATCATTTCCACTGATAAAATCATATCAATTTCTGATGTTAAATCATTTGTCAGTGAAAAGGACTTCACTGAAAGAACTTTCTTTTCGGTATCTGTTGTTGGAATGGCTTTTTAAAGAATATAATTAATATAAACCTTCATCAAAAAGGGGAAAAAAGATGCGCTCACAAATCAGTTTTCTGTACAAAAGCCAAACAGAAATGAAATATTTCTTAGAATAATTTAGTAAAGGGAGGGTTGGATTTTGACTCCACCAATGTTTATGACAGTAGAAAAAGAAATATGGAATGGCCAATGGTGACTACACTATTCTTTTTCCTCAGGATTAGTCCATTCATAAGTTTATCAGAATGGATACTTGCATTTATGGTAACTATGCAGTGAATAAGAGTGCTTTGATTAGAGTTGTTGTCAGTTGTACCATGCAATTTCTAAAGATGAAAACAGATAATGTATTTAATGTCTTATCCGTTGTTTATAGTGTTTAACACACATTCTTAAGAGGAACAAATGAAAGGACTGAACTTACTTTATCTTTCAAATGTTATGTCTTATAAAATTATTCAGATTATATAATGAATGTATTTGTAAAACAATATGAGGATTTTGCAGTAGCTTTTGAGTAGATTTAAAGAAAATAAATTCTGCATCTACTATCCATTCATTCACTTATTTTTTACACATCACTTAGAAAAAATGATCAGAATGCTCTGCATTCTTTGCTCCCCATTCACTCGTAAATTGCCCCTAGTAGTTCGGTTATTACGCAAAAGAAACATAAAGATATCAAAATAGTCAATTGTTAACTTAATGAATCACATGTGAGATTGAATAAATGATACAACAATTGAACAACTTAAAATTTATTAGATGGAACACATATCTTTTTCAAACTATAGTAGTGTCATGATTTATGAAAGCATGGCTTTGCAGTTCTATGTCACACGATAATAAATTGATGTGCTTCAGCATGGAAAATATGTCTATTCAAAGAAACAGGTATCCTAATGGTTCGATTTTTTCTTGTCTTCTCGCCCTTCTTTTAGTTCCGTATTTGCTTCTTTTCACGTTCTTATGCTCCTTTTCAGTTCTTTTTAGTCCCATGTATGCTCCTGTTCATGTTCTTAGGTGGCTTTTTCTTCCCCTGATTTTCTGTTGGATTAAGTTTAATTTTCAATTTCATATAAAATTCTACCTTAATAGGTAGAAAGTATTTACTAGGCCATTGCTCTTCTTCACCTGATCTTTGAACAATGGCAGTAATTATGATAGGTGGAGAAAGAACAGAAGCTACCTTTTTGTATTTTGTCTCAGTTTTCCTCTTCTTTCTGCAGACAGATATGGTCTTTGTTTTTGATTGTTGTAGGATGTAAATTAGACTTGCTACTTTATCTTTCTTCTCTGAGTACTTTTAAGGAAAATCTCAGTTTTGGGCAGGATTAACATCTTTTATTTACTCCCCATAAAAGGCTACTACCAAGTGTTGACCCAGGATTTGGCCTTGTGGAAAAGAAAACAGGCTACATCACTGGCATGCTATTTTTTGAAGTTTGAAAATACCTGCTCTCTAGTGGTTAAAGATGGAATTTCATTTTCAGATTCCAAGATACAAGAATAAACACACCCTTTCACCTCTCTGACAGTTTGGAAATGTTACTAATATTTCTTATGGTTTCTTCTGAGAATTTTACATTCTACATGTATTAATAATTTCATATATTTAATTGCATTTAACTGTAATAATCAAAATGTATATTTGGGACTAAGAAAATTTTATTGTAATTTAAATAGTTTTGTTTTCCATGACTTTCAGCCTTTAGTTAAAAGAGCTTGGTTTAGTTTGCAGCTTTGCCTGGGAGTAACACATGACCTTAGGAAAGTTGCTTAACTTCACTTTCTTTATTTGTACTACATATAGGTACTGCTCAAGACTTACCACATGGTGTTTCTGTTTCATTTAAGTTGAATGAAATAAACTTCATTGTAATCTTAAATGTTATACAAATGTAAACCAGTATTATTATTACTGCATTTCATTGTAAAAATTTTAAAGGCATATTTCCATTATTGTTCCCCTTTTCCTGCCAATTTAGTGTCTCCTTTATCCATGGTAAGATTCAAAAACCCCTTAATTCATCACAATTTCTACCCTATCCCCTTTCAGGAAGTAGACATAACTAGGAAAATTTATATTAGAGGTTCAAAATCTTCCCAAACACTTTAGTACCGATGCTGTTTCATCAGCATGATCCATCTTAAGAAATATATTCTCTTCCCTATTCCCAAGTGGTTTTTACTATGTCCATTTTCTGTTGTTTTTTTTTTTTATATTATCCTAAAATAACACTTCATTTCTTCATTCTTCTTCAGGTTCTTGTACCTAAAACTGTATGTTGCATGTCAATAACTGATTATTGAATAAATACATGAATTTCAGTTTACTCCCTTGTAGCACAGTATAATTCTTGACACAGGCTGTTGGAGGGAAGAGTTTCAAGAAGATGAGCAAGGCTGAAAAAGTTTTGTTTTAAATTTTTTTTCTTCCCATCCCAGACATCTAATTTTTCTTCACAATTGAATGTAAAAGACTTAGCATTTTAAAAAATTAACTTCCAAATTCTCTCCCCACTCTCCTCTTTGAGAAGGTAAGCAAATATAAATGTATATATGTATACATGTATACATGTATATTTATATATGTATACACACATATATGTAGTCATGTAAAATATATTTCCCACCCACGTTGTAAAAGAAAACAGAAAAAAGAAAAATACAATAAGAAGTATACTTCAATCTGCACTTAGACTTCATCAGTTCTTTCTCCAGATATGGATAGTATTTTTCATCCTAAGTCCTGTTTTTTTCTTGGATCATTATATTTCTCAGAATCACTCACAGTTAATCATTCTACAATATTGCTGTTACTGTGTACAATGTTTTCCTTGGTTTTCTCACTTCATTTTGCATCAGTTCATATAAGTCTTCCCTGGGTTTTCTGAAACCATCCTGCACATTATTTCTTATACCACAATAGTATTCTATCACAATTATATGCTACTACTTGTTCAGCCATTCCCCAACTGAAAGGCTTCCCTTCAATTGCCAGTTCTTTGCCACCACAAAAAGAATTGCTTTAAATATTTTTGTACGTATAACTCCTATTCCTTTTTTAAATCGCTTTCAGAGAAATTTTTTTTTCTGAGTTTTAGATGTTAAGAGTGTTTTAATTAAAACAGTTTGTTGGAAAAAGGCAGAATACCTAAAAAAAAAAGCCTGCAGTTTTATACTACTCAATTTATACTAATAATATGAATTTAATTAAATATATAATTTTAATAGCTAAGGATGTAGCTGATAGATATTAAAGAGATAAACGAGGTTATATAATCACATAAAAGATTAATATTATACATTTGAAGTCTGTGGAAATGAACCAGACTAACAGCCCTTAAGACAAGCAGTGGTGGTTATATGAATCAGTCTAGCGTCTGTGCATGTGTTCGAATGAATGAGAGCAAAAACCACTCTTTAATATTCATTGTAATAATACCACTGAAGCCTTTTCTCTGTACATTCTCAATTTGGTCAAGAACTAATTACACTTAATATCTATATGTTTTTTTCATCCAGTATTTATTGAGGGTTCCTGATGTGCCATGTTTTATGCTGGGAAATACAAGTGATACCAATTGGAATTAGACTAGAACCTTCTCTTAAAGAAAAACAACACAACTTAGTGTAATAGAGACTATAAGAGGTAGAATAAAAATGATAATAATTCAGTGTATAATACAATAGACCCATAAGAAAAAGTGCTTTTAGAGTTCAGAGGAACAAAAAGGAAAAACCCTTTCAGCCTTTGGCAGAGACTGTCATTAAGAAAGTCTTTAAAGCTATGTAAATAATTTTCATTATTCTGCATTGTATTATTTTTGCTCCTGTTTTAAAATATTTGTGTTGAGTTTAAGCATATTAATGTACTCTATCAAATTATGCAAAACTGAAGCAAAGCGTTAAGGATTACACTAGGAACCTGATATTTTATAATCTACTATAACACAAAATTTAGTATATTACCATTCTCGATTTACATCTATTTTGTCATATCAGACTGAGCAAAGGGAAGTCAGATCATTTGTCTAAGCAATCTGATATTGTCACATCTGAAATTGTCATACACAGAATCTTGGGTACTACTGCCCTCCACGAAACAACCTACTCTGAGCCAGATGATGGAATACATTTGTCAGGGAAAAAAAAAGATGGGTAAGATGCAGATCCTACCTTCATAGAGCTATTGATCTTTTAGCGGAAATAAGCTAGGATAAAATCATTTAGAATATGAGACAACCATGGCAGATTCCATTAGAGGAAGAAAAAAAGAAAGTGTTACAAGTTTTCATAGCAAGAACACAAAAAATGAGGGAGGAGAAGTTTTTTTCTTTAAATGTAGCAGAATGACTGAACTGGTTGGCAGAAGATATTTCTTCTTGGCTCAAGGACTTGGCATACATTGAGCTACAGGTAGTGAATGACTTATGATGGGTACATTGCACAGGGCCAGCAAAGATTACCCTCCAGATTTTATATTTTCTGTAATTTCCTTTCCCTTTCTCTCCATAGTAAATTGAAGCATTTCTGAAAAGATCTAGAAATCTAATAGAAAAAAAAGATGTAGAGAATATATGAGAGATAAAAGTAACAAGATAAGTTGAGGCTTGTCCTCAAGAAGCATTAAACATCAGGGAGAATTGGTTCATTATTCAGGACATTCAGTCGTTCTATTAATGTAAATTACCTATTCTATGTATGCCCATGGCTGGATTTGTGAATAGATCTGAATTTACCAGATAATTATTTGTTTCTTTAGTTTGACTTGTGAAGTTATTCCTTTAGATCATTTTAAATGGCTTATTGCTGAAGATTAGTTATAATTTCGTAATGCTTGAAAGGGTTTAAGTTCAGTTGTGTCTTGTGAAAGTCCTGGAAAACTTGGATGTGTGTGAGGTTTTCCAAACATTGTGAGCTATTTTTAAATTTTTTGTTGAGTAGGATCCCAAACATTTTTTCCAAGGACGTTTTTCATCAATTTTTATAGCCATGTGCAATTTTAAGGAAATTCAAACCATATGCCTGTTTTGCTTAGTATAAATTCAGATTGATTTGTTTAACAAATGTAAGTATTTCCCTCAACAATTGAGTATGAAAAGGTGAGATAAAATAGCTGTTTGCTGGAGAGGAAGGTTCATGGTGATATTAAAGATTCACAACCACATGCTATATTCCTAAACCCATTCCACCTTCAGTGCCAGAAACTGCTAACAGAGACCGTCTGTAAGTATTCAGAAAAAGTTAGACATACATCTAAGACATATAATATGTTGTTGACCATGGGTACTTCCCCCACCCTCAAGCCGTGGATAGGCAAGATAACATTTTTATTTGGTAAGCATAAACTGTTCAATGTCAGTACTAATTAAGGTCAAGCTATCCTAGAAAAGCAGGATTATTGGCAGAGACTGGAAGTACACAAGTTAAAGATGCCATTGGAATACATTCACTGATAGAAAAGCAGAATCATTAAGAAACATCATAATGTAATGAGTGAAGTTCTTCAAATCACTTCAGAAAAAACTAGCTTCAAATCCTGCCTTAAACATTGACCGCAGACATTCCTTTTAACCTCTTAGAAGTTCAGTTTTCCTGAGAAAAGATAATAAGAGCTCATATCACCCATAATTTTTGTGAGAATCAAAATAATGTAGCCAAAGCATTCTGCCAGCTTTCAAATGCTACAGAAATGTGAGTTATCGCTATTATTATTATTAAACCAAACTGCCTTATCTTCCAGAAATACTGACAAATAGAAAAATAGAAAAAGTAAAACATCATTACAGCTGTTTTAATGTTCTTTTCATTGTTTTTTTTTCAACTGTTACCTGCATTTTAAGTTTCCTCCTACCCAGTGAACTATGTCTTGGAATAAATATTTTTAAAAAGAAGAAAAAGCCCAACACCTCAGAAAATCAATCAATTAATTAATTAATTTTCACAGTATATTCAGTATTCCACTCTTGTTGTCCTCACTTTGACCAAGAGTAGATTTTTTACAACTCCTTCTCTTGGTTCAAGTTTATAGTGTTCAAGTTCATTTTGTTTTTCAGGGCAACTTTTTAAAAATAGTTTCATTGTTGCTGCCCTTGAGTCATATTTTACAGAAATTCAAAAATGCTATCACTGACTAGACCTTTAAATCCAAGCAGCTGGCCAACATTAATGTGATAGAACTTCAGACTACCCTGCTGCAATGTCTTGGGGAGCACATATGGCCATCTGACCTTGAGTAAGCCATATTACCTCATTGGAACTCACTTTTCTTGTGTATCAATGAGGAAGTTTGAACTAAGGGATTAAAGTAGCCCAAATGACTGAACTGTTATAAGGAAGCATCATAAAGAAGGCTTACATTACTCTTCTTTGTTGTCAAACAGTTTGACAGTATATGCTGGCAACTCTGGTGAGCACTGTCTATCTTGAAATACTTATTTTTCTTCCACAAGTAAACCTTGGAATTTCCCCTTTTGAAATTGTCTCTGCCTGATGAACTGTCATGTGTTGGACTAAATTATCTGTAAAGCAGCATTTAGCTCCCAAAGTCCATGAGCCTCTTGGAGAATACCTGTGAGAATACTAAATAATAGTAGCAGTAAATAGAACAACTTGTCGTAGAGATTAGATATATCTTTTGAATCATTATCATGTCTGATGATAATAAATGTTTGGAAGAAGGGTTTATGGCTTCTTTTCCTAAATTACCGTTAATAAGCAATGTCTCCAGTGGGGATTATTGATAGTAGGAAATTAGTCTATCTAATGGAGGTTGGAGTCTGATTGATCTTAAAATCAGGCACATCTTTCTTTAACCCTGAGGTATTTGGGGGATATTACATTCTAAAATTCTGACAATGTGACTCTATGTGAATTCTAAGGAATTCATAACTAAGATTATCTGGACATATAAAACTAGGGAGTTAACAATGCCCTGTATACACTGAATAAACTGACATTTTCTTATCAGTAATAAGCTGCCATATCTTGATGCCATGGGGACCCTTGGGCTTGATTTACAAGTGCTGTCACTGGCTGCTTGTTATTTTGAATCTTAGAGCTGTCAAAGAGGCTGTTGATGAGAAAAAAACGTATATCATACCTGCAAATCTTAAGTAAAGTTGGAACCAGATAATGTTTTTGAAACAATAAACTATCCCATTGAACCCTTGAAATTAAGAGAAAACAACAACAACAAATACAGTGTGAAAAAATAGAAACCAACAGAGAAAGAATTAGTTTACTTTGGAATTTGTAAGTCATGGAACCATTTATTGTTGGATAGCTTCAACAGTACATATGTTGGTATTACAGCACCATTACAAAACCCACCATTTTAAATTAAATTGCTTAATGCTCATTATGTAAGCAAACATGATATCTAAAATGTCTTATTATCCAAGAAGTCTTTTGAAAATGTACCGTTGCTTTTTGAAAAAAGTGTTGTCTTTTCGAATTAAAAATAAAGCTAATGGAAGAAATCAAACTGCAGATAGCTACATCAGCTTTAGTCACATTATGTGACCTAAGGAGATGTACTTTGTTTATATGTCATTGCTAAAAAGAGAACCATGGAGAATGTGTGGATGAATGTGTAGTGAAAGAAGGATAATTAATAATGTTTATATATTCACAGATTATTTACTGTTATGTTCTAAAAGTTTAGTGTTTATTTTACTCAAGTTTTTCATCTGATCATGATTGTTACTTGGTAGAAGTTTATTTAGTGAAGTTAAATCACTGTGTGAAATGTAAGATTTTAGTAACTTAGTTGTAAAATGCAAACACTTTCATTTGTTATTTTAATTATGACAAATACACTAAATTAAAACAAATAGCTTAAAAACTAGCCCTGGGAATAGATGACTAAAAGGAATTCCAGTTCACAGGTTTTGTAATCATTCTGAGCCATTAAGTTCATTCTTTAATTATGACACACACATGCATATGTTGAGAGGAAGAAAGAGTATATCACAATAGCAATTTAAGGAATATACAAGATAAGTATGAAAAGTGTACAGTTTTCAGTTACTAGATGGCAGGTAATTTTTGATTTTCTTAAAATCAGATGAAGCAG
The DNA here is from genome assembly GCA_028646575.1 of Pseudocheirus occidentalis. Classification (NCBI taxonomy): domain Eukaryota; kingdom Metazoa; phylum Chordata; class Mammalia; order Diprotodontia; family Pseudocheiridae; genus Pseudocheirus; species Pseudocheirus occidentalis. The sequence goes on along the minus strand of CM053600.1, from coordinate 64,378,566 downwards.
ATAATTTGAAATTTTCAGTGTCTTATTTCTTATTTAAAAGCATATCTCAAAAAGTCTGAGGCCTGGTGATTCTCTAATTCTTTCTTAATAAATACCAGTTGAATGGGATAATCCCTCTGAGTGAGTAGCTTCAAATAGATTAGATGTGGCTCTTCAGGGACATGAACTAACTCAACACAATTTTATTCTTGTAGCAACTACCTTGTGGTATTTTAGCTATACTACTATTCTTTTTACCTTTTTATTATTGGGTGTTTTAGAATTCCTTTTCGGTTGGAATTAGATTTTGAAGGCAATTATCTGTTGTGTTTTCCAAGAATACATGCTTAACATTTTTCATTAAACAATACAATGACAGTGAAGACAAAAATAATTCACAATTATATTGTACTTTAAGGTTTCCAAAATGCTTTTTTTTTACCATTGTGAGATAGTTTTTATGTATTATTAACTGATAAAGAAATTGAATCCTTGAGATATGATATAGAACATAAATTCCTTTTGAGTGGAGAAGATCTCATTTGTGTCTTTTTATTCCCAGCACAATGCCTAGAACGTAGTAAGAACCAAATGAATGTTTTTTGAATTGAAATTGAACTATTTAATGTGTTTATCATTACCTAGCAAATAAATATCTGAGGCTGGATTAACATGCAGATTTCTTAACTTAAAGTTGAATTCACTGTTCCACCTAGCATATTTAAATAAGATAAAATTTTACAGTATTATGGAGACACAAATTTCCAAATGAATTTTGTTTCAAAGCTTACTTATAAATTGATTGGAACTTGGAATGCATTTTCCCAGAGGAAGATGTTAGAAATTAGGGTTAAATTCCCAGGTCACCCCAGAAAAAAATCTTATTTAATCCAGCCCGTACCAAATTTGTCTAGCTCTGAAAACCATACCCCCAAAGTGGTTCCCAGAAAAAATGTATCGCCTTCAAGGAAAGATATAGGTTTGGGGGAACACAGAAAAGGCAGAATTTTACAAAGGGCGTTGTTCACCATAGGTTCAGAAACTAATTATGGCCACTATAGTTTTCCTAAAAGGGATCATAAGATTCTCTAGAACATCTCAGAGAATCTGTTCATCCCTGGCTGAGGCACTCTCTAATTTACTTCAAAGCCAATGCCATACCCTTCTCTTCATCTTTAGTTTAAGCTGAAGTGTAGTCTGGACCTGAGCTTCAACAGGTGTTGAAGTGTAACTCCTAAGAAACCTGGGGAACTTCCTCAAATAGGTTCCCCCTTACTCAGTCCCACATGAATGGAACTTGTCCTATATTTCAAGATTCTTCCTTTCAAGTCACTGTGATAGTAGACCAGAACTGAACATGAACAGGAAGAAGTACTTTCTTATCTAGTAAAAACTAGACCAAAAGTACAAGACACCAGGTTGAAATTGGTAAGTACCAAAGCAACCTAACACTGGTTGTTGCCACAAAATTAACTTCATTAAAATTTAGAATACAGTTTAGAATATATGTAAGTAAAAAACAAAAGCAAAAACAAAAAAGCACAACTTTTCCCCATGCATTTGTTATTAGCCTAGGCAGGGAGAAGCAGCACTTGACACATAGTGAAGTATATTTATTTGACAAGTAGGCTTGTAAAGATGAATTATTCCCTATAGGCACTAGCAGCATACAGAAAATGCATTGCCATTGTGGGTTTACAGATAGTCAGCAACTAGCCTTGGGGAGGGAAACAGTTGGTTGTGTTTAAGGGAAGGCAAAGGAGACTAATTTGTTGTTGGCCTCAGAGATCTGAAACAGGGTAGACTGATTGTCTATTATTTGACCTTGTAAAGAAGTAAAGGGCTTGCAATTAGATCGTTTCTTTTCCTCAAGCCCTTCCTCCATTCATCTCTCACTCTGTGTCTGTCTCTCTCTGTTTCTCTATGTCTCTCTCTGTTTCTCTATGTCTCTCTCTGTCTCTGTCTCTGTCTCTCTCTCTCTCTCTGTGTCTCTCTGTCGCTCTGTCTCTCACACACACACACACGCATGCACACACACACACACACACACCATACATAAACACACATACACAGATTTGGATATGGAGTAGACCTGTGTTTTCAATGCTATCAAGAATGCCCAGACGAAAATACTCTGCCTTCTGATACAAGTTAGCATCTATAGAGAGTTGCCTAGAGCACTGAGATGTTATTGCTTGCCAGTTGTCACACAGCCAGTTTGTGTCAAAGACAAGGCTTGATACCAGGTCTTGGCTCCAAAACCAGCTCTCTATCCTCTATGGCACAATGCTTCTAAACAGACATTTTCATATGCATATATATGTATATTTATATGCATATTAGTATACTTGGATATTATATAGATAGACTGATAGATTAGGGATGGAGTAACTATAACAAATGAATGATTTTCTAGCTTTCCAATGAACTGTATTTAATTTCTTGGCCTTCTAGTGGGGGTGAGTGATGAGAGAGAAAGGAAAAGAATCTAGAATTTTAAGGTCTATAATCAAATATTAAAAATGTGCTTAGAGGCATGTAAATACTTTCAGGATACTGGACACAATTTGGTAAATTATCACTTAGCAAATCAGCCAGGAAATAAACATTTTATTAAGTGTGTCTCTGTACCAGGTACTCTGCTAGACTCTCAGGGTACAAAAAGGGGCAAAAGTCGGCCCTTACCTTCAAGAAGCTCACATTCTAATGAAGGAAGATGACCTGTAAACAAATATGGAAAGGACATATACAACAAGCTACATATAGGATAAATAGGAAATACTTAGTAAAGGAAAAGCATTCAAATCAAGAGGAGTCTGGAAAGACTTCCTGTAGAAGCCTGTGATTTTATTTCAGAGGAGATGGAGTTGAGTAGGGAGAGCAGGACAAACGAGAAAATGCCTAGTGCCAGCATATCAATGGAATAGCACAAAGTCTAGTGTCATTGACTCAAAGAGCACAAAACACAGCATGAGATATAAGACTGAAATGGTATGAGGGGACTAGGCTATGAAGGGCTTTGAATTCCAAAACGATTTTGTATTTTTTCCTGGAGCAAATAGGGAGCCACTGAAATTTGAGTAGAGAGGGGATTACTTTAGTGGCTAGATAGAGGACAGATTGGAGTAGGGAAAGGCAGATAGACACATGAGCAGTTCATTGTATTAAGGCTTGAGATGATGAGAGGCTTACATTAGAGTGGTGGCAGTGTCAGAGGAGCAGAGGAGGCCTGTATATACAAGAGATGTTGCAAAGGTGAAATCAACAGGGTTGGGCAACAAACCAGAGCCACAATCCACAAAATGTTATTCTACAGAGCTTTAATGAGTGTTAGGCAAAATGAGATTGACTGCCGAGACCTAGCCAAATCTAAAGTATTAATCTTATTCATTTGAAATATGACCTGCCAGCATATCGTCATTGTTCTAGCTGTTATATCCCTTGCTATACCATTAAGTTTTGATTGATCTTCTCTTTAATTTATAATAATGATGATGGGCTGGCACTAATAATAAAAGCCAGATTCTGAAAATATAACAGCACCTTAAGGCAATAAAAGAGGCCTTTATATAGTTTAAAACCTTTTATCATTGCATTGTCTCCACTTTTATTTCATAACCGTTAACACATTGAAAGAAAATGTGCCATAAAAGTAGCTTCTAAATATTTTACTCACATGCTGTTCTTGGTCTTTGTCATGCCTGTTTTCTCCATGTTTTTCAAAAAACGATGAAAATGGATCCCATCTGCAGTATCTTGTGAAAAAAATAAAGGACATATTGGCAAACAAAAAAAATGCTCTTTTCCTAAACTGCTTGTCAATACTTGTTTGGCAGGAAAAACAGTAACCATGTTGGGAAAAGAATATAGTATTTTATTTTATGTTATTGTTAAATCTTCTGTTAGGCCTGTTGAGATTTCCTGTTTGGCCTTGCCCTCTTGATGTACAGACCTAGTAAGCCCTGGAACACACATGCTGATGACTAAAAAGGATTGGCTGTTGGATTTTCCCCAATTAATTAATTGTCTGATGTTGATGTAGTTTTTTTAAAAGATAAAAATACTTTAAAGTCATTTTTGAACAGAGTAAATCCAAAACAAAGCTTTCATATTTGCAATTGAGTGAGGAGTTGTATTTAAGCCCCAGATGTGAGATTTTCAAGACTAGCGCATGTATAAAATGATCCCTTAAAGACTGAAAAAAGAACATAGGTCAAGAGAATATAGGTAAAATTTCTTGATGTTAAAAAAAAGATCTTTTCATGCTCTTTATATGAAATCTTCATTTATCACCACCCTTATAAAATAATATAAAAATCTTATTTCAATTCTATAAGCTTACTGTACTGCACCTAACTCATATCAACCCAAGGCACTGTTGGCATGTATAGTGAACCTTTCCTATCTCACCAAAATATAGTTTTCTATCTGATGCTTGTTTATGAAGAAAGAAATTCCACGAAAGCACTAGTAGGAAAAAGTATAAATCATTGATCTAAAATGACTGATAAATATTGTCATTATTCTTGGCCACAGCCATTTTCCAGTCGTATCTATCCTAATTAGGATCTCTTATCCTCAGAAGACTGGGGACATAAGTATGACACAAAAGGAAGAGGAAAAAAATCTGATTGTTTGGATCTAGCTCTAAATCTAAAAAAACCACATGACTCTTACATTTTTACTTGATTAACTTGTCATTTTACATGGATAAGGTTGATCAAATTTTTACAAGATCTACACTTTTATTTCTTACTATATATAGTGAAATTACAGTATATAGTAAGAAATAAATTGGAATTTCACATTAGGCTTTTTTCACAACATTGCCTAGTCATTACATCCTATAGCTAATATTGTATGTTGCTCTTCATTTAAATGTCATTTGTTAGTTCCATCTGCCTGTGACAGTACTAGCTGAGTACTCTTCCTTGTCTGAAGACAACATGCTGAAATTAAAATGCATTACTCATAGAAAGTAATGACTGTAATCAATGCAGTACATGTTACTTAAAACACACATATATTTGGAAATGTAAGGGAATCAGTGATTTATGCTTTTTTCCTTTATTCAGCCATTTTACGTTCTTTCATTTAACATAAATGTCACCCATATTTCCCTGTTCCACACCACCTTCATTACATATATGGATTGTGCTAATGAATGTCGATTATCTATTTTAATCAACAAACATTTATTGGAAGTCTGCTCTTTGTAGACTGCAATATTAGGAGCTAGGCATATAGCAGAGCCTTGTAGTTTATATGGGGTAAGGATTATATATTGAACTTACTTGTTTATCTTATTGTGTTAAGGAAGGGAAGGGACAAGGGAAAGAAAAGGGCATGCACATTTATTAAGAACCTCCTATGTGTCAGACAGTCGTTATGCCAAGTGCCTTACAAATATTACCTCATTTGATCTTCACAACTCTGGTAGGTGGATACTATTATTATTCCCTTTTTACTATTGAGAAAACTGAGTCAAATGTCAGTTAAGTGACTTGCCCAGGGTCGTATAGCTAATACATGTCTGAGGCTGGATTTGAACTCAGGTCTTCCTGAGGACAGAGTCATTGTTCTGCCTAATTTGCCACTTATCTATCCTTGCTATGCAATGAGTTAGCCATTACACCTAATTTTTGTAATCCAAAACTTTGATGATGATGATATCTTTATCTAAGTCATTGATATAAATGTTTGATAATTGGTTTTAAAATCTGAAGTGGAGACTGTATATCATCTGGCATGTTGACAGTGAACCATTAACAACTATTCTTCTTGATCACTAAAATTCTGAATCTAATTAATTACATTATTGCCTAGTCTACATATCTATCTTCTCCACAAGAACACTCTGATATATGGTATTAAAAACTTTGCTAAAATTTAAGTAATATCCACATCATTCACTTTATCTTCTGGTTTAGTGATGCTGTCAAATACAGGGAGGGAGGCATCAAAGATTCTCCATGAAACCACTTTGACTCTTTGTTAATAAACAACCAGAAAAGAAGACAGTGATTACAATTTCCTCACTAATACACACTAGAATTTTCATAGGAGTTAACGTCAAGCCAATTGGATTATATTTTGCATACACTATTCTTTCCCATTACAGAAATAATAATTAGGAAAGCATTTGTCATTCTCCCATCTTGTGGTAATTCTCCTATGTTCCATGATTCTACAGACATTGACTTTCACTCCACAATTATATGTGCCAGGCTTTTTTAGTTCTCAAATATGTATTTTGTCTGGTCCAGGTGACTTGAACTCCTTAAGGGCAAAGTGTTGCTCTCTTACTTTCTCTTTATCTGGGGTATCAAAATCACAATTAAGAAAAAATTTCTTTCATTTCCAGTACAAAAGTCAACCTCTTTGGTAGGGGGTAGGGGATGGGAAGGAGAATCATAAATGAGTTCTCTGCTTTCCTCTTCTCTGTTGTTATCATTATTGCATCCTTCCAAGCAAAGATTCTCTCCTTTATTTAATCTTCCTTTTTCTTTACAAGTAAACCACTTGTAAGATGGTACACCATGCTTATAATCATTAAGTATTTTTCCTTTGTAATTTGGCTGCCTTGTAGTCCCCATTTGAGGCTCTTTATCTGTGATCCCTATAAATCCTCATCCATCTTACTTGTGGGGTGTATATTTTCTGGAATGATGTGCCCCTAGATGGTAAATCATATTAATATTCTATTTCATTCAATGCCTTTACTTTGAACTAATTATGTTATCTAACTAGCTAGAGAAAAAAAGTAAATAAATCATTTTAAGCTCATAGATTATCATTTTGAATGAATATTCACTTACAAAGAACCTTGAAGCTGTTATTGTGCGTACACCACATATGAAACTCACTTTTTCCTTAAAGATATCACATAAGTAATTAATTTAGTCATTTAAGATAGTCTAAGAAGACATGTATCTTGGCATATTCTTCCCTCTTCATTATTCATCATCAGTACCACTTAAAGAACTACAGGTGTACTGAAGACTAGGTTGCACTTTTTTCTCTTTTGCTGTTCATCGTGGCCAAGATATAAAACATCGAGCGGACAATGGGCACACATTATTAAGTGTAAGAGGTGGGTGGGTTTTCAGTCCAAGTTTCTTCTGATTTCAAGTCCAGAACTCAATTCAATATGCCATGCTGCTAGTATAACTGAAGGTTAGAGAAGGAATTATTGGGAAGTGGCATGAGAAAAAAATAATTAAAATTATATATATACATATATGTGTATGTATATATATACACACACATGCATGCTCACATGCAACTGGAGTGGAACATTTATTTAGTGTTCATAGTGTAATAATAGGAGGTAAGAATATCAAAGTAGGTAAGGGTCAGATTGTTGATTGCTTTGGATGACGGACTAAAATTATTGAACTTTATTAAACTATAGACAGATTAACTACATTGCATGTTTTGATGAATGATCGGGAAGAAGTATGCTTCAAAACAAAAATATGCTTTTGGCAATAGCACCATTTCCTGAGCAAATAGTTATTTAAAAAAAGAAAAGATTGAGAATTCCTACAAGAATTATATGTAATTGTGTTTCTCAATGTTTGAGTGCAACTAAATTCATCTATTTTTAAAGAAAGGGTGAATCAAAAGGCTAATATTCTATATAGCTCAGTCTGTGTCATTCAGTGTCAAGAAAGTAAGCTGTATTTTCTATCATGCTCAGATAAGCAGTTGAAACTGACAGGAGAACAGCCTGGGGGCTTCAGGGATTTATCTTTAACTCATTTTTCAGAGATTCAGTAGATGTTTGAGATAGGAATGGGAAAATTGTTTTGTTTTTAGATTAGTTTTAGCTTCTTTGTGCCACTCCCACCTCACCTAAACACTATATAGACATGTCGCAAATTATAAACTTTTTTATTTAATTAAAAATGCTAAGTGGCAATAGCTAGGTATGTCTAAACGTGTAAATAATATCCTAGGAGCTAGTCGATTTTAGTTTGTAGTCTATTGCCTTAGGGAGCCTATTTAATGAGTTGATGTGAAGCCTTTTACAGTTTATTAGTGATGACATTTTGAGGACACTTGCAGTTGGTAGAATGGAGAACAATGAAACTGGGTGTTTTCCTAGATGTGGTTTGTATACCCCCTGATATTGTATGAAAAATAATTCATAATAAGATTCCTTTTTAATATGTTTTTGGGGATAGGGTGGAAACAAAAGTGTTTGTTTTGGGGTTAGAGATGCTTAAATTTCAGATATTTAAAGAAAGGAAAATTAAATAAATTTTCAAACTTAAAAACAGAATTTTCTTAGCTTCAGAGACATCTAATTATATTGAAATGAAGTAAAATGACTTTATTTTAAGAGACTAAACTTGTAAATTCTAATGACATATGTAAAACTGAATGTTTCAGTAATTATATGAAACTTTGTTTTTTTCTGATGAAATACAATAAAATTAAATATTTTACATAACATCTTCCTTCATCAGATGTGAAATTGTCACTGCTATTTAGATATAAATATTCTGTGAGATAAATTAATTTAGAATGTGGTCATAGACATAATAAATGGGAAAAAGGCACATAATGATGGAAATTACCTTACCTTTATAAATATATATTATTCAGTTCCTCAATTTTTATTTTTTTTATCTTAACTTTCTCACTAAAACTTCCATGATATTAAATGGAAAATTAAAAGGGGAAGGTGATGCATCTCAATCAACAAGTGTTTATTGAGTACTTACAATGTACATTCACTGGAGAGGCAATATGAAGAATTCAATAATACCTACTCACAAGAAGCTTACATTATAACATGGGAGACAAGCACACACACACATCCATGCAAATGTATGCACACACATGAATTTATATGTAAATGTGTTTGTACCCAATAAATATAAAATACTTAGGAATGAATAAAAAGTAGGTAAGTATAAAGTAGCTATGTAGGAGGATCACTAGTAGTTTGGGGGATCAGAAAAATTCATTTATAAAGTTTGTGTTGGAGGGGCGGCTAGGTAGTGCGGTGAATAGAGCACTGCCCCTGAGTTCAAATCTGGCCCCAAACACTTAACACTTACTAGCTATGTGATTTTGGGCAAGTTACTTAACCCCAATTTCCCTGTCTTCCTCCCTGTCCCCCCTAAAAAGTTTGTATCTGAACTATGTCTTCAAAGGAGAGCGCAATTCTATGAACCAGAGGAGAAGAGCAAATACATTCAAGATATGGGAGATAGACAGAGATGAGAAATGGAGTGATATGTGTGAGGAACAGATAGATGGTGGATTTGATAAGATCACAGAGTGTATGGAGAGAAGTAATATACAATAATGGTGGAAAAATACAATGGGGCTAAATTTTGAATGTCTCTAAATGCTAATTAGAGTTAGTTTTAGGTCCTAGAAGCAATAGGGAGACACTGGAGGTTTTTTTGTGTTTTTTTGTTTGTTTGTTTGTTTTGTTTTGTTTTGTTTTTTTTAGTATAGAATGATATGTCAGATTTGCACTTCCAGGAAAATCATTTTAGCATCTTCATTTTGAAAGATGGACTGCAATGGAGAAAGACCTGAAGCAAGGAGATCACTTACGAAGGTGATAAAATATTCTACTTACCTGAACTGTAGTAGCTGTTTTGGCAGTCAGAAGGAAATAGACATAATAGTTGTTACAAAGTTTGAAACAGCAATATTTGACAACTGATTTTATATATGGGGTGAGGCAGAATGATAAGTTGAGGGTAATTTCAAAGTAAATAAAGGAAGAGTACAAAAAAAGGGGATGGGCATTTATTTTGAAGAGGGATAAGTTTTGTGTCAAAAACAATGAACTTAGTTTTGAACCATGATCAGCTTAGTGTATTTCTTAGATATTCAGTTTGAAACATCCCATTGGCAATTAATGATAGAGGATTAAAACTCGGATTAGCTATTGGCTGGATGAATAGCTTGTGATCTCTCTCTCTCTCTCTCTCCTCCTCTCCCTACCTCTTCATCACCCACTTTTTCAAATACACATTTCTCTCTCCCTATTTGTATCTATTGTAGCAATCCACATACACACATACACATTGTTCATACATATATATGTGTGTGAGTCATCATTGCATAGAAATGGTAATTTTAAAATGTTAAATGTGAAATTAGCTTTATGGAACATTAATTTGTTTTCTTCAACACCTTTTATTTAGAAGAAAAAAAAATCCCTTTGCCAGTGGTGTTTTGCCCTCATATTTCTGACTTAGGAATGATTTCCACATCAATAATGAACTATTTCTAGTCCATTAAAATATTACCAGTTTTATTACTTTCAATAGGATTTCTTTTCTTATCATATCTAACACCTTCCGATTCTTTTCTCAAAGGATTTATAATAATACTTCCATGTAACCTGTAAGTTTTGGTCTCTCTTATTCCTTATTTCAGATCCAAATCTTGATCCATCTGCATGTATATGTATATGTGTGTGCGCATGTGCATGTGCGCATCTCTTCCTCATCTAGTCCCATTTTTATTTAAAATTTCCAAGTAAAAATGAGAAAAGGGATGTGATATGAAATTAAATTACTTCAACCTGACCTATTTAAACATGTCATTTATAATGAAAAAATAGGATATGGATTTTGCAGATTACATAGATATGGATTACAATACTTTCACATGGTGGTTCAACTAATGTAAATAAATTTGCCAAAAAGAATTTGTAAATGCCTAAAAATTGACTTCATCTGCAGACATTTAATTTACTTTCCAAGTGGAAATTATAGTCAATGGGAACACCATTTTAAACTGCAAATTTTTTTATAAGATCTTATACAAAAGGATGATAGAAAGTTATGAACATTATGTCCTCACAGAATAGAGAAGCAATTTAAAACAAACTTGGTGAGAGACCCAACAAATCAAAATCACATTGAGAATATTAAAGGATGAAGCTGAAAAGAGGACAAAAAACAGAAGAAAGGTGGAAAAAAACTTGAAGAGTTTGATAACAAACTCTTTCCCCCAATAGAGAAAGTAAAATAAAAATCTTTACATAAATATACTATAATTCCATAGTTTTGAATGTATTTATAGAGGAGACAGAAGAGTCACTAAGGAGAACAAAAATAGGAAAAACAGTTGGATCAGGCTCTATGTACATAGAAGAAATCTATGCAGGAGGAGACACAATTATGGCAGTATTGGTAGAAAATGCTAAAGTTGTGGGGAAAAGAAGTAAATAATCTGTTATTAATTCTAAATAGAGACAACCAAGAAAATATTTCTGTCTCCTGACATATAGAAGTATACATATGCACATACCTATGTCTGTATACTTTTCTTCTTATCTATATTAATTTCGTAAGAATTATATATGTTTGTATGTGTGCATGTATAATGACATTCTTGATGCAGGCAATGGCATGGATTTATCTTGAGCAGATACTTTAAAGAGTACAGCTAGACCATGAGTTAGGTCAAAAGTTAAATAGGAAGAGGAGAGCATGCTAAATTTCATTTGGGAAACTACAGTGTTTCTTTAATCACCCCAAACTACTTCATGACCTGAAACTAAAGCCCACCATTTTAATAGCAATGTTTTAACAGAACTGCATACAACAATAATGTGAGTTGTAAAATATTATGGTCTCTGAAGAATTAAAATTCACGAGACAATGTAAAGAACCATGATGGACTTGAGCTGGTTATAACTCATAACAAATAGGGAACTTTAATGAAGAACCAGAATAAAAAGAGTGTTATCAAAAAATTAAATAGTTTTGGTTGTGGGTAAAGAATATATTTGAGGGAAGGCTAATTTAGCATTTTCATCAAATGAGATAATATTTGTAAAAAAAAAATACTTAGCCACAGTGCCTAGAAAATGGTAGCCATTATGTAAACATTTTTGTCCTTCTCCTATTCCCCAATGTTGGGGCCTGTCAGGGTCTGGTGGGCAGATGGATATCAATACCATTGATTACTTTGTTGGAGAGATAGAGGGATGCAGGAAAGGAGATGGCAGGATGCCAAAGGCAAGTTACCTACAGTGTAAATTAAGCATGTTTTAACCCAGGGTTGAGGAAGGCAAGATTGTGACCAGTATTTTTCCTGTATTAAACTGAAAATATTATCATGTCCCAAATAACATATGTGTCATAGATGACCAGTACCTAGCTTAAGGTATTGGTTTTCCTTCTTTTTATAATATGAGCTATTATTATTGAGCTCTATTTTTTATTTGAAAAGAGGATTCTTTTTTAGCTAGAATTATAATGGTTGATTTTTTTTTCACATTTTATACTTGCAAAGACTGGCAACATACTGTAGTAGACAGAGAGCTAGCCTCTGAGGCAGGAACTTCAAGTCTAATTTCAAGTATACTCTGTAAGTGCAAGTCATTGTAAAGCTAAGCACAAGAAGGTTCCAGAGGACTGCTGCTGTGAATAGCTTTAAGGTTCTGATCACATAGTATAGTGAGTTCTCTATTTATTCAGCAATAAACTAAAGCAAGACATTCACAGAAACCAAAATTCAGCATTCACAATGATATAATATAACAGCTTACTACTAAAGTGGCAATATAGTTTTAAATAAAATATATCATTCAGGATCCCCTAGGTCACATTGTTGTAACCTAGTCAGTCAGAAAGTCTACTTTCTTCTTGATTGGAAACTAGCTTCCAATCATCCTTAACTGAATCATCCTTAAGAGGTACAAAGTACAAAGTTCTGCCACCCCTAGGTTACAGTAAATCATGATCTTATCAGTCAGCACTAAGCATCCAAGGAAAGGTCCTTTCATCTTGGCTCCCAAATTATATAGTTCCTCTTCCATGCTCCCAGCTCTTGTCCAAATTCACCTGTCAACTGGACTCACAGATAGGCAGCTCCTAGTTCCTGTTACAGCTCCTGTTTCAGTTTGAAGCTCATAGTAAACAGTTCACCTCAAGCCCTTTGAAGTCTGTTCCTGGGAAGAGAAAACTTAACAAAGTTAAATTTTAACAACAATATCTACACTCATCAAGTTTAGCAGAATTATGACAACATTCACACACATTGCCAGCACTGTCATTGCAATTCACTTTCAGCCTGTGAAATCAACACAAGTCAACAGACAGGGTCCATCTGTCTGACAAAGTAAAACAATTCAACAGATACAATGCTTCTATCTAACATAGTAACACAATCAACAGATAGAGTCCTTCTATCTGAAAAAGTAACACAAACAACAGACAGAAGGCTTCTGTGTGTCAAAGCAACACAAATCAACCCAGACAGAACAGACAGAGGGCTGGACACCACAGATATTCTCGCTCTCAGTTCTGCTCTGTTCCAGTTTGTGCTCCTGCTTTTATATGGTGATTTGTCTTCCTATTCCACCCTTCCTGTTGCCTTAGCAAGTTCCTCCCACCTTCAAATCACAGGCAGGACTCAAAGGCACTTGAAGAACTGAAACAAGGTGCTAAATACTTGAATAACTGAAACCAAGCGCTAAGTACTCCTTTGCTTATCGTTACAGTCATTTAACCTCTCAGGGCCCTAGACAACTTTTAGAGACTAAATGTTACAGAAAATTTGCTCATTTGCATCAGAAGTGTTATCTTCATCCAGGAGTTGCCTACACTGGCAAAATTATATACCTGACTAAGAAGTTCCTACAGAAAACTCCAAGAGAGAAGATTCTGGGAAGATGGCAGAGTAATTTAGAAAACTTTTGACTCTCCAAATTTCCTTCACAGAGGCAGAACATTGCCTCAGAGGGAATGTAGAGCAGCAGAAATAAACAAAAGTCAGGGTAAAGAATTTGCTGTCCTAAGACAACCTAAGAAGACCTCAAGAAGGACCTGATCTCCAAGGGCAGAAACTCTGAGGAATCAACTAACAATAAACCCTAGGGGCACCTGGGGGTGAAAGTCAGTCTCAGCCTTAGAAACTTTCATCTCAGGGACAGTACAGGGGTCTTATAGCTGAACAGAAGATAGAAGGACCTCCCATTGTCAAGGGACACCAAACACAGCAGTGCTGATCAGCCACATCCTGGGCTGGACTGCTCCTGCCTGGGAGAAGAAACTAGAACACACCTATTGAGTTCAGGAGCTGAGAGGCAGGGACCCTGCCGAGTGTGGGCACTTGAAGGAGAACAGAGTCCCTGGTTTTAGTTCCAGGGAAGAGATGACAGCTGTAGTTTGCAGGCACTAGAGGGACTGCAGGAAATAAGATTACTTGTGGAATAGCATAGCTGGGGGGCCCTAGCCATGGCTCAGAAGTGACGAGGAGATCCCAAGGTTGAGCCCTGGGAAAGACCTCAGAAAATAACAGCAAAAAGAACCTGAAGCTTGGGGGATTATTTTCCTTACTATTTTCCTCACACTAATAGCTGCTAAAAACACCCCTCCTCCCAGAAAAAAAGAGCAAGCAAAGGAGAAAGAATTCAACCATAGATAACTGCTGTGGGGAAAGAGATCTGTGTTCACATTCAGTGGAAAATTATGGAGCTAAAAAAAGCCTCTGAAAAGTATTTTAAAAATCGAATGAGAGATCAAGAAAAAAATTAGAAAAAAAATAAGAGAAATCTAAGAAAATAAAAATAAATATTAAAAATTTAAAAATGAAATTAAAGGCAACTAATTTGAAAGAGGCAATCAAAAACTTAAAGAAGAAAAGAATTCCTTGAAAACTAGAATTGGAAAAAGGGGAAGCTAATGACATTCTGTGAAACAAAGAAATAATAAAATCAAAAGAATGAAAAAATAGAAGAAAATGTGAAACATCTCATCAGAAAAACAACTAATGTGGAAAACAGATCAAGGAAAAATAAAATAACATAAGACTAGTAGGACTGCCTGAATATTATGATTAAAAAGAATCTTTATACAATATTACAAGAAATTATCAAAGAAAATTGCCATGAAGGTATAGAATAAGAAGGCAAAGCAGAAATAGAAAAAAAAATCCACTGATCACCACCTGAAAGAGATCCCAGGAGGAAAACTTATAGGAATATCATAGCAAAGTTTCAGAGTTCCCTGATTAAGGTGAAGGCATTGGAAGCAACAAGAGAAAAAAAATTAATATCATGGAACTATAATAAGGATCACATAACACCTAGCAGCTACCATGTTGAAGGACCTATGGTCCTTCCAAGACCTATGGTCTTGGAATATTACATTTCATAGAACAAAAGCACTGGGGTTACCACTAAGGGTAACTTACCCAGCAAAGTTAAGTATAATTCTGAATGTGAAAAAAAAACTTAATGAATTGAAAGATTTTCAGGTATTTGTGACAAAAGCAGCAGAATTTAAGGGAAATTTTGACATTTAACATCCAGAAGAAATATAAACATTAAGGACCAATTAATAAAGGAATCAATAAGGTCAAGTTGTATACTTCTCATATGTGAAAACATCATTTGTTCTTTTGTAATTGTCACTTTTATTTGGGTGGTTTGAAAGAAGGGCTTGGGATGAACTGAGTATAATGGATTGATTCTTTTAAAAAGTTGTCTAAGGAGAGATAAAAAGGAGTAATTATCTCTGAAAATTAAGCAGAAAAAAAAAGGAAAAATTGATACAGAAGAAGCTGGAGGGGTGAGAGGGAGTGCTAAAAACTTTAGTCTGATACAGAATGGATTAAAGAAGGAACAACATATATAATCTAGTCTTCTAAATTTAGAAAGAAATAAGAGAGCAAGGGGTTGGGAGGGGAGTGTAAAGGAAGGATTCTTAGAGGGGTAGGAAGGTTAAGGAATAGGAGGCCAATGTCATGAGGGTAAGGAGGGATAGGGTAAATAGAGTGAAAAGTATAGCAAGGAAAAATAGGAAGGAAGAAAACATACAACATGTAATGGTAGCTTAAAATATGAATCGAAGAAATGTACCCATAAAATGGAAATGGATAGCAGATTAAAATTTTTAATTCATTAAGATGTTGCTTTCAGGAAACAAATATAGGAAATACATACAAAAGATAAAACAAAGGGCAGGAGTAGAATTTAGTTTGTAAAAAAAGGAAGGGTAGTAATCATGATCTCAAAGTTATTAGTTAAAATTGATTTAATCAAAAGTGAAAATGAAAAAACACTACATGTTGCAATGTCTTCCAATATTTTTTGACCCTTTCAAATACCTAGACAGTATAAAATACCTGAGTATATACCTGCTGTAACTGACACAGTAAATATGTGAACATAAACACAAAACTTTTATACAAATAAACTTAGATCTAAATAACAGAAGTAATATTTATTGTTCATGGGTAGGTAAAGCCAATATAATCTTTAAATGACAATTCTAGCTAATATATTCAATGGTGTGCCAATTAAATTACTTAAGAATTATTTTACTGAATTAAAAGAAACCAGGGGAAAAACATGTAAAGGAAGTAGAGTCAGCAGTATCAGACCTTAAATTATATTATAAGGAGAGAGCATTGTTAAAGTATAAAAAATATAATTTCACTTATTTTAAATTAAAATTGTTTGTATAAATAAGAAATATATAACCAAGCATAGAAAGAATACAGAAAATTGGAGGAAAAAATCTCTCAGAGACAATCTCTCAGCTAGGAAATGATTGGGTTGGAATATTGTCCTGGTATAGGAAAAGATGGGCTGGTTGGTTTAGAGAAACAAGGGAAGACTTGGATTGTGAAGGACGATACTATCCATCTTCAGAGAAACAGATGGTAGGAGGAAGTAAGCATAGTATGGTCTTACATATGTGTATATGAATATATATGTATATGTTTACAGATATTTGTGTGTGTATATATATAGATGTGTATATATAGCTATAGATACAGATATAGATAGATATAGATGTGAATTGATGCTTAATTGTACCCTTCTTTAAGGTGGAGCAGGGAGGAGGGAAGGGAAAAATAAAGTAAATAGTGCACAGCAGAAAAGAAAAGGAAGCCAAGAAAAGCTGGGCATATTTGAAATAATGTGCAGTATTTATTTTATAGGTATTCTTGAAAAGGAAACTTATTGTTTTATAGTGAATCTGCTCTTTTGGTCTTCTGTGTACTTGGCAATGTTTCTTTTTTCTTTTCTTATTATGTATTTAAGTTTAAAATTATAACAATTACCAAAAAAAAGAAGCCCTATAGATTGGTTTTGTTCTTCCTCTTCCTCACCCCAACCCCTTCTAGTTGTTTGATAGTTCTTTGTAGTATAACAGTTTTCCTGGTGAAATACAGGATACTAGGTTGGTGGTGGTGTTCAAAGGAGTGACAGTGATTCTTAAGTGTGGCAGAAAGCATTGACATAAGCAATTTTTCAGGAGCTGTTTTTTGATGGATCATGCCCTAGTGAGATACAGCAATAGCGGCAGAGGTGGCAGTTACTTGCCCCTATAACTCAGGTTTACTTGATGGACCAGAAAAATTTTTATAACCCATACAAAAAAATCCCCATAGGGCAATATGTTCTGGCCAGATTTCTATTTTTTGAGGTTCTCTTTTTCATTACATTTGACATTTTAAAGCCTAAATCAGAAGACTACAAGTTTAATGTAAAAACTGGGGGAGAGACCTTAACAGAGATTCTAATCATACAGACACAAAGTTAATGTCTTAAAATTGAAATAACAAATTCATATTTGCTTAGAAGATTGTTGAAACTGAGATAGAATGTTGATTTATCTTGTATTTTGTATTGTGGCAAATAATATAATTTGTCAGTATCTTTGTGATCTGGAAAATACAATAATTCTTGGCAAAAGCTCTCTTTTTGTTTTGCTTCTTAATTAGTAAGAAAACAAGAGTAGAAAATGGTATCTGATGGTTCCATATGTTGTAGCATTTCTGCTTAGCTTAGGTAACTTTTATCCATAAGAATGTGATAACTTGGCACATTTAAAGCACTATTTCATCATTCTGTAGGCCTTCTGTTCTTCTTGCTTCAATTATTGAAGAAATGTCACTTCTTAACTGATTTGTAGCTTTGTTAATTACTGGTCTATATGGGTTAAATACCATAATAGGGTTGATTTTATGAATGAGACAGGAATAAATTGTTCACTTTTTGGAAGGTACATCACCACATTTTAGCCACTAAATGCCAGTTAGTTCTTTTTTAAAGCAATAATATACAAATAAAAGAATCTCAGTAAGTATGTGTATACACATCCCTTTCTCAAGTCTTTCCCTACTCTTATCAATGCTCTACTCAGCTGTCTAAAGCTAAGTTTTCCAGACAGCCGCTGCTGTGAACAGCTTTAAGGTTCTGATTATGTAGTCTAGTGAATTCTCTATTTATTCAGCAGTAAATTAAAACATTCACAGAAACCAAAGTACAGCATTCACAATCAGATAACAGGTTATCACTAAAGGGGCCACATAGTTTTCACCAGTGGCCACATAGTTTTAAAAAAAGATATCATTCAGTAAGTCCTTAACTTGATCATCCTTAAGGAGTACGCCTCCTTAAGGGACACAAAGTACAAAGGTCAAAGTTCTCTACCCCTAGGCCACAGGAAATCATAATCTTCTTAGTCAGCTTTAAGTACCCAAGAAGAGTTCTTTTCATGTTGACTTGAGGCTGACTCTCAGCTTCCATTGCTCCTATTCCATAGTCCCAGCTCCTGTGCAAATCTACCCAACTGTCACCTGTATTCAATGACAGACAATTCTCAGCTCCTTGTCCATCTCCTCATCCAGTTCCTCATCCAGTTCCCATTCCATATTGAAGCTCACAGTGTTCCATCCACCTCAAGTCCTTCATAGTTCCTGATTCTGGGAAGACAAAGCTTAACAGAGATAAAACAATTCATACACATCATCAGCACCATCATCAGTTCACTATCTGCCTGTGAAATCAAAAGAGACCCACAAAAAAGTCCAAGAGGTCAACACAAATCATCAACATAGAAATCAACAGAAACCCACAAACAAGGTCCCAGAGTTCAACACAAATCATCAGTAAAATCCCAGGACCTCCAAAATCCTTCTCCAGGACTTCTATAAATAGACAGCCAGAAAAACCTCTTTCATGCCTTCCAGTAAGGTCCAGGGCTTCTGTACAAAGTATCACAAACAAAAATTCAACACAGACAGAACAGACAAACATAGAATGCTGGAATACCACAAGCTTTCCTCTTCTCAACTCTGCCACCACAAGAGTTCTCTTTTCAGTTCTGCTCTCTCCCAATTTGGCCTTCTCCTTATATATGGTCATCCTTCACCATTTTCCCAGAATCCTTTTTGCAGGAGGCTGCCTGAAGACTTCCTACTTGCTAATGCCTTCCTTTCTGAGATTACTTTCTACTGTGCATTTATCTTATATGTACAGAGTGATATAAATATTGTAACCCTCATTAATATGTGAACTCCTAAAGAAAAAGAAGTGCCTTTGCCTTTGTTTGTAACTCCAACCTTTAGTATAATGCTAACACATTATGAGTACTCAAAATAAATGGGTTTTTTTGCTGACTTACTGTCTTGTACATGACACTGTGAATATATTTTATGTGTGTGTATATACATATACATATATATACATATACATATATATACATATACATATACATATATATATATATATATATATATATATATATATATATATAAAACTCAAAGAAGGTATTCTGTCATGGTCATGTAATTAAGCTGCTGTTTGCTTGGCAGCAGATCCTGTGCTTTTATATACTAATCAGCCCAATCAAATGGGTTTTATAAGTAATATTCTACAAGTAATTTTTATATCTACTTCTAGCATCTTGAAGTATTCTCTTGAACTTTCACATATTTATTGTTTCTTTTTCTCCAACTTTTAACATTTTTGTTTGAAGTTTTGAGTTTCAAATTATGCTTTTCCTTCCTCTCCCTCATCCCTGAGATGATACACAACCTATATCTATAGTTTATGCATGTGCAATTATGTTCAACATTTCCATTTTAGACATTTTGTAAAAGAAGAATCAACTTAAAAAATAAAAAAAAGTCAACAATAGCTTGCTTTAGTCTGTATTTAGCCGATATCAGTTCTTTCTGTGGAGGTGGATAGTAGGCTTCATCATTAGTCCTTTAGGATTGTATTGGATCATTGTATTTCTCAGAATAGCTCAGTCATTCACAGTTCTTCATCAAACAATATTTCTGCTACCATGTACAATATTCTCCTGGTTCTTTTCATTTCATTGTGCATCAATTCATCTAAGTACAGGTTTTTCTGAAATCATCCTGCTTCTCATTTCTTATAGCACAATAATATTCCATTACAATCGTATATCACAGCTTGTTTAGCCATTCCCCAATTGATGGGTATCCTTTGGATGTCTAGTTCTTAGCCACCAAAAAAAGAGCTTCCATAAATATTTTTTACAAATAGGTCCTTTCCCCCTTTTTTGGAAGTCTTTGGGATATAGACCTAGGTGGTGTTGATGGATCAAAGGGTATGCACAGTATTATAGCCCTTTGGGCACAGTTCCAAATTGTACTCTAAGATGAGTATTTTAATTATTCTAAGGAATACTGACTTCTAAAAGGCTATGACTTAGCCCTCAACAAATCCAAAAATGTAAATAACTTGAGGGAAAAGTTCTTTGCTTGACAAGAACTTGGGAAAACTGAAAGGCAGTTTGGCAGAAATTAGGTTAAAATCAAAATCATTTGTTCTTTGCTATAATAGGCTCAAAATGAATTTATGACCTTAATAGTATATATCACCCCATGTATAAAAAAAGTGGAAGAGGACAACATAAGGACCCTT
The DNA here is from genome assembly GCA_028646575.1 of Pseudocheirus occidentalis. NCBI lineage: Eukaryota > Metazoa > Chordata > Mammalia > Diprotodontia > Pseudocheiridae > Pseudocheirus > Pseudocheirus occidentalis. The sequence continues at coordinate 64,357,901 of CM053600.1, read as the reverse complement.
ACCCAACTATGACTAATGAGAAAATCCTTAACCAAACAAAGGAAAACAGAAGTTAATAGGTAACATAGATATTTTAACCTCCAGAAATTAAAATACTTTTATGGGATTAAAATTAATGAAGAAAAATAGGAAGATAAAAAGAAGAGAAATATATTTGCTTCAAATATCACTGATAAAAATCTGATATGCAAAATGTACAAGAATTGCTATAAATTTATAAAATCAAGAATCACCCTCCAATATATGGCATGAACAATTTTCAAAAGAAGAGTTGCAAAATGTAAATTACAACATAAAAACATGCTCAGAATCACTAATGATAAAAAATAAAAGTGTAAATCAAAATAACAGGAGGTTTCCAACCCTCATATCATTCATTTTGGGAATCATGATAATAAGTGAGAACAGATCACATTGGAGGGTTTGTTGGAAGACAAGCACACTGTGCAGTCAATGATTCATCTATATTGAGCTTCTACACTATTTCAGGCTCTGTGATAATTATTATACAGTAATGATAGAATTGTAAAGTGCGTAGATGCCACACACAACCTCCTATTGTTCATAATTTGGAATTATGTAAGAAAAGGTAATCAACTGTCTATACTCTTAAATCTTAGAATCCTACTAGGATTAGAATCTTACAATCTTAGAATCCTACCTACAAGGAAATCAAAGAAAAAAAATTATATATGTGCCAAACCATTTTTACAGCACTCTTTATTGTTATAAAAACTGGAAATGAGGTGGGTGCCCACCAATTGGGAGTTAGCTGATAATCTAACAATAGAGTGGAATGTTATAGTTAACAAGAAATAATTAATATATTCATAGACCTGTAGGAAAATTTGTCTAAACTGATGTGGAACAAAATTAGTAAAATCAAGAGAACATTTAATATAATCCATATAAGATAAATGAACAAATTCTCAAAAGGAAATGGAACTCTGAGTAAGAGAAAGAAAAAACAATGAATGTTCTAGAAAATAAATAATGATGTGTACTTCTTCCTTCATGGCAGAGGGAGGGACACATAGGGCAGATTATCATGTACCTTGTCATAATTAATTGCTTAATAATTATTTTTCTTTGTCACAAGGGAGTTATCAATTTTCAATGGAGATGGGAAATTATTTTGATACAATGAGAAGACATTAATGAAACTTTGTTTTAAAAGAGGTAGAGAGAACCAAATCTTTCTGTCTTGTTTCTCTTGACATTTATATTTGATTTCATTGACATTTGCTAAGTTGAATTAAGCTCTTTGGTGCTTGTTAATTCTTTTGTGAGATTATATTTCACAAATATCATGGAGACACATTTATGTAGCATTTTCAAATTTTATAAAGTACTTTTCCAAAAACTATTTTATAAAGTAGGTAGTACACATATTTTCATTCCTATGTAATAAATAAAGTTTCAGAGACTCCAAACGTTTACATTATTTTCCTGTGATTCCATAATATATAAGGTGGAAAAGGGGGAAGGGTTGAGGGATTTAGTCATGCATTCAGATCCAAGTCCATCATTCTACTCTCTCTCTCTCTCTCTCTCTCTCTCTCTCTCTCTCTCTCTCTCTCTCTTTTGATACCATCAAACTCTTCAAAATTTCTTTATTTTTCCATCCTCAGCTAAAGATGGAGAATACAAGCTGCAGTCTACAGCTTCTGTATATCCTAAATATTGAAAGGCAAGATGACAAAATGATTTTTCTTGGTTAACATTTGCATCTTGAGAAGTCAATTCTCTAATCTCCATCATTCACATTTCTGAGGACCTCTGAGCTATTCCTCTTGTTAGCTTCAACTATTTCAGTGGTTCAGCAAAGAATTATTACATGCCTTCTATGTTTAAGTCACTATGCTATATGCTAAGGATATCAAAATGAAAGATAGTCGCTCTCTTTGAGGAATATACATTCTGCTGAAGGATATAACATTTGAGCAGATAAGAAACAGAGTAACATAAGGAACAAGTGAAGGGACCAATAATTGAGGGGATTCAGGATGGGCTTTCCAAGAATGTGATGCCTGAATTATGCTTTGAAGAAAATTTAAGATTCTAATGTGAAAATGATTTAAAGGATTATCTTCTGGTTTCATTTTGTTTTCAAGAATAATAGTATATATGTGGTTGAGGTCTTCTAAAGGTAAATCAAGTCACTGATCACTGAAAAAGATAGTTAAATTGATATTTGCAGACAGTATCAGAACTTAATGATTCTAATTACCTAATCTGCTCATTTTCCTTTCCCATTCTCATGGTTGGAACTGCATGAGGCTGACGATGATGGTTCTGTATTTTTACTCCTTTCTCAGGAGGGATGGTAATTGAAGTTCCTCTCTGCCTTGACCCTGTACTGTGTGTGTCACCTTGGGCAAGTTAGTTAACCATATCAATGCCTAAAATACTAAGACCATAAATTGAAAAGAAGGTTCCAGATTTCAGTGGTAGAATTTCCTCACCATGAATCACAGGTCCAGTCAGTATTTCCATTATACGTAACTATAGCAAAAATATTAATCACTGTTAAGGTACATAGTAGGTTCCTAATAAATTATTGTTGAATTGAATGATTTGAGACATTAGGAAGACTATTATACTTTGCCACTTATCTGCTTCCTCTACTTAGCTCTAACTTGAATCTTTTATGATTTGGCTTTGATGTTCCATCTGATTGCTATGGAGATAGCAATGAAATTTCAAACATGAGTATAAATTTAGAACAGAAAAAAATAAGGAACAGATGAATTTCATGAAAAGTAAGACTTTTAATATAACTAGACTGAAGAAATGTAAGAATGAAATGAAAAACATGAGAATTTATATGGATACAGTGCAATAAAGCAATGTTACAATGATCATTTTTGTATGATTTCTTTGCAAGTGTTCATTTAATACATTGAAGAAATTGAAAAATATTTCAAAAACATTTTAAATTTGGACATATTTAGAATAATAAAGTAAAATACCTCTGCTTTTGAGAATGCTATGAGTGTATATGTCTAAATAAATGATGGAATTGCCATAAAAATCCTAATAACTTTCTTGTTATTTAATCATTTCATTTTTATCTTCATTTTAGAACTTTTAATTTAGACAAATTTAAAGTCTGTTTACTTTTTTTGGCATACTCTTTACCTTGTATTATTCTGTGTATTATTATGAGAGGCAGAATGGTAAAGTAAGAACAGAGTTTCAGTGTTAGCAGGAGAACTCAGCTTTAAGTCTAATGTCTGATATATTGGCTTTGTTATTATGGGCAAGTCACCTAACCTATCACTATCCCTAGTCAATTCTCTAAGAATATAAATTTTAGAGTATCTGCATTGTTAGTTTCAAAAGCTCCCTGTATCATTGTAGGACCCCCCCCCAAAAAGTGATTTTTGTAATTTATTATGATCTAAACATAATTAATATATGAAATGAATAATCAGATATATGTGTGTATATATGTATATGTGCACATATGTATATTGTATTTGCATATATACACATATCCATGTGTATGTATATGACTATCTATATCAATATTTATATCTTTATCTTATTATATCTATCTATATCTGTATCTATGAAAGGTAGGTGGTGGACAGGCTGTGATGGCCTTTAACTGTCAAATATAAGAGTTTGTATTGATCCTGAAGGCAATAGGAAGTCACTGGAATATATTAAGAAAGTCTATGTGATCAGCCTTATTTCTTTTTAGGAAAATCAGATTAGCTGCTATTTGAATTATGGAATATTGAAAAAGACTTGGAGCAGCGAGGCCAAAGTCAGGCAATATTCCAGGCAAAATGTGACAAGACCTGAACTAGAGTAGTGACTTTGCAGATGGAGTGAAGGAGACAGATGTGAGAGATGTTTCTGTAGAGGTAGAAATCACAAAATTTAGCCATTTATTTAATATGAGTGTAACAGCAATACTACTTGCAGCTGCTGTGGGGGTGTAAGACCAATAGCACTAGCACACAGGAAGGCTGCTTACTGCAGCATATACAGCACAGATCAACAGATAGATTCAACTGCCTTTTCATTTTATATATATATATACATAGTTACCAGAGAGAGAAGCACCAACATCTGGATTTTCAAAGCTGGAGGTGCTCCTTAACAGCTACCCAGAGTCTCATGTGGCATGAACCGTTTTCCCATGAGTGAACCCCAAAGCAAAATGCTAACCTCAGAGTTTATATATGTGTATATACTTCTTCAGGGTCAGCGGTCATCACAACTCTTGTGACCCAGGCTCATGTGACTTAGGCAGGTCACATGGGCCTATTAATGGATGGGAAAGATCTTCCTATTAAACAAAAAATGCAATAACAGTATAATGAGGAATGATGAAAAATGAGGAGTTGAGAATATTGTTAACCAGAATAAGTAACGTATTATGAACAAGAGTAAATAGAAATGTAGTGACACCCTCCATAGAGATAGAGAAGTTTGGAGAAAAAAAAAATGTGGATTCGAGAATGGGAAAGAAAGATAATGAATTCTCTTTTGGACAAGTCAAATTTGAGAATCATGTAGTACATTAATTTTAAAATCCCCAATAGCCATGTACCTGTTTGACACTAGAGCTCAGAAGAGAAACTAGAGCTGAATATGTAGAAGAATCATTTGCTTAGTGATAATAATTAAGTTTATTGGGGGGTTGCCTTATGAGTTCACCAAGAATGAGAGTGTGGAGAGAGATGAGGATGAGATCCAACACAGAGCGTTGTGGTATACCCACAGTTAGAGGCCATGATGTATATTATGATCCAGTAAAGGAGACTGGAGAAGACTAGTACAGGTACAGGTAGCGACTAGTACAGGTTCATTAAAGATAAGAGACATTTTGATGTGATTGTAGATGGAAGAGAAGGAATCAGTAGAGGGGGAGAAATTCAAGATTAAAAACAGGGAAGGATAGAATGGGCTATCTACTGGAAAAGATAGAAGGGGATATAATCGAAGAAATACGTAGAGGTATTGACCTTGGGAAAAGGAAAGGTCATTTGCTTATCAGAGACTAGAGTAAAAGATGAGAGAATGCTATTCAGAGATGCAAAGAAGAGCAATCTCATAGTGAATGAATTCTATATCTTAGTACACTATGAAGCAAAGGCCTCAGATGATTGTATCAGGGCAGTGTGGCATAGGGAGACCTAAAGAGAAAAGAAAAGTTTTGCAACAGATTTGTGGGGAGTTAGATGGAGACTCAATATTATCTTGCTATCATGATGATCCAGCTGGAGTTAGATAATCTACATTGTAGTGGACTGACTCATCCAATTTGTATTACTTCCTTCTCCTTCATTTAGCAACTTCTGAATAGGAACAGCGGAAGCAGTTGTGGAAGTGATTCAGACTCTGACATTGTTAGATCTGAGAAAAAGAGAATAAGGCATTTGAGAATATAAAAAAGTAGATAGTTGAAATGGTTAACTAAAAGGTCAAGGGAAGAAAATTGGGAAGGAAACAAAATGAAGCCAGAGAAGAGACATGTAGGGGAATTGGAGAACACTGAAGTTAAATTAAAGTATATCTTTTTAGTTATAAAACCTAGGGAAAGGAAATTTTAAGTAGTTATAATCAGATGAAGGAATACACTTATGGGTAGCAGAAAAATTCAGGGGTGCAGAACTTGTGGTCTTCTAGGTCCTTGGGTGTGGCCTTTCGTCTAAGTCCAAGTTTTACACAATGAATCCCTTTATTAAGGAAATGTATTCTGTGAAATTTGGAATCAGTCAAAGGGCCACTCTTGAGGACCTAAATGACCACATGTAGCCTCAGGCTGTAGGTTCTCCGCCCCTGATTCAAATGTGTGACAATCTTTGTGTTTGGCTGAGGTAGAATGGAGAAAAGAATATTTTATGGCAATTCAGGAAATAGAGGAACTGAAAGGTTAGGGTTTTTGAAGTAACATCACAATTCATGTTGAAGTCTCCTAAAATGAGGAAAGGAATTGGGTATGGAAAATTGGCAGTCATATACTGAACTTCTTGAGAAAGGAGGAAGGATGAGATGGAATCTGGTAGAAAACTGCTACCAGAAGTTAAATTGAGTAATAAATTTGGATAAGAGTGAACTTCAAAGGAGGAGAGACTGCTGAATGATAGCAGAGTAGATTCTAGAACTGACAGTGAGGAGTGGGGAGTATGCCAATTCCCTCTCCTGAACCAGTAAATGGGTGTGTGGAGGTTGTAGGTGGGGGAGAGGTGGAATTGGGGATGAGTGAAGATCAAACCACTAATGGAAAGGTTTGCCAAGGATGTGGTATCATTTAAGGGAGCCAAGAGATGAAAGGAACATAGTATGAAGAAATCTAAAATGAAAGGAAATTTGTTACTTCTAAAATGAGCATTCTAGATGGCACTGTAGAAAGGACTAAGCAGATTTGGAGTGGAACACTAAGAAACTGGCATTAAAGTAGGTAGGGATAAGGGAAGAGGACATAGGGGACCATTTAATCTTGGTCAACTGGGGATTCAGTATCACAGGAATTGGTAATGTAAAGGAGATTACAAGTTGCTGGTTATTGGTGATTATTTTTAGATGTGATAGAAATATATGGGAGCAACTTTATTCATCCCCCCTACTGCCTTTCCTTGCCTTGTACGCCTTATATTGAATGTATAAATTCTCCCAAAGAGAGGGAGGCTCACATGTAGGGAGTCCCTTATAAATTTTTTTAAATGCTTTATCAATTTACTTATTGGGAGAAGGAATTAAAAGCTGAAATCTCACTGGAGATTCTTCTCATGAATCTGTAATATCTGATGAAATTCAGAGGAGATGTAACTAGTTTTACAAAGAACTTTGTGTAATTTCAGTGTATCTAAGGTTAATAGCAAATGTTGGCAACTCAAGAACTTATTGCTATTACTTTCGACTTTACATAGATAGTGTAAAGCAGAAAACTGAGACAAGTTGGTTTTTTTTTATCAAGAGGTGTCTGTATTATTATGTGTTAAATGTTTTGTTTGGTTTTGTACTTTGCTAGAATAATCTGGCTAATTCCAATTTTTTGTGCATATAGACAGCTGCTTTTTTGATTAGAGACATATTTAAATAATTTTTCTCTTCATTTTATTATTTGTAAAATAGATGGTAACATTCTAATTTCCATCTTTATTTTTATAGTTTTTGGAACAAAGAAAATAGGTTACATTCTTGAGTTAACACTTTCTATGGTTAAATTATGTATTTATAAAGTGACTAGATATTTCTCAATATGATTGACTGGGCAAAAAAAATTCCTGTATTTTACGAAAATTCATGCTACTTATGTAACTGAGAAATGTCTCCCCAAGCATGAATTATCCATATAATTTCCAACTTGATTCTTCTGCTATAGACACAACTTGTGTATTTTAATCCTAAATTTTCTTTAGTCTGTATGTAACTTTTGCAGTACTTGTTCATTGAGGATGAAATTTTAGTTGATTAAAGTAGGTTGCACCGCCTATATGTGAAAAACATTAGAGAAGTTCAAAGCACAAAACATAATTACAGTCAATATATCAGCAAAGAAATGTATTAAAATGAAAAGAAAAATGAAAGCCCTCAGTAGTTTTATATCTTTAGTTGCTTTTTAAAAGGGTGTCATTTCTGAATCTGTAGAAGAGAGCCATTAATACTATGCCCTTTTCGGTATGTGTTTTCTTGGATCTAAAACATTTATTTATCAGGAATGGTGACCTATGAATGAATTGCTGGCTTTAGGCATGATAATATATATTAAAGTAGTAGTTGGGGAAGCAAGTGAAGCAACATGAGCACATTTTAATATGTCTGGTTCCTCCTTCTCCCCCCACATCTTTCTATATACAGTCATTTATTTGAAAATTGCTTATTTGCCTCAGTTCACCCTGCTGGCAAAAATGTTATACCAGACAACTGCAATCTCTATTGTTGCTACACATCATGAATAACAGCTTTATTTGGTGGCAAATGAGATGCCCCCAGTTGTAAGCTTTCCATAAATATAACTGAATTGTTCAATTTCCTTTGCATTGTATAATTTCCACTCCTGTCTATTGGCTGCTGATATTCAGATAAGGATTTGATCCAAGTCATTTACAAAAATGTCCTTTGCAAGTTGCTATCCTAAGTGGCAAGATCACTCAATTCATATTTTATTATAATAACAGCACATATATTTATCAGATATTTCTGTAGTTATTCCTCCATAAGGACTGGCACAAAATGTTTGCAGTTAGTTCCTTTGTGTTAACAACATACTGTAATTCTGGTTTTATAAAAATGAATTCACCCAAAAACATTATTCTAATTTACTGTTTCTCTTTTTTTTATATCATCTAACATGGATTTGGGAAAATGTTATTACTCTTTGATCATGAATTATTCTGGTCACATTGTTTCTCCATTAGGTAAGTGATTATAATTCTTTTTTTTAGGGGAGGGGTTAATCACTAAGAGGCACTAATTTTAGATTTAGGGTAGTTTTACCTTTATACTTTGAGTCAACTGAGAATAGTTGAAAAAGTAGAAACAATTCATCCATATGAACAAATAGCCATTTCCAGGGGAATAAATACTATACTTAATGAGATTTAATGTTTCTTGAGAAATCAGCAAGGATGTACCCATTTTAATCTGTTGTCACACTAGTGGTCATCTGGTTTTTCTTATGTGTTTGGTTTTATTTATTTTAGCTTTTGTTTCAAAAAGTTTTACAAGGTTATGTCAATAGTGCTTCATATTAGTAGCCAATAATAGCTGCTGATCCAACACTAGTTGTGAGAGCAAAATTCTAGACCCATTAGCTTAGGCCAAAAATATAATGACTTTTTAATGTGAATATGAGGAGCAAGACCTAGTTACAAAAAGTGATACTGCCTTTTTTTGGTTATCCCAGAGATTATATACTCTCAAAGGAATAGCCAACAAAAACAAAACCATCTTTATATCTCAAACATAAATCTCTCATTGGTAAGGCATCTGAAAATCCCACTTTAGGGTGTTTATGAGCCCACAGATAGTATCATTATTGACCTAGTCTTCCCTTCAATCTTAAGGGTGCTTGGCATTTAATATCAAATAATTTGATCAAATCAGAAGTGATGCAATTAAATTTTGTCTTTCAGTTTTGAATTCTAAGAAACTCTACCAACTTACCCACTTTCTTCAACATGATGTTTAAATTTTCACTTTAAGCCTTAAATTTTTTAAATGTTTATGTATAATTGAATGCCAATGCCAGTGAATTGTTCCTGATTATGTAATGGTTGTTCAATGCATAAGGAATGCCATCTTCATGAATTATTTATGAAAAAGCACACTAAATAATAAAAAATAATTTCCTAACATTTTAAATAGCTCTCAGGATTCTGAGGGGAAATAGTGCCACAATAGATAATGGCCCTTCCACAAGGTACATGATGTACTTTCAATTCTACCCTTGGAAATTCTTCCTCAGATTTAGTATTAAAATAAAACATGACAAACATAAGTAAGCATTTTAGAAGTTCTTTTGTGAATCATATATTTAAACATGTTCTAGTCTTGTAGAATATAAATGAGCATATATTCAAATTAAGCAGGCGTTTAGAAAGCCATTATGAAAAAAAGAATTCTATGAGTTTTTCATTTTCTTATTTTAATCAGAAACTGCAATCTTTGTGATTTTGGTATTAACAACTAAGGAAGAAAGGTTGGAAAAAGACAAAAGATAGTCTCTGGAATATTGTGACAAGAAAGCTCTCAAAGAGCAATGTAAAAACAGCTAGATGTTAAGTAGATGCATTATCTTTCAGGTTTAGACCACTGGGAAATAAAGCTTCTGTCTGCGTATTTGATATATAAAGACAAGCAAAGGGGAAAAAAAGGCAAATGTACTGTGGATGTTCTAGTATAGTGCAGTTACAGAGCATGTTCTCTAACCCTTTTCATGAAAATTTGACATTACTGTACCTCAGATAGAAGCAGCAGGAATCACCAGGGAAAGAACAGCTGGATACTTTATTAGGTTTTATGTTGTACATAAGGAGGCCATGTTTTCCATTGTCAGAGTGTAAAAGAAAATGAAAGCCCTGGGCATCATTAAAGTCAAGAAAGCCTAGGATGTGTCAGCCCTGCCCTCTCAACACCTGGATTGAAAACTCAGTGTGAGGTCAATGCAAACCAAAAACCGCTTATCTTAAGTAGTTAAACTGAAGTTTTGATTTTTTAAATAAATCTATAATTGTAGAAAAATGTTCTTTAGTAATATAGAAACATGTTCCAAAAATACACACATCCCTGAACTTTTTTTTCTTTTTTAATTATTAAATTTGACGGGCTACCCTCCTTTACCAGAGAGTACAACAACATGCTCTGGAAAGCACATTAGCAAGAAAATTCTATCTGCTGCTGCTTAAGAGGAGGAAAACTGAAATTTTCCTGTTCATCAAAACCCATTGAGGGCTCCACTCCAAAGTTTTATGCCACCCCTATGTCTAACTCATAGGGCTTAATGATTTCTGACATATGCTAGTAGTAAATCTATTTTGAATGTAAATATGAGGGCAATTTTTGAGACTTTCATATTTGTGGAATTAATCTCTTTTGCTTCCTTTGTATGATCCAAATGGATTTCAATTTAAAAAATCCTTTGTTCTATATTTTACTGAAGATATTTTATTAATATTTGTAAAGTAAAATTATGTCACTTAACTATTATGAGCAAAAATATATTGATCTTATAATTTTAAGCATCATCTAAGTACATTATGATCAATTTTAAAACAAAAACACATATTGAGTATGTGACAAATATCTTAATCTAGTCTATTCTGAATGTCACACCATTTAATGAAGTCACATCCTTTTTGACAGTTTTAGCTAATGTAAATGACTTCCGTGAGTCTGATCGTCTATAATTTCTTTTAGCTTTTCTAACAGATACACATTGTTAATTTATCTTTTCAATATATATAATTAGAGAATTTCTAATTATTGAAAAACATTATGTCAGTAAGCTCTATTAATCAAATATTGGAGTATCTACTTCATTAGTCGAAAGGTGTTTACCATAGATCGTAAGGAGAGGAAAGTGTATGACACTGGAGAGAAAGTACAGTGTTATGTAAAGTACATGGGATTTGAAATCAAAACAGATCTTGTGTTCAAAATCTTCCTCTATACACTTAATAGTTTTGTGACTTATCGGCAGTTTTTAACCTCTCTGAGTCTGTTTCTTTTTCTGTAAAACTTTTATACTTATCTCACAAGATTGTTTTGAGGATCAAATAAGTTAATATTCATAAATGCTTTGCAGATTTTCATGTAACAATGTCATTATGTGACGGTGACTATTTTCTGACATAAATTCACTCTTGGCATGTAATATTCAAGTAAAATTTGACTGCTACTAAAACCTTAACATTATTCTCTGTGTGTGTGTGTGTGTGCGCATGCACATGGTATTCTCAACATGTAAAGAAATATATTCTAAACTTACTATTTTGCTTTACCTTTGGCAGGAATGTTATAATAATTATGAATGATCAAGTGCATTTCCTTTATTAAATTAATTTTAGCATGACCAACAACCTTCTGAATCACTACAGAAAATCAGTCAGTCTTAGATTGTTTCTTCCATAAGGGGGACAATTTTGGTTTCATAATTTTGTCTTATTTGCCTGGCTAAGTACAAGATAGCACTTCTTGTTCTAAGCCTGAAATTATTTTTAAAAATCATTTATGGTATATTATTTAATCTTAAAATTCTTAGTATAAAACTGTGATTGGTTTTACTTGCTAATATATAAAGATTGGAGAAAGAATTGCTTTCAGAAAAAAGTAGTCCTACAGTGTTATAATTTGGGAACATTATTTTTGTTGATACTGTTACTGCTGCAATAATGATGATGGGATAAATGCATGTTGATATGAATGGAAATGCCTTCTCTCCAAGTACTATGCTGGGCTCTGGAGACACACATGTGAAACAAGATTCAGTATGAGCCTTTAATAGGAGTTTATAGTCTCACAGGGAGGATCAAGACAAATACACACATATTTTTGATGCAAGGTTTAATGTGATCATGCAAATGAAATGCCCAAACAAAATGATGTGGTGTGAGAAATTCAAGGAGTGAGAGGTCAGGAAGGTGGAGGAATAAGAGAAAGGTTTATAGAAGTGGTGTTTTTTAAAGTACTATTTGGGCACTGAAGTATTAGATCAGGTCTGATCCAATGAACCAAGTCTCAGGCAGGGCTGGTGATAGTAGCTTGCAATAGACAGTAAGTGAAGAATAGGATAATATGAACAGAGGCTAGACACACATGACAAGTTAAACAATGTTCAGACTGTGAAAAATCTAAAAGGTTTTTCTTTTATTTACTAAACATTGAGGAGCCACTAGCTTTATGATGCTTCTAAGATTAGCCTGGAAAATTTCTGCCCACAATACTCTTTAGAGTTATGTCTTTTCCGGGTCACAGAGATAAAGGGGATCACTTTCGTCTTTTATAAGCCCTCATGGCAGCAAGGCCATCTTTTTATTCTTTCATAATTGAAAAAGTAACATTCTTGGCACATAATGTGTACCACATAAGTGTTTATTTCCGTCCCTTTCCCATTCCCACCAGTCACTCCTAACTAGAATTCATTCTCCTCACTTTTACTTCATTTTGTCCTTTAAATCCACTGCCTTCTAAATGAAATCCTTCTTGATTCATCCAGGGACCTGCACTCTCCTTCCTCAAGCTACTATTTGCTTGTTTTTAAAATATATTTACTTATGCATTTGTTATCTTTTCAACTAGAGTTTAAGTTCCTTGAAAGCAGGGTCTGTTTTGGTTTTGTTCTTCTATGTCAATTGATTAAACAGTACCTGACATGTAATGGACTTTTAATAAAGCTTATTGATTGATAACTGACTTAGAAGGCCTCTGATTTAAGGATTCATGGGCTTTGTTGCCTTCACCCCACAAAAATCCAAAACAAAACACTGTGACCCATACCCCTCCACTGACCTTGCGTTTTGACTTCAGGAACTGACCAACCATCTTCCTTGAAGAAAATTCCTAGTACCAAGGCAAGATGGGGTAAAGGATAACAAAGAAAGGTTTACCAGAAAACTTCCTCTTCAAATTCTAAATCAAGGAATGCTGAAAAATTAGAAAACTTCATCTGCAACCCTCTTACTTATCAGTTATTAAATACTTATTGAAGAGTTATTATGTGTTTTGTGGATTGGGGTAATGTGCAAAAGTAGTACATTAACCCTGAACTATTGAATTTTGAACTGAGATTTAGAAATTCTCATTTTCTAAATTCTTTTCTTGCCACTGGACTTGTTTCTCTTAAAACTAAAACTGTTGTTTTAGTCAGTACTATAAAAAGATAGTATTCATTAGTTTTTCAAATTTTCTGAAGGAAAAATTCAATATGTTGATATATCCCCTTTATGCCTTTCAACTACTACAATAAAAGAGTTCAGTATAAATGCAAAATGGCAATAGATGTTTCTTCTGCAGTTTTAAAAGTAGGCAATGGAATCTCTGAGGAAAGGATGATTAAAAGCAAAATAAAAAATACCATTAGAAATATATTGAATTTTATTTCCATTCCAGTTTTTCTTTATTTTTAATTTTGGAAATTCAAAATTCTTTGTTTTAGCAGAATGTACATTCTCGATGGCAAGAAATGTTTCATTTTTATCTTTGTATACTCAGAACCCAGGATAATGTCAAACACATAGTAGGTAATTAATAAATATAATTATGTGAAATTTCTATATTTAAGTCATGCATTCCCCATTTCCAAAGGACAAGTAATTCCTCCTGCCTTCCTGCCACCATAGCTCCACATCAAAGTGGGAAATAGAAAATTTTCCTTTCCATCTCAACGGGAGATGCAAGTCTTTAAAAGGGAAAAACATAGAGTATATCTGGTTACTTAGCATCCACATCTATCCATCAGTTTCCATTTCCTTTTTTGAATTATCTTCTATTTTTATTTTTACTGTGTGTGTATATGTGTACACGTACATTAAATGGTAGCATGCATACATACATACACAAATGTGTGTATATATCTGTGTGTGTTTATGCATGTGTAGTGTGAGAGGGGAATGGACTGGTGATTTCACTGGTGTAGAAAACTACAGGAAGAAAACTTCCCATTTAAGCAAGAACTTTGTCAATAATTTATAATCTTGGAGTTAATTAGATCACTGAGAAATTGAGTTATTTAAACAAAATCATTATGTGCCAGAGACAAGACTATTTTTTCATACATGTAAATGCATATCTGTATTTACTTTTCTGAGTATTTATTATTAGGATATATAATATCTAGGTGACAATGATCTGTGAAAAAAAATAAAATTAACTTCCTGTCATGTTAAATTTGAAACAGATCATGAAATTATCCATGTATATTTTCAATTTAAATTTTTTTTAACTGAACAACATATTTTTCCTATTTCAAACAGGTTGATATTTGAATGACCTGAATCGTCATTTAGAAAAATCATTGCTTTGTGAAAAACTACTTTGTTGTTGTTTTCTCATGTCTTGGTTTTACAAGATGTTTTCCTAATGTAAAATGATTAGTGCTTCCTGCTTCATCACCAATAAAAAGAAAAGCATCACTATCTAAGTAGGAATTAAATGTTCTAGGAAGAGGATGCAAAAGAGGGAGAATGCCACCAGATTCCATTTTCTTTTCCTGAACAAACTAGTTTGTTCATCTGAAAAATCTGAAGCACCTGGAAGAATCTTACTAAGGAGGGATAGCAAATGTAACAGAAAAAGAAATGCATTTTCTTATGTTCACAGAGCTGGAAACCATTATATTACTGATGCAGTCTCATCAAGTGAGATTTAAAAAAGAAAGATTGTTTCAGAGGTTTATACCATAAAAATATAATGAAGAGAAGATAAAAGTTATTTTGCAGGTACATTCATTTAGAAACCATATGTACTGGAAAATAAACTTGTATGGAATGATTTTGAGATCTCACATATTATCTCTCTAAAGAACATTGCAATCATAAGTATAATGTTATTATCTGTTTTTGTGATAGGCTGGTCATTTTAACATGGTTAAATACATGAAAGGAGCTGTCTGGCTCTTAAGTAAGAGATATATAGCTTAGCAAAGGTTAAAAAAAGTGTCTCCCAACTCCATAAAATGGTCATTAGGAGTTATATTTACAGAAACAGAGGCATAGACTTAATCCCAAAATGGTCATCATTGAACATAGAAATAAATGTCAATATTTTTGGTCCTGTTCATAATGGCCTTTAAAAAATAAATATAAATATAAAATATAAAAAAATAAAGCCAATACTTCATTGTCTAACATGTCTGAAGAACAGAGTATTATTAATCTCATACTATGGTTAACTGTAGTCTATTAGTTGTGTGGAAATTGCAGTATATCCCAAATAAGAATGTCCATTTTTCAATGACTTATAATTATAATACGATTAAAACTAATACTCCAGTCTAGATACAGGGGAAAGTATCAGAATTATAATAGATTGGGCAGGGGAATTCACTGAAGCTAGTTTTTTTTTTTTTAGGGGGGGGCATTGATGAGGTTTTTTCAGACTTATAAGAATCTAACAAAAAGAAAAAGGTAAAAAAAATTAAGAACCTGGATAGATTTTTAAAGTTATTAAATGAGAATAGAAAGGATTATCTGTATTTTTCAGCTTCTATAGCACCTTTAAAAAATTAACTATATGTTAAGCAAACATACATGAATATAGAAATGCATAAATATCAAACACATTCTGTGTTGACCACAGTGTGATAAGATGTATAATTAATAAATGAAATTTAAAGAAGAAATTCAGATTTGGACGGTGACAGTAATATAAATGGATAGATTATGTGAAGCAATAGGTAATTTCATCAAAGACATTTAAAGAAATAAGAAAATACACCAGAATTTTCAAGATGTTGCCAAAGCAGTCCTTAGGAGAAAATTTATATCTCTAAGTACTTTGATGAACAGAAGAAATAATAGACTGATTATTTTGGCATGTGACTAAATACGTATAAACAAACTTGAAAAGTAACAAATGTTAAAAAAAAAGAAATTCTAAAAGTTAAAAACATACAAATTTGGAAGAAACAACTTAATGAAGAAATAAAGCTGACTATTTTTTAAAAGCCTATTAAGACAGATTAAGCATTAGCTAATTTGACAAAATGAGAGGCAACTATTCTGCAATATCAAAAAATGTAAATAATTCAAAAGAAATGAGAAGGAAATAAAGGAAATTATGAAGCATGTTTTATACAATTAGAAGTCAACCAAGAAGATAAATGAAATGGATGAATATTTACAAAACTATAAAATACTCAGGTTAACAAAAGAAAATTAAAAATCTCAGAAAGGTCATTAAGAAAAACTTGTTTTACGAAAAAAAAAAAAATTGAGAAAGAAGACATCCCCAAGCTCATTCTATGAAACAAGTATTATCCTGATATCCAAATTAGAAAAAGACAAATCACAGGTAATACCCAGCCTTTTATTTCCCCTAGACATACACACACACGCACCCAAAAAAAAATGAAATGAGAATGCTGAATAAGGTTCTACATGCCTCTCATAATGGGACTAAATTGGCAGGAATACACTTCAAGAGAGAACCTTGAGAGAAGTGGTTAAGAAAGGCTTGAATGGTACAGTTTTTTGAATGGTAGACTATGGAGACTCAGATTTATATGTGAAACTGGACTTGTCATGTTATTTGACCTCTAGGGCTTGCCACTCTACAAACTGCTGATAGTGGACCTCTTTTGGGTGTTCTTGTTGTTTTTCAGCATCCTCATACAATTCAATTAAAGCCCTTATGGCAAATACACAAGTGTCATGTTCTTCATTCTCTTTACTAATCAAGACTCACAGCTTCCTGTGCAATATTCAGAATAGGGCTGTCAGTCAGGCCACGACCCAAAGATGGGATATTATTACTTATGATTAGATTGGATTTATATTATGAAAGTAAGGTTCATTGAATACTTGGAAAAGTATAAACATAAGAGACCATGTTAATTTTTTAAAATGACAAAACAACCAAGAGAAAAGATTGTTCTTCTTAGGGCATATGTCACAATAAAACCCGAAATACCTAAGTACCTAACTCAGCCTACTAGAGAATTCTGTTTTCTGTCCTGTCACTCTCTTCTAAAGTGTTTTCAATTTATTTTCAGACTTTTATCATTCAACTGAAAAGATCTTCGATATTAAAAAAAAATTATTGCCAAATATAATGACTTTTTATCTTTACTATTCTTGAACTTCTCTGTAATAAGTAAAATATTTTTATAACCAAAGATATAAAGATTTAATTAGCAATAATTATTGAAAATATTTTAATTCCATAATACTTACTGAGTAAATGTAAAGCATGATTGAAAATTAAAATGAGTGTTTTTGTTATTAAAAGCTGTTGCTTTTCCACGACTTCCTTGTCATGCTGTTCAGGGGAAATCAATTTGAAGTGCAGCCAGAAGTTGTAGTCTGAAGAGGGAGGGTAAATATAGTTCCCATATTCACAGAGTTGTTGTAGTCATAGAGAACCAAAAGCAACTGATGAATTTCCTCCAGAGGCTCATTGGTGATTTTAGAACCTGCTGAAACAAACAGATGCTCTGGAAGACCTCACTACCCACAGAGAAACCCACTTTTACTCAGAATACATGCTGGATATCCTCTATCACACTGGTAAACAATTGTGGTGAATATACATCTCCCAGTATTATACCTCACTTGATTTTAGAATCAAAAGACCATTCAACAGGATTATCTTTCAAAGAATCTTTTGCCACATGATTGGGAAACCCCATCCATATGGTAGCATTTTTTCTATACTGAACCAAATGCTTTTTCATAGTCAACAAACAATAAATGCAACAAGATCACATATTTTGTACTTTTTTTAGTTAATTATGAATTGTTAAAGATATCCATTATTGCATATTACTTGTAACAGTCTCTTTTTTGCTCCTTAATACCCTCATTGTTTATGCCCTTTTCTATATGGAAGAGTACTCTCCTATAAAGCATAAGAGGGAAAGTATCCAGAAAGGTCTATAGTTTATTTTTTTCTATTGGCTTTTCTTATTATTAATATGATTAAGGATTTTTCTTATAACTTTTTTGCCTTCCCATGCTTTATACTTTGCATAGTGATCTGCTGTTGCTTTCATAATATTAATTCTCCAGAGTAGATCTCTTCTATTTACACTTGACCTAATAGTTTTTTCTAACCTTTTTTTATGTCATTTGATAAAAATGATGATTGTCTTGCTATAGCTTTCCATTTTTCTTTTATTTGCTCTCCCTCCATCTTTTTCCTTAAATGCCCTTAGCGTGCCTTTGTCTTTTTCTCTTGCCAAAGTCTCTTTTGACTTGTTTCCTTGTTTTTCTCTTCTTGATGAAATGAAATCATTTGTAATCATGTATCATCTTAGCAAGGTATTACAAATGAGTTTATATTCCATACCAATACTGCCCTTTGCTGGCTTATCTTTATACTTCATAAGTAAATGGTATATTTGCTTAGATTCTTTCTGGGATCTTTTGGTCTTCTTGTGGTAAATGATTTATAATGGTTAAATTGTGTATAATTATAATAATCATTATTAGTATCATTTCACATATCCATTCAATGCCAAATACTGATTTAAATACTTCAGAATTGATTTATTCCAATAGTATATCATACTTTTTCTCATGATTATTACTTCTTCTTGCCTTTTAATAATTCTGATCTTTACCCTGACAAATCAGTGTTAAATTGACTATTTAGCTAATCATACTTTTTGAAGAATTGTTTTCTTCAGTGGATTTTTGTATTTCTTTCAATCTCTTCCTCAGTTATGCAGATCATCACAGGCTTCCCCTGTGTATCAGCAAGCACCCTAGCATACCCAGGGTGGGTGCTAGCACAAGTTCTTAGATCGTTTTTCTAATGGAAAGCAATTCAGTGGATTAATAATCTCGCTTTAATCAATCAAACATATGTCATTTACCTAGTTCAGAGGAAAAAAGTCAGTCCCCTGAACTTCAGAGAATGAAAA
The DNA here is from genome assembly GCA_028646575.1 of Pseudocheirus occidentalis. NCBI lineage: Eukaryota > Metazoa > Chordata > Mammalia > Diprotodontia > Pseudocheiridae > Pseudocheirus > Pseudocheirus occidentalis. The sequence continues at coordinate 64,338,856 of CM053600.1, read as the reverse complement.
CAGAAGTTACAAGCAGAAGTTACAAGCAGACAAAGAAACAATTAGCAGATGGGCCACCAGCCATCTGACCATTACATCCATACCTAGTCAGTTACCAGAGAGGGAAGCACCAACATCTGGGTTTTTCAAAGTCGGGGGGCCTAAGCTTCCCAGAGTCTTGTCTGGTCAAATCACACGACTCTTTCCAATGGGAGCCCTGAAGCAAAAACTGCACATCAGGGTACATATAGCCTTCTCCTGGATCAGAGGATGTCATAGCCTTCTTGACTCACTGCCCAATCACAAAGTAATAAGGCGTGGGCATTCCTGAAGAACAAACCTCCTGCCACAGGCTCCATTTGACCACATTCAGCCTATCAAGGGGCAAAGTATACTTTCAAATCAGGGAATGTTCTCAGTGCCACTTAAGCCTATGAAAGGGCCTAGGGGCAGGGAAGATTTTCAGATTCCCATAACACCCTGATTACCTCTATTATTTGAAAATATTAGTAAATCATCAAGGGCTAGTAAGTGGTAAAATGTCTTGTCACCTTCCTTTGATAACAAAGGGCATTCAATTTGAAAAAATTAAAGGTGTTATAAAAATGTTGAGAGTAGTTTTCTGCACCTTAATAAGGCATTATCTAGAAGACACAAAGGATTCTAGACTGAAAATAAGCAATAGTAATTTTCTGTGGTTCCCTGGGAAACACCATGCTTAGCAATGAAACTATATTAATAAACTCTGTGGTTGAAATATTACTCTACCTTGCAGAATGTTAATCTATTTATCCTCTCAAAGGAATACTTCCCTTTTATTAACTCTTGGAGTGCTAAGAAATATTAGTATCTGATGCTTGAAATACATATGATTCAATTTCTTTTTATAGATTTTTTTTATCACTGGCTATATACACCTAAAAAGTACAGAGACATTTGATGAAAAATTAAAAGAGTACTCATTTATTTTGTATGGAAATATCATTTTGCTTCCATAGTCTATATAATTCAGACGGTTTTGTTTTCCTTAGAATAGCATTATGTTTTATGTGGATAAACATTTTAGTGTTAACTGTTCTTTTCAGAATCTTTTTTTGTTCACAGGAGCAAATTTGTATGCAAGCATATATGTGTATACATATTCTGTATATATTATTATATACAGAATATATGTGTACATATATATATATATTCGGTATATGTGCATACATATTCTGTATCTATAATCATTATAAATACAGAATTTACATGTAATGTTTTCATATAATAGATTAAGAAATGCCTTTATAGGTGTACATCTATACACACAATTCTTGATACATGATCAATGCGGGTGTGTCATTACAAGACCAGAATATGGTAATCATATTAGTTTATAATTCCTTACTGTCTAGTTTTTTTTAATTCTTTTTTTTCTCACCACATTCCCAATGTCATATCCCTTTCTGTCTTATTATAGTATATTTCTGATGCTACAAAAAATTTGTTTTTGTCATTTAACACAATTTTTAGTACTTATAGACTGATCCAAAATTTGTTCCATAATGATGATGTGAATGAAAATAAATTCTATTTCAAGTTTATACTGACGACAAACACGTGCTTCCCCAAAATTTTTTATCAGATAGAAGAAAAATCCTGAGGCCATCCCCATATTCTAGGATACGAAAAGGGGATTCTGGTATTGGAGTTATTTCCTAATTTGCTGTTACCATCTGAGAGCTATACTCTGGCTAGACTATTTATAATAACTTTCTAACAGAACTCAATCTCTTCACTCCCCAGTTTATTATATTTAATGTTACTACATTGGTCTAACTATTGCAGGTAGATAACATGGTCACTGTTGTTCCACAGTTCTCTAGTTCTTGATACTTTTTTTGGATATGAATTCTCATCAATGTTGGCCCCATAGCTACCAGAATTAAAACACAGAATCCCAATGTCAGAAGAGTCCTCAGAGCCTCATCTATTGTGATTCATACCCCTCTACAACTTCCCTGACCAAATGTCCTTCTCCCTTTTGTTTGGAGATCTCTTATTGGTGAGGACACTGCTCTCTCCTGATATCTTCTCAAAGGATGGAAGAGGAGTATTTAGAAGGAACGATATCAGTTAGAACCAGATGGTTATTCCATTTAGGTACTTTTTTATATGATTTCTAGTCTTTCATAACCTAATCTGGTCAAATATCAAAAAGTAAAAAAATTGTGCCATGTTAAGGGTTTGTTGTAATATAATTTCGTAAAAATAGTTCTCATGTCATATCTAACAAATTAAGTTTATCCTCTCTGTATTATTTATGTAATGGGGGTTTATTGTATACATAGACTACCTAAGGAATCACTCACATTAGAAGATCCTGGAAAACTGCTTCCAAAAGACTGAAGGACTGGAGACTTCATGAACATTCTACTTTGGCCTACCACATAGTTGAGGGCAGCCTTTCTTAAATGGCTACATGGCCAGAAGTATAAAATGAGCTGCCTTACCAGTGCTCCAAGTTTCTTTCTTTCTTTCTTTTTTCTTCTACAATTTGCAGCTGAACAACTAAGAGTGAATGTGACTCTCTCTCACAGCTAGTGAAACCAACCACACAGTCAGGGGAAAGGGTCTCTTCTTTATTTCCTCCCTACTTAGGCCATGTAAACCCAAGGAATAGGAATGGGCCTAAAAAGGACTGGTGGCCTTTTTGTTTATTCCTTTCCATTCTAGGTTCAGTAAGTAAAGATGGGTCTCCCATCTGGTCTGAGATCATGAGACACAGGGATCTAGAAATCCAGGAATCCAGGCTGGGATGCTGTGGACAGTTCAGAAGAAGATGGAGCTTCCAGTCTGGGATTTTAATTAAGTGGGACAGTTGCTATATAGAAACTAAGCTAAACTGTGTGAGCCTAATGGCCTCTTCCCTCAACTGTTATTGAGCGAGGGGATTCTGTTAGTGAGGTGTTGGGGAAAATTTTTGTTTGTTTTTGCTATATCTTTGAATTAAATATCCCCTTGTGAAAGTTAATCGGCTATTAGGTTGAATGGAAATAGGATGGTAGTTACTGAACTCTAAAAAAGGACAAAATATAACTGTTGATTTCCTATTCAGTGCTAGAGAAGAGAGATCCCTCAACCCATTCAGTATACTAGATAAATCTGGGAGGTGGAGGGGGTTAAATGGCACTGGACTGGCCCTGAGAGGGAAGGACCAGAGTGATCATTTTACAACAAAATTTGGTCCAAACTGATTCTTTGGCAACTCATTTAAATTTCCTCTAGAGAAAAAAAAAATGCTGATGAGTTCTAGTCCTGACTAGCTGTATAGTCCAGGGGGTTTTTCTGGGGTTTAGTTTCTTTATAAAATGAAGAATGGGGGAAAGGATATTTGATTTTATCTCAGGTTCTTTCCATCTCTAAAATCACAATGATTCAATAGGAATCATTAGATCATATTTCTTTCCTTTCATGTGTGACGGATTTGGGGTCAGATTTATTTTCAGTAGAAACCAGCTGTTTTTCTATCTTGAATAGCATTTTTCACTTTATTTCTGGATTTCCAAGACCAGTAAATTCTTAGTTATAATTTTAAAAATGTGGTAGAAAAAGTATGGTGGGAAAAAAAGGGCAGGAGATTATGGTCCATACCAAGTGTGTAAAGTCATTGTCATCCAGTTGCCTGCTGCTAAAATAACCAGAAATTATTGAGTTACTGTAGCAGGAATTAGGTAAAGTTGCTATGCACATCCATTGCAAAAACAAAAAAAGATGACTCCAGATTTTTGTGTTTTATCTCAGGTATATGCTTTGTTAATCCTTTGTGATTAGTAAAGATTTAAAGAATATGCAATATCAGTGTCTGAGAGCAGAAGTTGTGTAGCCTGATCACTTAACAGAATAGCAATGAACTAATCACAGTTAGTATGACTCTTTTTCTGGAAGTTGAGGCATTTTTTAAAATTTTCTAACTTTTGTCTGTAAAGCCCTCCCTGTGGAGTGATTTGGGTCAATTCTGAATTTACTGAGAGAAATCTTAAATTGATGACATATTTTAGATGTTGATGCCAACTAAATCATGTTGACCATGCAAAATTAATAAATCTCATACTTTAATCAATCAATGCAAGCAAGCCTTACCCTTCCACTTTAGCTTAAGACTATAGACACAATATAGACACAATATTCATAGAAACACTCCCTGAATATAAGCAAACACCTCAATTTCCATCATATCATATAGTTTGTATTTTATTACCAAATTTGGAGTAGAATAACCAATCATCTTTTCTAGCAGATTGTCCCTACTGTCACTTCCAGTTTTTCCCTTTCTACTGACTTCTTCCTTGATTTGTAAAATATCCCCATGTTGAAATACTAATTCATTGATGGTGGAGGTGTGAGCTGACCCAACCATTCTGGAGAACAATTTGGAACTATGCCCAAAGGGCTATAAAAATGTGCATACCCTTTAATCCAGCAATATCACTTCTAGGGCTGTATCCCAAACAGATCATAAAAATAGGAAAAGGACCCACGTGTACAAAAATATTTATAGCAGCTCATTTTGTGGTGGCCAAGAAATGGAAATCAAGGGGATGCCCATCAATTGGGAGAATGGCTAAACAATTTCTGGTATGTGAATGTAATGGAATAGTGTTGTACTGTAAGAAATGATGAACAGGAAGACTTCAGAAAAAACCAGAAAGATTTATATGAACTGATTCTGAGTAAAGTGAGCAGAACCAGGAGAACATTGTGCACAGTAATAGATACAGTGTGAGATGACTGATTTTGATTGACTTAGCCCTTCTCAGCAATGCAAGGACCTGAAATAGTTCCAAAGGACTCATATCCAGAGAAAGAACTATGGAGCCAGAATACAGAACTAAATAGGCTTTTGTTTTTTGTTTTTATTTTGTCTTCTTTTTTTTCTTTTCCATGGTTTTTCTTTTCCATTAGTTACAATTCTTCTATGCAACATGACTAATGTGAAAATGTGTTTAATAGGAATATATGTGCAGATGAGATTGCAAGCTGCCTTAGGGAGTGAGGAGGAAGGAAGGGGGAGAAAATATAAAACTTATGGAAGTAATTGTTGAAAACTAAAAACAAATAATTTAATTTTTAGAAGTGAAATTAAATATCCCCACGTTTCTCTATTCTAAGAGAAAAAACAACAACAACTTCATCCCTCACTTGGTATGAATATGTCTATTCCCCTCGACTGTTGCCCTTTTTTTCTTCTTCCTTTTAGGCTAACACTGAGAAAACTCTCTAAGTGCCTTTACTTCCTCTGTGCCTTTACTTCCTCTTTTCTCACTCTCTTGTAAATCCTGTGAAAATTTGACTTCCTATCTTATCAATTCAATTGAAAACATCCTCTAAAGTTACCAAAAATGTTTTAGTTGTCAGATTTAATGGCCTTTTCTTGAACCCGATCCTTCTTGAATCTCTGCAGCATTTTATACTGTTCATCACCTTCTCCTCCTAAGTCCTTGTCATACTCACTATCAATGGCTCTCACCCAAGGTTCTGTCCAGGGCCTTTTGTCTCTTTCTTAAATACTCTCTCATTTTGTGATTTTATTAGCCCTTGTGAATTCAGTTGTTATTTCTATACAAATGCTTCCAAGATCTTTATATCTAGACCTAGTATCTTTCCTGAGTTCTTGTCCCTCATCACCAAATGCCCATTGGACATCTTAGACTGACATCCTAAACATCTATAAAAATCCCTTAGGCATGTCAGAAATGAACAAAATGTGACTCACTATTTGTTTCCCCAGACTTCCCCCCCCTTTTTTTTCCAAATTATGTTATTACTGTTGAGGGTAAAAGCATCCTCCCAAGTTACCTAGGCCTAACCTCTGTGTTATCACTTCACTCTCACTCATCTTATGTATAGTCTATCTCTGCAACTTGTCACTGTATCTCTGCTACACATTCCCTTTTCTCTGGTCACATAATTACCACATTAACTGGATCAGGTACTTATTACCTATCAATTTTATTATTTTAATAATCCTCTAATTAGTCTCCCTGCTTTAAGTCTCTCACTTCTCTGATCTCTCCTTCAATTAGGCACCTAAGTGATTTTTCTAACTTATCGATCTGTCTTTTCACCTGCCCCTTGTTTTCTAGCCTTAAGTGATTTACTCCCTTCCACATATTCTACCATCCCATTATTATGACCTACTTCATGTTTCTCACACAGGACACTATTTTTTTTAATCATTTTGCTTCTGTACTGGTTGATTCCCAGGCCCAGAATGCTCTCCCTCCTCACTTTTCCTCCTGACTTTCTCCAAGTCTTGACTTAAGTATTTTCCTCCATTTAGAATGTGGTCTTATTGAAAGAAGAGACTGGGCTTTTGTTTTTGTTTTTGGACTGTGTTCTCCCAAAACATGGCACAGGTTATGACAAATGCCAAGCACTCAATAAATATATGTTGATTGAATAACATTTTGACAACGTGTATAGTGTACTACAGCTCTGTTGAAAGTACTTTAGTTGCCACTAAAATGTAACTGAATAAATGATCATTTCAGGGAATTTAGGAGCAATTAGTAAGGATATGAAGTGATGAAAAATTTATTCATCAGAATACAGAAGAAAGAAATTTTTAGAAGTTGACAATAAAAATATTGATAGTCACGGGAAAGAAATCATAAGGAACTTATCAAATTTGAATTATTTGCATGCCAATATGGAAAAACGATAATAGTAACTTATGAAACTTTTCTTAGTATGAGGCTAGGGGAAGGGAATACAAATGTATATATAAGTATACTTACACATATGTCTAAATAGGAGGCTGTATATGTGTATGAATACATATCTGAGCATGTGTGTATATGTGTATATAGAGGGTATAGGATGAATTGAATACGAAGGGATAATACTTTAAAAGGTGAAATTCTGAGGTGGGAAAGGACTAGAATGAGAGGTGACAGGGAGAGACAAAATGGGGTTAATCATCC